>CAUJRU010000573.1:0-469879 GCA_963277665.1 Viscum album
CATTAATTAATGCCACTTCTATGTTTTGAATTTGGAAAATTAGAAATCATTTCTGGAATTCAGAATATCAAATATAGCGTAGGCTGAATTTTTGGTATTTTTCTGAAAAACATCAATTTTGGATGAATAATGAAAACACTGAGTTTTTTGTTAAAACCGACTTTTTATTTAAATAATCAATTATTTGATTTAAAAAGAATACAATTACCTAATAAAATGAAAACCGTAAAAACCGTAAAAACCGTAAAAACAACTAAAAACTCTAAAACCCATTTAAAACCTCAAAAACATTAAGAATCTCTAAAAAAACTATAAAAACCCTAAAAACACAAAACCCCCTAAAATGCATAAAAACCCAAAAAATTAAAAAAAATCATCAAAATTTCTAAAACCCGTAAAACCATAAATATCCTAAAACCCATTAATATCCATAAAAAAAACTATGAAAATCACAAAGAAAACCTTAAAAATCTAAAAATACTTAAAACACACCAAAAAATAAAAAAAATGTTGAAATCCCTAAAAACTCTAAAAACATCTAATATCCATTAAAACCCCTAAAACCTTAAAACCCCTAAAATTCCATAAAACCCTAAAACCACTAAAAACATTAAAACCCCTTTAAACCCACAAAACTATGAAAACTGTATAAAAGCTTAAAACAAAAAAACATCAAAAATACCTAATATACCCAAAAATACCAAAAAACAATTAAAATCCCGAAAAAACCGAAAATAAATAAAAAGAATAAAATCCTAATAAGTACCTACAAATAATTTAAAATGTTAAAAACCCTATAAATCCTAAAAAACCTAAGAAAACCTTAATATCTAAAAACATTTAAAATCCCTAAGAAACTTTTAAAAACCTAGAAAACCTTAAGAAACACAAAAAAAAAACCTAAAACCTTAAATCCCATAAAAATATTAAAAAACCATAACAACCCGTAAAACCCAAAAACCCAAGTAAAAACTCTAACACCCCTTTAAATCCCTAAAAAAGTCAGAAAAACTAAAAAATTAAAACACCAAAAAACTCAAAAAAACACGAAAACCCCAAAAACCCTAAATCCTTAAACACCCATAAAAATGCTAAAACGCATCGAAATCCCTAAAAACACTAAAATACAAAAAAAATCCTAAAAACCCTAAAAATAAGTAAAATTTAAAACACACAGAAACTCAAAAAAACCAAATAAAACACTAAAATCCTAAAAAAAACGTATAATCCTTAAAAACCTAAAAACCCTAAAGATACCAAAAACCCCTGACCATTTAAAAAACCCTAAAAACCCTAAAAACCCCTAAAAACCCTTAAAAACCACTGAATAATATAAAAACCCATTAAACCACTAAAAATTTTAAAAACAATAAAAAATATTATAAAAATTAAGAACTCAAAAATCCCTAAAACCCCAAATAAACCATATTACCTTTAAACATTCTCAAAATCCCTAAAACCAAAAAACATATAAAATTCATAAAAAAGTTACTAAATATATCTTAAAATGTAAAAAATAATAAAAATATGAAAACCCCTAAGAAAACATTAATAACATAAAAAACATAAAGTCTTAATAATCTAAAAAATGATAAAAACCGTAAAAAATATACAAACCATTAAATCCCTAAAAACCATAACACCACTAAAAGCCATAAAAAACTCTAAACCCCCTATAAAACAACTAAATACTCTAAATCCACTTTAAACCCCTAATGTTTTTTAAAAACTCTAAAAAAACCTAAAATGCTAAAAAATAAAAAAAACATAAAAACCCTAAAACCCACAAATTATCTAGAATCCATTAGAACCATAATAACCCTAAAATAACCTAAAACCCATAAAAATACCTAAAAATGTAAAAACCCATAAAATAATTTAAAAGCCCTATGAAAAACTTAAAAATCTAAAAACATTTAAAACCCCAAAAAATCAAAAAACCCAAAAAACCCTGAAACCCCTAGATATGCCTAAAACCCCTAAAACCATTAAAAAAATATTATCCCATAAAAATAAAAAAACATACCAAAAATCAATAACAACATAAAATATCCTAAAAACCCGGAAAAATCATAAGTAGATCTTAAAAACCTAAAGACACTTATACCCCTAAAACCATAAAAATGCTAAAATCCCTAAGAACCCTAAAACCCCTAAAAACATTAAAAGTCTATAAAACCCCATAAATCTATAAAAAAACAAAAACCTCTAAAAAAACTTTAAAACATTAAAGGTTTAAAAAACCATAAAAACCATAAAACCATAAATCCCTCAATAAATCCATAAAACATAAAATATACCTAAAACCCCAAAAAACCTAAAACCCTAAAAATTCCTAAAATCTCTATAATTTATAAAATCCAAATAATTCCATGAAAAATCCAAAATATGTAAAAAACCCTTAAATCGTTAAAAACCATAAAACCCTAAAAAACATAAAATCTATAGAAACTATAAAATACCCTAAAAACCTTTGAAACCCACAAAACCCTAAAAACACCCTAAAATTCATCAAACACATTTAAACCATTAAGAAACATTAAAAAACTATAAATCCCCTTAGAAACAATAAAAACATTATAAAAAACCTAAAAACCCCTAAAAACAAAGAAAAACCTTACAAAACCAAAAATCTCACAAAAATGTAAAAACCATAAAAATTATCATTTAGGTGAAGGGATAGAGACAAATGTTTTTCGGGTGATATTGGTAGGATGTTGGTTCTCTTGGTGGGTTATACTGGTGGTCGGATGTGGCATGCTGTAGTGGATCTTGTGTGGTATTGGGCGGATTTTATTCGATTTGAGATGCAGAAGGGTGGACCTATCCTACGAAGGTGTGGATGGTGGGATGTGTAGTGTTTGGTAAATGTGTGTGTCTAGAAGGGTTCAGTTGTGAAGGGTGAAGGGGTTCATCTGGGAGGGATGAGTGGATGTGTCTAGGTGATGTGGATCTGATTCTAGTCGATTTTGATGTTCTTGAAGATGGGTGGTTTGGGCAAGTGTGGGGGATAACAGTGGATTGTGTTGTTGGTGTTTTTTGGATGTGTGTGTGTTCAATTAGTTGTGACATTAGAATCTTTTTTCATCAATAACTTGATGGGATTGTGTGCTTCTAGTTTTTCTTTATTGCCTTGGTGGGTGTGTTAATGCACAATCATGGTGGTGGTGTGTTATTGGACATTTTTTTATTTTGGGTGCCATCATTGGTTCCATGGTGCTTGGTTGGTTCTTGTGTCGTCATTTCTTGGGTCAACCATCATTTCATCCAAGGGTGATCTATTTTTTAATTCATATTCTCGTTATTTAATATATACTTTTACATTGTAAAAAACCACAAAACCCTTAAAAATCCATAAAAATACCAAACAATGTAAAAAACACTAAAAACCAAGAAAACCCATAATAAAACCTCCAAAACCTAATAACACTTATAACCTTTGAAAAACCTAAAAAACCTAAAAACTCTAGAAACCCCTAAAAACCTTCAATGTATCTAAAAACTCTAAAAATATATAAAAATCCTAAAAAATCAATAAAACCCTTGAGAATCTAAAAAACACAGAACCCCTTAAAAACCAAAAAACACTTAAAACCCCTAAACCCTAAAAATTATAAAATTATGAAAAGGATAAAATATAGGAGAGAAAATATCCAGTCATAACCCTTTAACATCCAACAATATACTAGAAATATGGGTGGTCACCCTTCCCAACCCCTGCTGTTCAAGTATTGTTCGCATAGATTGGAAATCCCATTCTACCTTATGAATGTGTATACCACCCTATAGTGATGTGAACATAAGCCTTTGATGAAATCAGTTGGTATGGGTTTGATAGTAAAAAAACTATTCCATCCTGATAATTACATCAAACAATGTCATTTCATGGGTGAAAATATTCAATATAAAGACATATTCACCTATCTCAAAGGCACAATCCTTTCAAAAACGCATCCTCTCGGATGGGACGTATAGAGCATAATCGCACCAAAAAGTTCTCTATCTCATGAACCATATTCTCCAGGATTTATTCCAATATAAAATTCTAAGATACAACTTTGTCAAATAAATAATACACTAATGTAAAGGATACTAGAATAGTACCTCAAACTATAGAAGGTTTAGTTCCATGTTTCTCCAGCATATGTTGTACTCCAAGTATCTGGCCTATACCACGACCCTGAGTTATAGATTGATTTCACCAAGAAATATTTCTCTATAAGAGCTAAGAATTAGGTCTCTGGTTACCACTTACTCAATTAACACATTGTCCAGATTAGACAGTGGTATTCCATCCACCTTCCTGCATAATACTATTGGACCTTCTCTGGAACGCAGGGTAGGTGTATATCCCCACTCTCATTGAACTGAGGAAAAATTCATACATAAGAACATGATATGTACCATCCTATCATATCCTCTTTATTCCACTAGATCTTATAAAACCTGGGGTTTTGTATTTCCTGGCTTCACGCACTTGTGACATATGAGAAGACTATTAGTACGAGGAGTCTGGATCTTTCTGTCATCATGGGAAACCTCAATTCGATGATTTCATCTACTAGAAGCGCCACTAGAAAATCTTGGTGATGAAATTCCCTAGATCCCATGATCAGATTCCCTTATATTTTGATCAGTGATAAGGTCCTGGTTGACTATCATAGAAATAGTAGTCAATCAGATGAAATTGAATTTTTATCAGATGTTATATGCAAGCCATCCTCAAATACCTTAGAATACATAATATTTTCACTAGATAGATTATGAGAGAAACTCTGAAGCTCAGCGAAATGATTCCAATTCTCAATGACATACATGGATCCCTACTATAGGTTCATAAAATCTCTATCCTAGCAATCCCTTAGTGTTTTTGGAAATAAGTAGACATAGATTATTGTAGGTAAATCCTACCCAAATCATGTCTCGATGTTGGAATTATTGGTTAATAATATCCCTCCATCATTTTGTATAATCATAAATAAAATAGGCTATGAGTTTGAACCGCCAATCTAGAGGCATCTAGAAGTACTTTAAATAGATATCATGGTCTCCATCTATGACTCCACAACATATGGTTTTCTATCACCTAGAAAGGATGGAGGATTCTGCTGTTGAAAACCCTGAGTCAACTCTACCATAGTCAAGTATGGTTGAGGGACACTTTTTATAGATTTCATCATATAGAAGTAACCTCTCAAAATTTTGCATCAGTGCCCATATCAAGAATACGAATATGTTCCATGTGTTTCACTATGGGCGGAATCACTGGAGGCTCAGCACCCACCACCTTCAGTTCATGGTCGTCATAGTATTTAGGGCATACAAATTGGGATTTTGTGGTGGAATGATGCCACAATGCCAAACACAAACCTCAAAAGATATTTTAGTAGTTGAATGAATTTATATATAGATAAACTAGGACAAGTACATTGTCTTACTATAGAAAATATCACACATCTCTACCTTCTCCTAAAGCTAGGTCTATGTGGTAAAAAACCATAATAACCTATAAGAATTGTAAGATACTCTTATATGCCAATTACTAAGGCCAGGTCTGGGTATATGTCTCATATTAGATGATGGAGGTTCCTTTATATGATGTTTCAATTGTAATGTATATATGAAAACACTATATAATTTACAATTATTTTCCCAATTAACAAAAATTGTTTACATTTATGATTTCAATTTTACATGACTTTGTAATCTCATATTTATATATATATATAATACATATATCTTGGTCCCAAACCAATAGGGACAGAACCCGCATTATAGTACAAATAGATAATTAAGGTTTCATCATGAATATATATAGTAAAACATGATTTACATTGATGTAGGAACTTTAATTAATCTAATAATATTATTCTTGAAATAAATGTTAGAACATTTAAATGTTTGATAACCAGACACTAACTACACACTATTGGATAATGCACACTGAAAATATACATTTAATGAAAAAATTAATGGAATTTTAGTCCAATTTTTCCTAAAATTATGCATGAAATGAAATTCCCTCATTTGATAAATCATAGGTAGAAGAATATCATTACAGTAACACCAATAATAATAACATCATAAGATATGTTTGTCACCCATTAGTGAAGTCGTATCAACTATAAAAGGAAAAATCAACAATAGGAATTACCCATAATAGATAATTTGGGTATCCTCTAAATATGGGTCAGCTACACCCAAGAACAAGCTCGTTACCAAATTCCATTACCCCGAGGTGTCCTATCTAAAACACAAATAGTAAGACAACGGAATAAAAGAAGGCTTTATTACCACTTTGAAACATCATGTCCTTCCATCAACTTAACTGGGGCCCCGATCTGGTGGGTTACATGGCTTAAAGCTCGTCTCACTTTATGAAAGAGGCTGCCAACTAACAGTAATTGTCTAAGGTGTTACAATGGAGAAACTATACCATCATATCAGAGTGGATCAGTGGATAACCCTTAACAAAAAGTAGCAGAATCATATTTTAACACACACTATAATGACTAAACCAGTAACACACCATAGTGTAAGTATATATAAACAGAAATGATAGACAAATACAGAAGTCTAAATAACAAACAAATATAATAATAATCACAAGCCAAGAGGCCGAGTCATATACTTGATGCATTTATGGCATATTGATATACAAAATGGAGAATAGGTTATAAGAATATACAACATGTTATACAAAAAGAAAAAAAGTAAAAAAGACTTCTCAACTAGCATATAAATAATATTCTCTGTCCTCTTCTCTCATGATTCATACTATAAGTAGAATTAATCAAGAATCTAAAGCAGGGTGCTTTCCCTTATCAATAACTAGGGACAAGTAATCTACTCAGGTACCAAAGGTGGCCCGAGTGGGGTGCCAGATAGAATCCCAACATGCCACCACCAATGGTGTATTGATGTCATTAAAGATGTGTACAAAGAATAAGCAATGGTAAGGTATAATTAATGATAAATAATGTAATATATATAAGCATTAGACGACTACGGTTCCTAAAAGACACATGGTGGCTCTACCTACTTCATCAGAGGCTGGAATGAGAGTCAAATTGGAAACTATATATAAAAAATTATATATATATATATATATAGTGTAGTTATATATTTTATCATCCTATATGTACTAAATACATGTGGATGTACATAAGTATCAATATACCTGGATAATAGGTGTTGGCTAGACCCAGGGTATAACAAGAACATTTATAACAGTTTAACAAGTTAGTAGGCTCAAGCAAAGGGTACATGCCTTGAATCTTGTATTGAATGTGATTTGACATGATCAACGTCCAAGATATGTGTGTCAAGTCATCATTCCCAAAACCCAAATCAGGGACCATGGAATGTTATTCTATTGCCTGAATATAAGTATAATGATTAGAGACGTCATTCTCAACACCCAATGTATGGTATAATGAATCTTCATGATAAATAAGTCACTTAACCATCATCAACAACAAGTATCAATGGAATAATTTTAATAATTTTAATTTCATGTGGGATCATGACTAAAGCACATTTAACATCAATCCCCAT
This sequence comes from Viscum album, assembly GCA_963277665.1. NCBI lineage: Eukaryota > Viridiplantae > Streptophyta > Magnoliopsida > Santalales > Viscaceae > Viscum > Viscum album. The sequence goes on from CAUJRU010000573.1 coordinate 7,558, forward strand.
TATATAAATGGGTATTACAATTTAGGTAATCCATATATAAAAACATGCATTAATCAACATGGCCTTTCCATCCATTAGTATTTAATAAAATTAATCCATTTAATTAATTTAAGAAATGGGAATAATTTATATTCATTTTAATATATCAATTTTAATTAGTCAAGGAATTGAAATTACATTTCATATAATCCAACCACTTAGAAGGTTCCTTGGTCATCTAAAAAATTATGTAAGAGAGTGGTAAAATCGATTTACAACCCACAAAAACCACATAGGCGGTGGTTCAGTCATTTTATAAATTATATTAAAGAGTTTAGTTATGATGGGACACCCGAAGGAGTCAAAATTAATGAGGTATATATCCTTTAATAATTGTAAAATGTCCATGGGTTAAATTAATTTGAAATAAATAACTCAATTTAATGCAACATGAGGCATTATATGGCATACAACATAATTATAGAGATATGAAAAAATAATATTTTTTAGAGAAAACAATGATACCACCTACCTCAGGGTTGTAGATGACTTCTCATCAAATATTAGTTTTATATTTTATATTGATTAGAAGAAATCGTAAGAAAGGCCCAATGCCTTTAAAGTAGGGTGAACGGGATCACAGAAAAATAGTGCAACAGACGAGAATAGAAACATAGAACATCAGCATGAGTATTGTAGAAATTATTTCATGATATCTAAAAATTCTCATAGAACATGATTCAGATATTGGATCTAGAAGATATCAAAACACCTATATTTAGGAGAAGAAGAACTCACATGAGTAGGGAGAGAGCTCCATCCAAAAGAAACGAATAGATAAACAGAAGGGTTTAGGTTTTAATTTTATTTAGTTTATTTTAGTAATTTTACCCAAATATATATGGTTTCACTATTTGGCAACATGGTTGGCTAAACTGTGCACCAACCGTGCACACATCACTGTCCAAGGAGGGACCCTGCACGGTTTAAAGAACACAGTTTCCCTAACCATGTGTAAACTATGTGAAAAAACCCTTGTCCTAAATGTATGCAATCTCACATTGGCATGTGACATAGTTCTCATGGTTGTAGACAAACCATTAAGGCTATTAGTGCTCAAAAGTTCCCCATATGGTTACCTTGTACGGTTAGAAAAAACCATGCGATAATCGTTCTACCAACCTTGTTTCTCCAATCCATGGAGCTCTAGGCTCCAAACAAGCCCCAAACTCTCTGGGAACATTCATTAGTCCTTAGTTCATGTTTAAAAAGATTAAAAAAAGTATTTAAACTAAAAAATTGTTTCTTACCATTCATAAAAAGTTTTTTTCGTTATACAGAGCTCGTGTTTCGTTAGACTAGGGTGATTCTAGAGCCTTGTTGTCATTTGGGGATATAGGATGGTGTGGGGGCTATTGTATGGTTCTACTAGTGTGGTGCATGCTACAACATTGGAGGGTTGTGATGTGGGAGTGTAATGGGTATGTTCTGGTTGATGGTGTTATTGATTTGGGTCCATTTCTAGTGGATGGATTCTGTTGTTGGTTAAGAGGTGTTGTTGTTGTTGAGATGGTTTCTTCTAGAGCACTCTTTGTTTTAGGGGTTTTCATTGGTACATGTGCTGGTAGCTGATGTTTTTTGGAGTGGATCATGTCGCTGCTTAGTGCGAATAGCTTTTAGTCTTCATTAGGATATTGTTGTTTCTAGTGAGATGGTTTTTCTGAGGACATATTGATGATTAAAAACTAGGAGCTTAGGTTTTACTGGTGAGATCTTGGGTTTTCGTGGTGATGGGGCCAGAGGGGTTAAATTTTTATCTCAGTGTCTTTAGAATATTCTCTTGGATTGTTTGAGGCTTGCTTTCTATGCTCTGTCTGGTTTTGTCTTACTAGTTTTTGGATTTTTCTTTTTTTGGCGGGGAGTGATATTGTTCTTTGATGTCTACTAATGCTTGCATGTGGAAAGGGGAGTTGAGTGTAGAATAACGGCTTATGCCTGGGTTTCACATCCTTGTTTGTTATCATTTCTAGCCTTCAGGTCCGGTGTTTCACCCATTGGGTGATCCTATTGTACTTAAATTTCTTTTCCCATTTTATATATTCATTCTAATTCCCTTTCAAAAAACACTAACATCCAGAAAAACATAAAAACCCTAAAACAATAAAAAAACAAAAATCCACAAAATCCCTTAAACCCTAAAAATCGATAAAAACCCTAAAAAGCTATAAAAATCAATAAAAATGTAAAAAACCGTTATAAAACCTTAAAACCCTAAAAACAATTAAAACCCCGAAAAAAACTAACAATCACTATAAACCATAAAACCCATAAAACCCTAAAAACCTCAAAATTCAAAAAAACCCATAAAAATCATAAAAGTCATTAAAGACCATAAAAATACCTTAAAACATAAAAAAACCCCAAAAAAACCTTGTAAAACCATACAAAAACATAAAAAACATAAAAACTCTTATAATCCCTAATAAAACAAAAAAATATGCTAAAAACCATTAAAACACTAAAAATACATAAAACACTTAAAACCACAAAAAAAACTCTAAAAACCCTGTAAACCCCTAAAAATGTAAAGAAAAATCTAAAACCATAAAATCCATAAAAAAACAATAAACCCAAAAAACTCCAAAAACCATACAACCCTCAAAACAATAAATAATAAACACTCAACATCTCTAATACCATAAAAACTCTTAAAAATACCAAAAATACCTAAAAAATAAATCCCCCTAAAACCCATAAAACCACTAAGTAAAAATTAAAAACCTCAAACACTTAAAATACCTAAAAATTCTAAAAACAATAAATACCCTAATAAAACATGAAATCCCAAAAAAACCAAAAACCCCCCTAAAAACCTTTAAAAACCATAAACCCCCAAAACACCAAAAACCCAATAAAAATCTAAAAAACCTTTAAACCCCTAAGAAAATTAAAAATCATTAAAACACCTTTAGAACTCTAAAATCTAGAACAAGAAATAAAAAACAAAAAAACCAAAAAAACCCAAAAACCCTGAAAAATCCTAAAGAACCTAAAACCCCTAAAAACCATAAAACCATAAATATACTAAAAACCCAAAAAACTTGAAAGAACGTAAAAAACCCTAAATACCATGAAAACTCCTAAGAAAACCTTAAAAACCAAAAACACTTAATACCCCTAAAAACCTTAAATACACTAAATAATCTAAAAAACATAAAAATCCTTAAAATCCAAAAAAAGTCAAAAAATCATAAAAAGATAAAAAAAACTCTAAAAACCCTAAAAACCCTAATGAAACCATAAAATCTTAAAAACACTTAAACACCCTATAAAATTTATAAATTATAAAAACAATAAAAGCTAAAAAGGATTTAAAAACCCATAATAACTATATAACCCCAAAGAACCAAGAAAACCCTAAAACCCCATAAAAAGCTAAAAACCCCACAAAAATTTCTAAAAACAATTTAAACCACAAAAAACATTAAACAAACTCTAAAATCCTTAAAACTCAAATAAACTAAAAAAACACTGAAAGCCAAAAACAAAAAAAACTATAAAAAACCATAAAACCCCTCAAAATCTCTAAAAATAAAATAACACAACAAAACTAAGAAAATTAAAAAACCTAAAAAACATAAAATTCCCATAAAATTCTTTAAAAATGTAAAACCCATAAAAACCTAGAAAAATCCTAATAAAACCTTAAAAAATTTAGATCACTTAATACACATAAAAATTAAAAAAGTGTTAAAACCCCTTAAATCCCTAAAGACCCAAAAAATAGTACAAAACCCTCAAAATCCCTAAAAATAAAAATAAAATAAAAATACTAAACATTATCTAAAATTCACTAAAAATGTAAAAAACCCAAAAAATCCCTAAGAAACTCTTAAAATACTAAAAACAATTTAAACTAAAAAAACCTAAAAATTGATGAAAACCCTAAAAAACATAGAAAAACCACAAAAACAATAAAAACTATAAAAAAATCCTACAACATTAAAATTCCATAAAAATCCATAAAAATCATAAAAATCACTAAAATCTTTAAAAACACTTTAAACCCCCAAAAATGTTAAGAAAATATATAAAATCTTTAAACCCTTAAAATTTAAAAAAATCCAATAAAATCCCAAAAAACCATAAAATGAAAAAAAACCACAATAACCATAAAACCCTCAAAATCCCTGAAACACCAAAAAATCATTAAAATACAAAAAAATCCATAAAAATCCTGAAAAACCTACAAAACACTAAAACCCCTAATTAAAACATAAAAACCTAAAACACATAAAGCCCCTAAAGATCCTAAAAACATTGAAACCCTATAACTCTAAAAACAATAAAAACACTTAAAACCCCTAAAACCCCTAAAACCACAAAAAACAAAAAAAAACATTAAACCCAAAAAACATTAAAAAAAAGTAATAAGAAGAAATCACCAGAAAACTATAATAAACCATTAAACCCAAAAAAACAAAGAAAACACTAAAATACCTAAAACCCCTCCAAATCCCTAAAAACCATAAAAAACCACAAAACCCTTAAAATTGTAAAAAAATTTAAAAATCCAAAAAAATACCTTAATAAAACCATTAAAACCAAAAAACACTTCAAATTATTAAAAAATATTAAAATTGCAAGAAACCTTAAAAAACACTAAAACCCTAGAACCCCTGAAAACCTTTAAAGAACCTTAAAACACAAAAAATACCTAAAAACTACTAAAACATTAAAAACGCTTTAAATCCCTAAAAATTTTAAAAACGTTAAAAAATATTAAAACCCCTAAAAAACTCAAAAAAAAAACTCTAGAAATCCAAAAAAAATACCATAAAACCCTAAAACCCTAAAAACTCTAAAAACCCCAAAAACCGAAAAAAGAAATAAAATTTTCTAAAAATAAATAAAAACATAAGAAACCATAATACCCCTTAAAAACTAAGAAAACATTAAAATCATTGAAACACTTATAATCCAAATAATCCTAAAACCATTAAAAAACCCTAAAAAACCAAAAATTCCATAAAAACCATAAAACCCCTAAAAACCATAAATACTAAAAAAACCCCTAAAAACCACTAAAAAATATTAAACCCCTTTAAACCCATAAAATTGTTAAAAAACTATAAAAACCAATAAAAGTATTAAAAAAACACAAAAACTCCCAATAATACTAAAAAGACCACAAAAACCATAAAACCCCTAAAAACACTACACCCCCCCTAAAATCCCTCAAAATCCCTAAAAATTATAAAAACCCATAAAACTCATAAAAACACTAACATTGATTAAAAATATAGAAAAAATAAAAATACTAAAAACCCAAAGAAAATAGTAAAAACAAAAAACACAAAAAACCCCTAAAACCCAAAAAAGCTAAAAACTCTAAAAACCCTAAACCCCCTAAGAACCCCTAAACCCTAAAAATTCATGAGAACCATAATAAAATAAACTCTTAAAAATCCCTAAAAATCCTTAAATAATTAAAAACCTCTACAAACCATGAAAACGCATAAAATCCTCAAAATGATTAAAATCCCTAAAAATCCTTAAAAAGCTAAAAACCTTAAAAATACCTAAATACCCTAAAAAGCAGGAAATCCAGGAAAACCACTATAAATATTTAAAAACACTAAAACCATAAAAACAATAAAACTACTAAAATCATTAAAATCCCTTTTATAGTCCTAAAACATTTAAAACACTTTAAATCCTAACAAACCCAAAAACTCAAAAAATGTGAAAAATACAAACAAACTATAAAAACCAAAAAAACCTCTAAAATCCCCTAAAAACCTTAAAACCATTAAAAATTATAATCGTAAAAAATTAATAAAAATATCTAAAAAATAAAACCCCCAAAAAACCATGAAAACCCTATGAAAAACATAAAAACCAAAAAACACATGAAACCCCTAAAAAACACAAAATGCTAAAAACCATATAAACCATAAAACCCCTAAACAAATAAAAACACTAAAAACCCCCCAAAAAATTTAAAAACACACTAGACCCAAATAATGATACAAACATATAAAAATTTTCTAAACCTTAAAAACCCTAAAAACCCCGTAAAAACCAAAAACACCCGTGAAAACCCTAAACCCTATCAGAATCCCTACAAACCCTTAAAATGACAAAAATCCTTAAAAATCCCTAATATCCAAAAAATCATAGAAAACCCTAGAATCCCTAAAAAAACTCTATGAAAAACATAAAAAATGAAAAAAAATTAAAACCCCCAATAACCTAAAAAAATCTAAAATCCCTAAACACCCTAAAAATCCCTAAAACCCATAAAAATCAAAAAAAACCATAAAAACCCATAAAAATCCTAAAAAATCGTCAAAGATTACTAAAATTTTAAAAACCCTAAAATGGACTAAGAAATAGATAAAAACTTAAAAACACTTAAAACCCTTATAAAACCTAAAAAACCCTTAACACCCTAAAAGACCCTAAAAACCCTTAAACCTCAAAAAATCAAAAAGCTCTTAAAACCTCTAAAATTGTTAAAAAAATTTAAAAAATATTAAGACCCCAAAAAAATCAAAAAGATCCTTAAAGACCCAAAAAACCATAAAAACCATAAAACCCATAAAACCCAAAAAAATCCCCAAAACCCCCAAAAACCGATTAAAATATTAAAAATTTCATAAAAATTCCTATAAATGAAAAAAACCCTAAAAACCATAAAACCCTCTAATAAAGACTTAAAAACTAAAAATCACATAAAACCCCTAAAAACATTAAAATTCTAAAAATCCTAAAAACCCTAAATTCATCAAAACCCCTAAAATTCCTTTAAAACCATAAAAACCCATAAAAATTATATAAAATACATAAAAATAACTAAAACATTAAAAACCCAAAATCCAAGAAAAATACTTAGAAAAAATTAAAAAAAACTAAAAAACTGAAAAACATAGAAATAATAAAAACCCAAAACACGCTAAAAAGACACAAAAAACTCAAAAAATCCCTAAAACTCATAAAAACCCTAAAAACTAAAAAAACCAAAAAAAACCAAAATAACCACAAAAACTCTAAAAACCCTATAAACCTCAAAAAATGTAAAAAAATCTAAAGACATTAAAATCCTAAAAAACACCAAAAACACCAAAAACCATAAAAACAATAACAACCCTAAAAAAATCTCTTATCCCGAAAAAATTCCTAAAAACCATAAAATCAATAAAATTTCCTAAAAATATAATAAATCATAAAAAACCCAAAACCCTTGAAAATACTTAAGAAATTATTAAAAACCTAACAAAACATAATACACCTAAATACCCAAAAATATTTAAAACCTTAAAATATTCTAAAAACGATAAAACCATAAAACCCATAAGAGGAAAAAGAGATGGTGGCTCCGCTCTCTCGTGATGGAGATTCTCTTCTCTCATGGAAATCTTGAAGATGAAGAAGATTCCTACGCCTCGCCATCCCCCCCTCTGTGGGGGAGGGGCCACACTGGTTCTTGATGATGAGCATCCATTTGTCCCATTCTTGGTTCCTGATTTGCTTCCCCCATTTCCTCAGGTTGAGATTTTCCCGAAGGTTCTTGATTTGAATGAAGGATGTTCATAGCTCTGGTTATCGATGGAAGAGTTCAACATGGCCTATTCCATGCATAGGCTGACCTTGGTTGCTTATTTCTTGAATTAGAGACATTTGGTGGATGTTTTTGATAGAATTGTGTTTGAACATTGGGATCTATAAGATCTCACCACGGTAGGACTTGTAGATAGAAGGCACATCTTGATTTTCTTTGCGTCGGAGGAGGATATGATTCATGCCTGGTCTGCAGCTCCAAGAAGATTCAACGGTGCATGCTTCATTCTTTCCCGACTGAGCTTTAATCTGAATAATAACTGTGACTCATCGATAGTGGAATCTTGGGTTAGATTTCCATAACTTCCCCTACCTTTTCAAAATTTCTCAATTATTTCCATGTTGGGAAATCTGGTGGGAAGGTTCTTATGTGTGGAAAGTAGAATGAGGGACATTTGTCACCCTGTGGCCCCAAGAGCCTTTATCGAGATTAATGCATCAAAAAAACTGGTCGATTTTGTTTGGATTTTTGTTGGTGAGGAGCTTCGGTGGAAGAAACCTATGGTTGTTGAGTCATGAAATGATTTTTTATCTTCCGGTTGGAAAATGAGGCATAGGGATTGGGCTTGTAGGTGTGACAACAGGAATTGTGGTGCTTTGCATCATGTGCAGGAGGGGCCTGGTGAAGGGATGCACAATCAGGGTGAGGTGCAGGAGGCTATGAACATGGATCCTCTTCTCTAGAATGTGGTTTAGGTTGAGTCTGGTGAAGAGGGTCAGGCACCGGTAAGGGTGCATTTTAAGGAGGTCACAATGGCTGTTATAAGTGGGCATGAGAGGACTACCACTGAGGGGGTGGATTCTTATTTTGGTCCCAGTTATGGATCACTGAGCCCGAGGGTTATGTGAGCTGATCTTCCAGTTGCGTTGGGGTACATGGGTCTGATGAGAAAGGATTTGGTAGAATGGTTGTTATGTTCCAACCCGAGCCTAAGGTGAGTGACAACATCAAGAGACTCCGGAGAGACTTGCAGATTTCAGATCCTGGAAGTTTTGCAAGTAGGGAGGTTGCTACTGGTGGGATGAAGATTTCCACTGACAAAAATATGATGACGAGTCTGGATTACTTTCCAACTTTCAATCAATTTCATTGGATGGATACTGAAGAGGAGGTGCAAGGGTCTCCTCTTGCGACTCTCGGAGAGCGAGGCCAGGTGTAAAAGGGAAGCAGTTGAAGGTCGTTGATGCTGTGAGTGATGGAGGGAGTGTGGACAAGAGCGATAATGAATATAAGATAAATTTGGACACCACTATGAACTTGGATGGTGCGGTTCAGGTAGAGAAAAGGGACGTGAAGGTGCTTGTTCAATACTGTGATGTGATTTTTGTGGATGAGGATAAAGTAAGGAAGACACTTGGAGAGGAGGGGCTCGGGTCTCTGGTTGCTGATTCTGGGAATGCGAGGTTGGATACACAGATGCGGAGTGAGGTACATGACGTTGCTTCTAGGAAAGGTGGAGGGAGTGTGTCCTTGAATGATAGTGTGACCGAGTCGATGTTGGACATCACTGGAAACTCAGTTGGCGATGGTGAGCAAGGGAAAAGGGCGATGCAGGGGCTTGTGCAGCTTATACCCTTCTGCCATGGGGAAGTCAGCAAGCAGCCTAGGGAGTAAGGGGAAATGAAGCTCACCCTAACTAGGGAGTTGTCCCCTCCTTGTCTAGCTTTTGAAGATCCAACCTTGATGGTCTCTTGTGGGCCATATTGTGGGGTTCTTGTAGACTGCATTCTCAGTTAGAAATCCACTTTCATCCCTGATTTCTTGAAGGATCACGAAAGGATGTATCAAAATATGGATATGATCATTAAGGAGAGAGTAATGCTTGAGGTGGCTACTTCTGATTGGAAGAATAACAATCCTGCAGTTCTCTCTCCAGACCCCCGTAATTGGAAGCCAAAGAAGGACTATTCATCTTTTCCAATGACAGTGTCCTTGAGAGCCTCTTACAAAGCTAAGGAAGTTTCCTTTGGTAGGGGTTGGTCTGTCAAGGCGTAGCTTAATGTAGAGTAGAAACACCTTAGAGAGTACTACACTTCCTTCCTAAATCAATATGAATCATTTGAATAGGAGTCGGTGGATTCAGATGCTTCTTCTGGTTATGGTGATGATGGGGACCCATATGGGGATGGAGACGTTGATTTGTAGTCCCATCTTTTTCTCTCAGGGTTTTGGGTCTTTTGGGTTTTTGGTGTCTTGGGGGGGGGGGGGGTCTAGGGTATTTTGGTGTGGGGTGTTTGGCCCCACCCAACCCTTATCTACTTTATATTCTTTTAACAAATTTGGTGGGCTAGGAACAGCCTGGCCTCGCACCGTCCTTGCCCTAAAAACCATAAAACCCCTAAAACCCTAAAAACCCATAAAAACAAAAAAAACACAAAAACCCCATTTAAACCCCTAAATTTTTTAATAACTCTAGAAAACCTTATTAACCTTAAAAAATAAAAAACCATAAAAAACCAAAGAAAAACATAAAAACCCTAAAAACCCTAAAAACCTAAAAATTCCCAAAAAATATAAAAATCACTAAACCACGAAAAATCCATAAAAATACAAGAAAATCTTTAAAATAATAAAAAAATCCTTAAAAATCCTTATTAAAACCTTCAAAACCTTCAAAAAATATATATCCCATAAAAAATCCAAGAAACGCTAAAATGGATAAAAACCCTAAAAACCCATAAGACCCTAAAAACCATAAAACCCTTAATACCTTAAAAATATTAAAAACCATAAAACCCATGAAAACACTAAAAACAACTAAAAACATTAAAAACCCTTCAAACTCAAAAAAAATTTAAAAACTCGATAAAAATCGTCAACTCATTAAAACTAAAAAACCTCTAATGGCACTAAAAAACATGAAAACCCTAAAATTCTAAAAACCCTAAAACCCGTCAAAATACCCCAAAACCCTAAAAAACAATAAAAATCATAAAAAATATCTAAAAATCATTAAAAATATAAAAAACACAAAAAACTCGAAAAACCACTAAGAAAACCTAAGAAACTAAAAACACATAAAACCTTTAAAGATGTTAAAACCCCTAAAAAATTCTAAAAAACCCTAAAACCATAATAACCCCTAAAAAGTTAAAAACCCATAAGATCCATAGAAACCCACAAAAATCCACTAGAAACTCTAAAAACACTTTAAATACTTAAAAATGTTAATAAAACTAAAACAGATTAAAATCCCTAAAAACCCAAAAAAACCAAAAATCCCTAAAATCCCCAAAATTCCTAAAAACACTAAAAACTAATAAAAATGCTAAAAAATCCATAAAAATCTCTAAAAATGTAAAAAAACCTAAAAAAAACTGAAAATGCTAATAAAACCATAAAACATAAATACATAAAAACACTTTAATGTACTAAAAACCTAAAAATGATAAATAGCCTAAAAGCCTAAAAAGACTAAAAACATGAAAACCACTCAAAATCTCAAAAATCCTTAAATAACCAAGGAACTCCTAAAAATAAATTAAAAACCGTAAAAATGTAAAAGTATATTCAAACCCTGAAAACACTAATATAACCATAAAACCCAAAAAACACTTAAAACCCCTAAAAACAAAAAAAATGCTAAAATCCATGAAAACCCGAGAAACACAAAAAAAATAAAAAAATCATAAAATCCCCTAAAACCATAAAATAATCATAAAACCCATATAACCCTTAAAACCACTAAAAACTATAAAACCCTAATAAAACATAAAAAATCATCTAAATAATCTCAATAATTTATAACCCTAAAGAACTCAAAATACCCTCTGAACCCAAAAAAAGCATAGAAACCCTAAAAATTATAAATATTCTAGAAACCCCTCAAAATTCCTAAACACCATTACAACCATAAAATTCCTAAAAAGGAAATAAATATCCATAAAAACGTGAAACATTAAAAAACATGAAAACTCAAAGTAAATTTGAAAGTCCAAAAAACACTTAAAAACACCAAATATCTAAAAAAGTATAAAAAGCCAAAAAAAACCTAAAACCAGAAAAATCCTAAAACATTCTTAAAAAACATAAAAAACCTAAAAATCCCCAAGAATACCTAAGAACATAAAATTATGAAAAATTTCTAATACCCTAAAATACAATAAAATTCTAAGAACACTAAAAACCACTTAAAACCAAAAAAATTTAAAACACCTAAAAATATATAAGATGAACCTAAAATCATTAAACCTTTAAAACTAATAAAAACATAAAATCGACATTCTGTATGTAGAGAGGCATAAGATTTGGGTGATTCTCCCTTGTGTAGAAGGTTTGAGTGTCTTGGTTTTGTGGAATCAGAGGGTGAGACTGCTGCAAAAGGGGAGGTGGAGGAGTAAGGGGCGGTGGAAGAGCAGGGGGAGGTAGCTGATAACATGGATGAAATGTATGAAGTCAAGCATATAGAGAATAATTAAGGTGAGAGGTTTGAGGTTAGTGATGGATTTTTTAGTGAAAAAACTGGTAATAAATCCTTCTCAGGGCTTGAGGGTGATGTTTGTAAGGGGGAAGCCAAGGGTTTGTAGGAGGACTTGGTCTTGGTTGTTGTGGTGTTGACAGGAGGAGGGGTCTTGTGTGACACTATAGATGTGGAGAATGCTACAAGGCTTCGTACCAACGTTGACAATAATGTTTCCTTGATTCATATGATACAGGATCCTTTGTCCAATGGTGATAGACATGTGCGTGAAGTGCTGGAGCTGCCCATGAATAAGGCCGTTGGTGATGGTGTGGGGGATGAGAAAGTGAATATGTTCAGAGATGCTTCACTGGCCCCTGGATACGATATGCAAGATGGGGAATAGGCTCGAACGTATCGATCTGCATTTTCTGGTCTTAAAGAGGATCTTTTCTGCACAGACATGGATTGGCATGATGGAGTTCATGCTACTCTGTTTTCTTGTGAAAATGAAATGGTTGAGCAGTTGGGAGCTCCCTTGACCCAAATTATGAACCATATTTTTTATGGATTCCCAGCTGATAATTTGGTTCATGTAATCCCCTATGATGATACCATTAATCAAAATCAGTATTTTCATATGATCCTTTACACTAGGACGGAGGGCCACAACTGAGTCAGAATCTCGTGAAACCTGCCCAGGTGGTTCCTAGTATACTGCAGTGTGAGGTTCTTGCTGACTCTTCTCTTAACCAGGATTCCTCCTTCATCATGGACCATGATCTTTTTTAGGAGGATGGTAGAAATATGACTCACAATATGACCATGATCATTAAGGATATGGCCTTGCTAAGGGGGGCCATTCTATTTGGGAATGAAATTAATTCTGCAGGGGTCTCTTTAGATCCTCGTAAGAGGAAGATGAGGAAGGACTACACAACTTTTCCAAATAATGTGTGCACAAGAGCCTGATATAAAGCTAAGTAAAATGCCTATTGATGGGGAGGTCGATGTGTCAAGGGGTTTCTGAATTTCGAACAAAAATATCTCAGGGATTATTACATTGACTTCCTCAAGCAATATGAATCATCTGAATGGGAGTCGATGGAGTCAGATGCTTCCTCGGGGTATGGTGCTGATGGGGATCCATATGGGGATTGAGATGTTGATTTTTTGTTCCTATTTTTTATCTTCTGGTTTTCAGACTTTTCATGTTTTTTTGGTGTCTTGGGGGGGGGGCAGGGTTTTTCAGTGTGGGTCTTTTGACCTCACCCCGCCCTTGTATGATTTTCTTTTCATTTAATAAATTTTGGTGGACATGAATATCCTGGCCCTATGCCTTCATTTCCTAAACCCCACAAAAATATAACAACCCCTTAAACTCTTAAATTTATTAAAAAACTGAAAAACACATTAAAAAAAATAATTCAAAAAAAATTATAAAACCAAAAAACAAAAAAAAAACCCTAATAACCCTACAAAACACTAAAACCCCAAAAAATTCTAAATCCCCAAAAAAACCACTAAAACCCCTAACAAAAGCATAAAAACCTAAAGAACAATTAAAAACCTAGAAAACCAAAAAATGCTAAAAACACTACAAACCCAAAAAACAATAAAAACCCTAGAACCCCAAAATCATTAACACCCCTAAAATCCATAAAAACAAAAAAACATACTAAAAACTCCAAAACCCTTAAATCCCCAAAAACACTAAAAAACTATAAAAATACTTTAAAAATAAAAAAAATAAAAAATCCATAAAATCCCAAAAAACCATAAAGACCCTAAACCTAAAAAACCCTCAAAATCCTTAAAACAATTTAAAACCCATAAAATACTAAAAAACCCTAAAATTTCCTTAAAACTAAGAAAACTATAAAAACTAAAAATCCCTAAAACCCCTAATAAAACCATAAAAACCGAAAACACTTAAAACCCCTGAAAAACAAAAAAAATCAAAAACCAATAAAATCCCTGAAAACCCTAAAAACCCATAATAATCATTAAAACCTTAAAAATAAATAAAACCCTCTAAAAACACTAAAACATATTCAGACTCTGAAAAACATTAAAAGACTCTAGAAATAAAAAAACCCCTAAAAATGATAAAAAACAGAACAACCCAAAAAAACTATAAAAAACATAAAATCCCCGAAAAATCCTCAGAATTCATAAAAACCAAAAAACCATAAAAAACATAAAAATCCCTAAAATCCCATAAATAGATAAAAAACCCTAAAACCCTAATAAAACCTTAAAAACTTAACTACACTTTAAACCTCCAAAATACCAAAAAATACAAAAAACCTTAAAAACCCCTAAAAACAACAAAACCCCTAAACCCTTATAACCCCCATAAAAACCCTACAACCAAATAAAGACTATAAAAACCCTTTAAACACATAAAAAAATTATAAATTCAAAAAAAACATTAAATCGATTGAAAACACCAAAAAACTCTAAAACCGAAAAAACCAAAAAAAAAAACATAAAACCAACAGAATCCATAAAATTCCAAAAAAAACAATACAAATTACAAAAATACCTAAAAACATAAAAACCATAAAACAATAAAAACCCACAAAGAAAACCTTAGAAACCTTTCAATAATTAATACCTCTAAAATAAATAATTAAAATGATAAAATCCCTATAAAACCCAAAAAACCCTCAAAATCCAAAAAACCCCATTAAAGTCCTAAAAACACCTAAAAATAACTAAAAATGTAAAAACCCTAAAACCCTAAAAACACTAAAAACCACCAAAATACCAACCAAACCTTAAAATAAAAATCCTAAAAACCCAAAAAAAAAATTTAAAACCCTAAACACCCTAAAATCCCTAAAGAGTATAATACCCGTGAAGACCTTAAAAAAACTGAAGACCCATAAAAACCCAAAAAAACCCAATACAAAAATATGAAAAACCTTTAAACCCATAAAATCTTTAAAAACTGTAAAAAATTATAAAAACAAAAATGCTTAGAAAAAACATTAACACAAAAAAACCATGAAACCCTAAAACCCCTAACCCCCCCCCCCCAAACACCTCAAAATACCAAAAAACCCAAAAAACACAAAAAAACCATAAAAATCATTAAAATCGCTAAAAACATAAAAAACACAAAAAATAGAAAAACTCTAAGATTACTTTAAAAACCAAAAAACCTAAAAAAATAAAACCTAAAAATTATAAAAACCCTAATAACCTTTAAAACCCTAAAACCCATAAAATCCCCTAAAAACATTAACAACCCCTAAAACCACATAAATTCCCTAAAAACCACAGAAAACTCTAAAATCCCTTTAAACCCCTAAAAATGTTAAAAAACTATAATATACCTTAAAACCCGAAAAATCCAAAAAAATCCAAAAAACGAAAAAAATATTTGAAAAGTAATAAAAATACCTAAAAAGATAAAAAACCATAAAAACTGAGAAAATCCCAAAGGAATCCTTAATAACCAAAAAACACATAAAAACCTAAAATAAAAAAAATACAACCCCCCACCCCCACCCAAAATAATCGAAAAACCAAAAAAACAAAAAAACCCTAAAAACCCTAAATATCAAAAAACCCTAAAAAAACACATAAAAATCCTAAAACATCCATAAAAATACCTAAAAACATAAAAAAACATAAAAACCCAAAAAACCCCAAATAAAACATGAAAAACCTAAAAACAGTAAAATCCAACAAAAAATTAAAAAACACTAAAAACCCTAAAAAACAATAAAACCCCTAAAACCCATAAAATCATAGAACCCATAAAAACAATTAAAACAAATAAAACTAAAAAACTCTAAAGATCCTTTAAACCCATAAAAACATTAAAAAACTCTAAAAAACATTAAAACCCAAAAAAACTCAACAAACCCAAAAAACTCGAAAAAAATTATTAAAACACTAAAATTCTTATAAACCATAAAATCTATAAAACAACTAAAAGCCAATAAAAATTCTAAAAAATATATAAGAATCATTAAAAATATAAGAAACCTAAAAAAACCTAAAAATCTAAGAAAACCAAAAAAAATTAAAACACTTAAAACCCCTAAAAACCTAAGAACACTAAAAAGTAAAAAAACCATAAAATTCCCAAAAAAATATACATAAAACCATAAAAACCATAAAAATTAATAAGTACCTAAAAATAAATAAATCATAAAAAACCTAAAACCCCTAATAAACCCTAAGAAAACCTAAAAACCTAAAAACACTAAATCCCCATAAAGTCCAGAAGGCACAGAAAAACCTAAAAATCGTAAAAGAACATAAAAACCCTAAAAACCACTAAAACCCCTAAATACCTCAAAAATATTATTATACAATAAAAATAATAAAAATCATTAAAAAAATACAAAACCCTTTAAACCTATAAAAATTTCAGAAACTCTAAAATCCCGTTAAAACCCTAAGAAAACTCAAAAAACACTAAAACACAAAAAACCATAAAATTCCTAAAAACACTAAAAACCATAAAACCCCTAAAATCCCTATAAACACTAAAAATAATTAAAAACCTAAACAACCTAAAACACATTAATCATCTAAAAAATAAAAAATAAAACCCAGGTAACCCCTAAGAGATCCTTAAAAACCTAAATAAGAGTTTAAACCCCATAAAAGCTAAAAAATGGTAAATTCCTTGAATCCTCTAAAAACTCTAACAAACTGAAAAACCTTAAAAAATCCCAAAAAACCCAAAAATGGTAAAAATCCAGAAAATCACAAAAAATGATAAAATTAATAAAGACACATAAAACCCTAAGAGAACCCTAGGAACCAAAAATTATTTAAACCCCTAAAAACCCAAAAATACTAAAACCCCTTAAAGAACCTAAAACACTAGAAACCTACATAAACCCCTATAAAATTTTAAAAAACTATGATAACCATAAAGGACACAAAAATATCTAAAACCCTAATTAACATCTAAAAAAATTAAAAAACACCAAAACCCTTAAAAACTAAAAAAACCATAAAAGCATAAAAAATCAAAAAATACAAAAATCCCTAAAATCCCCCAAAATCCCTAATAACCATAAAAACCATTAAAATACTAAAAAAATCATTGAAATATCTAAAAATGTAAAAAACCCTAAAAACCTTGAAAACCCATATGAGAACCATAAAAACCTAAAAGCAAATAAAACCCATAAAAATTTAATTAACACAAAAACCCCAAAATACCCTTAAATCCCTATAAACATTAAAACCCCTCAAAATCCCTCAAATCCATAAAAAACATGAAAAATTCTTAAAAATTTATAAAAATGAAAAAAATGAAAAAAACCTTAAAAAACAAAAGAAAATATTTAACCCTAAAAACACTTGAACCTCCAAAACCAAAAAATTTATAAAAACCTTAAAAAATCGTAAAAGACCCTACAAGACCCTAAATATAATAAAATCCCATAAAACCTTAAAAACATCAAATCCCCATAAAACCCTAAAAACACATAAAAACCATAAAATACCACAAAAATCCTTAAAACCATAAAACCCACAAAATCCCTAAAAAACCTAAAAACCATAATAATTAATTAAAATCCCTGAAAATTAGTAAAAATTTAAAAAACATAAAACACTTGAAAACCCCTAATACATCCTTAAAAACCAAAAAACAAAAAAAAACACATAGAAACCCAAAAGTTCTATCAACCCTAAAAAACCCTAAAACCCTAAGAACCATAAAAGTCCCAAAATTATTAAAAAACCTAAAACACCATAAAACCCCTAAAAACTCTAAAAATAATAAAAACCCTTTAAACCCTTAAAATCACTAAAAAACTATGAAAACCATAAAAACCCTAAAAAACACAAAAACTAAAAAACCCATACAAACCCTAAAAATAGAAAAAACCCTATAAACCCTAAAAAACCATAAAACCCCCAATAAACAATAAAAATCCTAAAAGTTCTTGAAAAATATATCAAATCATAAAAATCGTAAAAACCCCTAAGAAAACCTAAAAAACATAAAACATTTAAAACAACTATATTCCTAAAAAATTCTAAAAAAACTAAAAACCCTAAAAACTGTCAAATTCCTTAAAAACATTGAAAAAGATAAAAATAAAAAAAAATGTCTAAAAAGACTAAAAATATAAAATCTTCCAAATACCTAAAATATCTAATAAAACCTTAAAAATGTAAAAACCATTCAAACTGATAAAAAACATAACAATGATAAAAACACTAAAAACCATAAAAATACCCTAAAAACCAAAAAAAAACCCTAAAAACCAATAGAACCTAAAAAACCAAAAAAATAAATAAAAATCCAATGACCCTTGAGGGATCTCTATTGATCTCTTGAAGAACTCAATAGTTCCATGGTCATGGTGGATTCAGTGATGCAATAAGGAAATAATTTCTCCTTTTGATTCATTTGGATTTCTTTATTGGATGATTTCTAGTCGATGGGGATCTTCGATGGATAGTTTTTGGGTTCAAGCATAGGTTTGTCTTGGGGGTGCCCGCAGTTGGTTGAAGCTAGTAAGAGATTTTCTTGTGGGTTTTCCCTTCTTATTTCTTATTGTGGGGCTTCTCTCTTTATTAATGAGGGCGATGGTCCTAGATTATTAATTGAAGGAGTTCTTGGTCGTCCGCATTCATCGATGGGAGGCCTATTTGGATGATTTTGCTTCTAGTTCATTATATTTATAGATGGTATATATCCATAACTAGAAGTGATGGTTCATCGGGATCATGGTTTTTTGGTTTCCATAATCAGATAAGTGGACGATGGGTGATTTTGTTGGTCTATTATTAGTTTTTTAACCATATTCACCAAATATTTTGTAACAATTTTTGAGGTGGTGTGTGTGGGGTAGAATGGGTTGCGTGTCAGGGGCATGTGAACATGATTTTGTTAGATTTTTCTTACTCCAAGATCATTGTTTGGTATTATGGTCAATGATTCTTCTGGTTGGAGGTGAGTTTTTGGTTGATCTGTGGATTTTAATCATTGGTGGTTCAATGGATTTCAGGGTCTAGTTAGAGTTTTATATCACTGAGGTCTTTGTTGGAGGGTCTGCCGGTGCCTTCTTGGCTACTGGTTTATCATCCAGCATCATTTATTCTAGCATGTTGGATGAAGGGATGGTTATTTAGTCCACATGTTTTTTGGAAATCGATGTTTTTGTTGAGGTCATCTTGTGGATATAGATATTGATAGGGTTTCGCAGACTTTCTGGTGACAGGTTCATGTGGGGAACCATGGTCTTAATTTTAGTGTAAGGTGGGATTGATTTCATTGATATTTTTATGCTTGGCTAGATGTTTCAGATTTGGTCACATCCTTTGAGGATTGTTGGATATTGTTTCTATTTTTATTTATTGTAGGAGTTATGTGGTTTCTCATGTATTCAGTGTTTTGGACTTCACTTTTTTTTCTAATGCTTCTTCGTCACAACAAGTCTCATTTTCTCATCAGATGACATAACTACTATTTTTTGGATTTTTGGTAAAGGTTCTTCAACTGACTGGACCATTTGGGTTCTTGGTGGATGTATGATTGTTGATCTATTCAACATTTTTTCGGTTTTCTTTTTCTATAATGGGGTTTTTGTCAACATTCTATTGTTTTAGGATGGAATAACCCTTTACATCCAATTTTTATAATGGATTCATGTCTTCTTCTGTCCATTAGCTAGTGTCTAGTTTTAGTCTACTAGATGGTGGGTCATCATCCAGTGATAGTGTCCTCATTTATCTTGGATTTAGTTTCATTTGTGGTGTCCATAGATTCTACGGTATCATCAAAAGAATTTCACAACGACATTGTGATGATTTAATTTCTAGTGAATTGGTGCTTCATTTGTCTTGGATTTATTTGTTCTTGTTGGAGGATTAAGTTTTTGTTGGGTTGCTGGAAGGATTGTAATTTTATGGAATTTAGTGTTTTTGGTTATGGAGGAGTATTTTTTTTGTCTCATATTGGTTCATGTAGTGATATATGGTTGTAGATGATACGGAGGTTAGCGGGTGGGGGTTTTCCTTTTTTCTTACTTATGATGAGTAGATCATTATGGAAATTCAGGATTTTGGGACTTGTAGGTTGGCTTGGTGTGGGAATGATGTATGGGTGTATGTATTGGTGGGAGGGTTGTTGTGGTGTATGTGGTGTAGTTGGGATATAGGGTTTGTAGGGATGCAGGGGATACAAGGATTCTTCTGAGGTTGGAGTTCAAGGAAACTTTAGTTCTGGCTGTTAGTGCTAAAAGTGGCATGGGGGGGGGGGGGGTCTTGGTTTTTTGTTAGTATTGGGGATGGTTATTTGGATGATGTGATAAGGATTCGTGTTGGGTGATGGGAGATGTTTGATGCTAGATCTGGTTTTGGGTACTAGATGTTGGGTGCTAGAGGGATAGCTAGTTTTAGTGGTTTTTAGACTATTGTTTCCACTGTAACTATGGATGAGAGTGTTGGGAGAAATGTCAGGAGATGTTACAGGGTGTTGGACTTGTTGTACTGATAGATGATTTTCCAGTAACTGAATAGGGGTGCTGGAACTTATTGAGGATGCATAGATATGCTAGTGTTGGGAGATCAATGAAGGGTTATAAGAGATCTTGTGGGGCACTAGGTGTTTCTTGGAGATGTTTGATACTTGGCTGGTGATGGATCCAGGACATGGGTGTTTTTTGGATGGGTGTTGGGTTCATTATGCTTCATTAGGTTTCATGGGTCGTTTTTAGGAATTGTTTTGGATGGGATTCATGAGGTTTCTCGGGAAGAATTCTAGGTGATTGTTGGTTGGTCTTCATGAGGTTTATTGGGCCCCATTCCTTTCAATTTTTTGTTCCGACATTGTGAGGTTTCTTGATCCCATCTTCTAGAAAATGGATTTTATGGGCTTTGCGAGGCTTCTCGGTTATATTTTCTATAGTTTGGTTGTTCGGGTGTTGCGAGGGTTCTTGGGTCCATTTTTAGTTTTTTTCAATTTTTGGGGGCCTTTGGTCCATTTTTTTCACCCATCGTGGAATTCCTTTGTATTTCAATTCCATCTTTTATATATTATTTTCTATTTTTAAAGAAAAAACACCTCTAAAAACCCATAAACCCCCAAAAACCCTCTAAAAACTCTAAAACCCATTTATACCTATAAAAAATTAAGAAAATAATAAAAACATAAAACCATAAAAAATTAATAAAACCCTAAAAACCTAAAAAAACATAAAAACCATAAAACCCTAAAACCCCTCAAAATCTTTAAAAACCCAAAAATAACCTAAATACCTTAAAAATCACTAAAAACGTAAAAAAACCTACAAATCATAAAACCACCTAAGAAAACCTTAAAAACCTAAAAACACTTAATACCGATTAAAACATAAATATGCTAAAACCCCCAAAAACGCTAAATCCCATAAAACCATCAAAGCACTAAAAACCCTAAAAAACTATAAAATCCTAAAAAATCTCTGAAAACACAAAAAAGGTAAAAACCCAAAAAATATTGGAATACCATATGAAAAATTAAATACATAAAAACACATAAAATATATAAAAAACCAAAAAAAACACTAAAAAAACCATAAATATGCTAAAATCCCTAAAAACGTTAAAACCCCTAGAACCCATAAAACACCCAAAGACCTTAAAATGCACAAAAAACCACAAAAACATAAAAACCACTAAAAAATATAAAAAATATTTATACACCTAAAAATTATAAATAATTATAAAAAACATAAAAAACAAAAATTACATAGAAAAACCCCTAAAAACCACAAAAAATCTCGAAAAACCTAGAAAACCTTAAAAAACCCTAAAACCCTAAAAATCCATAAAAACCTAAAAACCATAAAATCATAAAAATTTCCTAAAAACCCATAAAAAGTATTCTTTAATAACCATGAAAACCCCAAAGAAAACATAAATACCTAAAAAATATAAAACCCCTAAAAACTATAAAAACCATAAAAACCCTAAAAACCTACAAACCATACAATCCCTTAAATACCATAAAAACTATAAAAACCCACTAAAAACACTAAAAACCCTTAAAACCAATAAAAATATTAAAAAATAAAAATAAACCTCTAAAAATCCAAAAAATCATAAAAACCATAAAAAACAAAAACACCCTCAAATCCCCAAAAACACTAAAAATCCTAACAATCCTAAAATATCCCAAAAAATACCAAAAAACATAAAAACCCATAGAAATACTTAAAACCCATAAAGTACTTACAAGATGATAAAACCCCAAAAAATCCTAAAAAATTAAGAATAATAAATATCCCTAAAAATCATAAAAAAACTAAATACCCATAAAAACCCAAAAAGCAAGAAAAAACTCTAAAAACCCTTTAAACCCCTAAAAATATTGAAAAACAGAAAAAATACAAAAAAATTGAAAAAAACCCAAAAAAACTAAACCCCCCCCCCCCATACCATAAAACCAAAAAAAAACCCAAATACCCCTCAAAATCCATAAAAACCTAAAATCCCAAAAAATCCCTAAAAATCACATAAAATCCCTAAATATATAAAAAACTGTAAATAGATTAAGAAGAATAAAAACCTAAAGAGAAAATGGTTTCTCCACTCTTTTCCCATGATGGTGCATCTACATCTCCGTTGCTGGCTTGAAGACATCGATGATGTCTGTGCCTTGGCTTCTACCCTTTGTGGGAGAGGGGCCTTCGCTACTTGCTGATAAACACAGATTCATATCTTTCTTGGATCCTGACTCACTTCTAGCTTTTCTGTGGACTGATATTTTACCTAAGGTGTCGAGTTTGCATGAAGGTCTTTCGAAGCTTCCACTATCGATTTCAGAGTTCAACAAGGCTTCTGTCCCACATAATATTACCCTAGTAGCTATGTATTTGAATTGGAATCCCTCAGTTGATGTTTTAGATAGGTTTATGTTTGAACACTGTGATCTTTGGGATCGTACCACTGTTGGTTTGGTCAATTCCTATAACATTTTGATTCGGTTCTCTTTTGAGGAGGATCTTATCTAGGAATGGTCTGAGGATCCTCGTAGATGTAATTCTGCTCATTTTTTCCTCTTCCCATGGATCTTTTACTTCCATATGCATCGTGATTCCCTGTTGATGGAAATTTGAGTGAGGTTTCTTGAGCTCCCCCTCCTTTTTCAAAACTTGTCTATTATTATAATGTAGGGAAATTTGGTTGGATGGTTTTTGTGTGGGGATATCATTAGCGACCTAGCCTTTTCTTAAATTAATATTACATCATTTCAAAGATAAAAAACATTATAGTATTACACATAGAGGATCCAAAGGTTTAGTGTCTTGGGAAAACAAGGACCACACATAACAAAATACAACAACTAGCATAAACATTAATTTCTTATTCTCTAGCTTCTTATTGGAACTTGTCCTCTCCTCAGTACATGTATCCATTTAAAGATATAAATAAAAAAGGATGATCTAGAAGACCAGAAATAGGATAGATAAAACAATATATCATGGGGTGAGTATAGTCATAACATAGGCAAAATATCATGAACATGAGAGGAGCATAAATAAAAGACTTGAAATGTGGAAATGCATAAAAATGAAACATCATGTCTTAGTGGTTAACTACCACACATACTTGTGAACCAAGCTAGAATCTTTTTCACACATCATTTCACGTTTACTCATGAGATACATCACTTTACCCAATTCATTAGTGCACTGTATAATTCCGTGCACACCCGTCACATTAAAACATTCATATTGGACTATATAATTTCAGGCGCACCCGTCACATCATGACATTATAATTTATCATGAATGCCACAATGAACATATAACATAAATGAAAATAACTAACACATGAAAATTAATGGGTTTCATCTCATAATAACCCATTCATAAACATGGGGTTCCCAAAAGAAATAGGGAACAACATACTTGATAAAAGAACCATCACCCTTGAATGAGAGGTAAAAGGTGAGTTCTTAAAAGAAGAGTTCTTTTGGAAAACATTTTGATTTACATAAACATTGTTAGAAAACATGTATATCCCATAAAAGGTAAGATAATTATGAACAAATGATCTTTAAGGAGTAACCATATCAAAAATTGAGTGAAAGAGGGAGACCTGAAGGATGAATGTTGGGTTCGAGAATTTCCCCTTTCCTTGTATCTGAATGATTCCCTCTCTTTAATGTCCTGTATAATGACATTATATTCATTAATTAGAAATCCATAACCTTTATTACATTAATATGATTCATTATGGTTTCATTATGTGATTTTGAGTGCCTTTGGATGAGTTATAGAGTTTAAAAACATTATTCAGGAATGATTGTTTTTTATGGTTTTCTTGAGTGGTTCACTTGTATTCTTAAATTGATGTTTGGGTAGAACATGGGTAAACATCCAGAAATGATATTACATGTTATTAATGATATTAGAGGAGTTTTTAATGATCTTATAATGAATCAAATTTGATACATGTGTATGAATCATTAGATAAAAATTAAATGAAGATTGTTTGGGTTAATTTGGGCGGTTTTTTGATCATAACGAACTTGTTTTGCCTTATCACTTAGTAATATGATCATAAAATAGTTAATGAACTTTAAATAGGACATAATAAATATTAAATATTCTGGTTCAACCATAAAAATGGTATCATGACCAGATCTGATGGTAAAATGGAAGAAGAAAGCATGTCGTTCTTGAAGGTGATAAAGTAACACCTCACGAACAACGTTCTCTTTAATAAAATAAATGGAAGATGGAAAAGGGATTGGTCGATAAAATATCATATCATAACATTAAATATATACTACTGGAGTTAAAGAGCCATTTGTATGAAGAGAGATGGGGAGAGATCATGAAATGAACTTGAACTTGAAAGAAAAAATAAAGGAGAAGAGGGAGAGAAATTACCTCTTAAATCCTCCTCTCGAGATTCTCCTTAAAGATGCTAGGATTGGTCTTTTGATGAGACCATCAGCTCTTGAAAGATGGAGAGGGGCTAGGGAAGGTGTTTGTGCAGAATTTGGAGAAGTCTTGAATCTTGAGAGGTGTGAGGAAATGAGGGTGTGAAAGGTGGTATTTATAGTGGAGGGGAGAGGGGTTTCCTTAATATAAAATTCATTAATTTATTAATTCCCCTAAGGAAAAGAATATTGAGTCTTGAATGACCAAGAATAGTAATTTTATCATGTGATCCTGAAACAAGTGGGATTACATCAGCAGAACATCATCGATGACTCAACTAATCCATTATTTAACATTTATTGTGAATTATCAGATTCTACTATTCATCAAAAATTCAAGTATTTCAGAAAAATCCTGAAACATTAACCCAACTATTTTTTTGAAATGTAGAATCCAAAAATGAAGTCCATTTTTCAAAAATATTTTTCTAAATTTTATTAATTTAATATTTAATTAAAATCATAATTTACTCAAAGAAGCAATTTTTATGATTAAAACTGATTTTATAGTTCTTTCAAAAATTATGTAGGGTCTTATAAAATTATCTAAAAACTGTAAGAAATTGATTAAATATTTTATGAATACATTTTAGGGAAGTAAAATTTCTTTTAAATTAACTAATTAGTAATAATTAATTATTTATGACTTACAAAATACCAAAACGTTTACTAAGGTCAAATTGTCACTTTCTAAGATATCTAAATTTTATTTAATTATTTAAGGGTAAGGTTAATCTTATGTTGTATGATTTTATATTCATAAGATTCATATTACTATTAATAAGGGTAGGTTACTATTCACGTAAAATTATTTTTGTTTTATCAGACTCCAAAAATCATCTTGAACCCAACTGTGTATGTCAGATTTTCAAAATTCCAAACACAGAAGTGACAAACATATGTTTAAAGTTCACTTAGCACTTAGTGGTTCATTATTTTGGGGTTTCATGTGGTTTTTATGACATAATTATAATAAGGGACAATTACATTGAAAAACTTTGGGTCCTTACATTCTTCCCCCCTTATGAAATTTCACCCCGGAAATTTCAATTTACACAAACAGGTGAAGGTACTTCTCTTTCATTGCCTCTTTTGGTTCCTAAGTTGCTTCCTCAAACTTATGGTTCCTCCCCAAAACATTGAAAAGATGGGCTATCTTGTTGCGTATAACCTTATCTCTCCGGTCCATAATCATTACTGGTTGTTCCTCATAGGAGAGATCATCTTCTAACTGCACCACCTCTGAGTTTAGTACATGGGAGGGGTCTGGTATGTACTTTCTCAATAGTTATACATGAAACACATCATGAAATTGAGACATATTTGGTGGAAGTTCAAGACGATAGGCCTTGGATCTTATGCGATCAACGATCTCAAAGGGGCCAATATACCTTTTGATTAGCTTCCTTTTCTTCCTGAATCGCTTGAATGTCTTCTATGGAGATATTCGAAGGAATACTTTATCTCCAATGTCAAACTACAAGTCCCTTCAACGGTTTTCAACATAGATCTTTTGCCAACTTTGAGCATCTTTGATGTGTTTTTGGATGACATGAACCTTCTCTGTCATCTCTTGAACAAGATCAGGTCCAAGTAGATATCTTTCTCCAACTTCATCCCAACAGGTTAGAGTTCTACATCGCATTCCATAAAGAGCATAATATGGAGCCATATGAATACTCGAGTGGAAGCTATTGTTGTATGAGAACACAACCAATGGGAGATGTTGATCCCATCCACCTTTTAATTCTAGAGAGTAGGATCTTAGAATATCTTCATGTGTATGAATAGTCCTTTCAGACTGGCCATAAGTTTGGGGGTGATAGGCCGTGCTGAAATTTAATTCAGTACTCAAAGCATGTTGAAGGCTCCTCCAGAATTTAGATGTGAACCTTGGATCACAGTCAGACACAATTGAGAGTGGAACACTATGCAGTCTCACCACTTCCTTTACATATATCTTTGCATGTTGTTCAAGAGAGAGGTCTTCCAAAATAGTGATAAAATGGGAAGTCTTGGTGATTTGGTCAACCAATAACCATATCTAATTATTTCCCATTAATGTATTCGAGAGACCCATGACAAAGTCCATAGTAACAGTTTTCCATTTCCACATGGGTATAGGCAATGGTTGCATCATACTTTTGGACATTTGTCGCTCAGCTTTAAATTTTTGACATACCAACCACCTTGATATATATTCCTCAATATCCTTCTTCATTTTATCCCACCAGAAGTGTTCTCGGAGGTCACGGTACATATTGGTACTCCCAGGATGGATAGAGAATGTTATGTTTTGGGAATTATCCAATACCTGCTTCTTTATCCAAGGTGATGAAGGCACACAATCCGATTTCCAAACCGAATAACACCATCATCGTCGATATGGAACTCTGGCAGCTTCCGTTCCTTTACTGCATTCACCCACTTTTGTATCTCCATATCATCCCTTTGTTCCTCCTTAATCTTCTCCGAGATGGATGGTTGTGCAATAATTTGGGAAAGGTAGGATGTATCCCCTGCCCTTATGATTTAAAAATCCATTCTTTGCATATCCCGGAAGATAGGGTCTTTCTCAATCTGTATCATGGATAGAGTAGCGAGTTTTTTTCTACTTAGAGCATCAACTACCTTGTTATCCTTTCCAGGATGATAGTGAATAGAGAAATTGTAATCCTTGATTAGCTCTAACCATCTCCTTTGATTCATGTTGAGCTCCTTTTGTGTGAATATATACTTTAGGCTCTGTTGGTTGGTGTATATGTCACACTTCTCGCTATAAAGGTAGTGTCGTGAGATTTTCAAGGAAAAAATCGCGGCTGCCAGTTCTTGATCATGCTTCTGGTAGTTCTGCTCATGGATCTTCAACTATCATGAGGCGTAGGCTATCACATTATCATTTTTCATGAGTACGCAACCCAAGTCTTTCATTTTAGCATCACTGTATATCAAAAAACTATATCCACTCTTTGGTAGTGTGAGTACAGGTGCAGTGATCATCCATCTCTTTAGCTCCTTTAAGCATCCCTCACATTCTTCTATCAAGACATACATTACCCCTTTCCATGTTAACATAGTTAGTGGGCTTGACAATCGGGGGAAGTTTCTCACAAAACGTCGGTAGTACCCAGCTAATCGAAGAAAACTACGGATTTCTGTGACACTACAGGGCCTGGTCCATTCCTCAATCGCCTTTGTCATTGAAGGATCCACAAAAATTCCCTCACATGTGATCACATATCCCAATAACGTGACATCTTCAACCAAAAGTCACACTTTCTGAACATGGCGTACAACTTCTCATTTCTTAATGTCGCCAACACAAGTCTTAGATGTTCTTCATGTTCCTCTTTTCTCTTGGAGTAGATGAGAATATCATCGATAAACACTACCAAAAATTTGTTGAGGTATTGTTTAAAGACTCTATTCATCAAATCCATGAAGATTGCAGGGGCATTTGTATGTTCGAAGGGAATCACCAAAAACTCATAGTGCCCATACCTTGTTCGAAAGGTAGTATTCTGAATATCTTCCTTCTTCAACTTTACCTAAAGATATCCAGAATGAAGATCCACCATTGAGAAGTATTGAGATCCTCTTAATTGATCGAAAAATTCATCAATCTTAGGGAGATGATACTTGTTCATTATGGTGATCTTGTTGAGTTCCCGATAATCGATACACATCTGCATCGTTCCATCCTTATTCTTCACAAGGAGCACTACCGCACCCCAAGGCGATGCACTAGGGCGTATGAACCCTTTGTCCAGATGGTCTTGTAGCTGCTTCTTTAAATCCTCTAGTTTGATAGGATCTATCATATAGGGGCACCTCGAGATAGGAGTAACTCCGGGTATGAGTTCAATTGAGAACTATACCTCACAATCTGGGAGAATTCCAAGTAACTCTTTGGGAAATACATTGTTGTGTTCCCTCACGATGGGAATTTCCTCAAGGTTGGATCTTTCCTTTGACTCAACCATTTGGGTGAGGTATGCTTCTTCATAGGGAATCAACTCCCACACCATTAAAGGATTTTTCAATGGAGTTTCATGATCTTCCTTTAATTTCTAGAAGTGCATGGGATGGTTCTGAATATGGAAGGATATTTTATTTCTCTGATAGTGGGTATGTTCTCTATATAACGAGATCCAATCCATTCCCATAATAGCATCGAATTCCACCACGTGATGTATTATGAGATTTGACGGAAGAATATTTTCACATATTCCAGTGAAAGTAGATTCAAACACTTGTGTTTCAATGATTTCACCACTCGGTGTATTTACATATATCTCTACTTCAAGGTTTCAGGGCTTTGATTCTATATTTCTAGCAAACATTCAAGATATAAAAGAATGCGTATAACTAGAATAAAATAATACTTTTTCCATTCTTGAGTTAATAGGAATTGTACCTTTTATGACTTCATTATAACGATCCACCTCCGCAGTAGTGATGGCATAAACCTTCCCTTGTTCCTTTGGATTTGGTAGCTGATGACACTGATTACCCTCGAGCACTCGAGGTTTAGTGCACTGGTTTGCATAGTGCCCTAGCTCCCTATAGTTGTAGCATTGAACCATGTGTGGTTCTCTCAATTCATTGGCTACATTCTCCTTCCTTTTTGTGTCTTTTAGACACTCTTGAACATGATGTCCTTCTTTCCCACACTTGAAGCATTTCCCCGTCCCTTTGAGGCAGTTCCCATGGTGTAACTTCCCACATTTTTGGCATGTGGGTCGTTGAGTTTTATTCCCACTTTTGTCATTAGATCCTCCAGCTTGAAACTCCATCTTTCATTTCATATCCCCATATCCATGAGACCATTCTCCAAACTCCATATCCACTTTGAGATCTCATCTAACAACTTTTTCAAAACTCCCAAAGTCTCAAAATGCAAGAGACTTTCGAAGTTGTGTTTTAAATCCACTAAAGAATCTATAAATTTTGCTATCATTGTTGATAACAAAACCCGAAGTGTACCTTGCAAGCCTTGTGAAATTAGCTTCATAGGTTATGACAGATTCTCCTTCTTTTTGGATGATCTCCATGAATTCTATCTCCATCTTCGTGCGAAGAGTTCATGGGAAATACATATTAAGAAACATTATCTTAAAGTCGTCCCATTCCATCTCTTTAATTCCCTCCCTTGGCTTGGTGTTCTTAATCAAATACCACCATTGATCGGATTCTCTGTCTAGATGGTAAAAATCTAGGGTCACCTTCTCCATATCGGAACAGTGAAGAATAGAAATGATCTTCTGCATGGTGTTAACCCACTATTCCGTAACTAGTGGATTGGAAGATCCACTAAACGTCGGTGGTCATTGCTGCATAAAAATTTCGATAGCCTGTTCCTCCCTCTTTGGTGAAGGAGGATATTCCCCATTATTATGGTTATTATTCATAACCTATGATAATTGGGTAAGCATCACCAAGAAGTTATGAACTATACGTCTCGTGTTATTGGGGATGTCGTTCGTGCAATCATTTCATTGGCCCTCACATGAGTTGTTGGCCTGATTTCTCCTGGTTCCCACCATTTTCTAAAATAGAAAAGTTTATAACAAAACAGAAGTAAACAATTCCTGAATAACATATTCATCTAAAAATTTTATACCAAAAACATAACATATGGGACCCCTATGTAAATATTCTTGTGTGCATAATTTTTACTTAGTCTCGTGCTATAGGTTTTCTCTTGGGTTCACTAATCCTAATTCCCAAATTAACTAATCCTTTCCTCTGATACCAACTATAGTGACCCATTCTTTTCTTACATTAATATTTCATCATTTCAAAGATAAACAACATAATAGTATTACACATATAGGATCCAAAGGTTTAGTTTCTTGGGCTAACTAGGACCACACATAACAAAATACAACATCTAGCATAAACTTTAATTTCTTCTTCTCTAGCTTCTTATTAGCACTTGTCCTCTCCTTAGTACATGTAGCCACCTGAGGATATAAATCAAAAGGGGTGATCAAGAATACCATTAAGAGGATAGATAAGAACAATATATCATGGGGCGAGCATAATAATAACATAGGCAATAGATCATGAACATGAGAGGAGCGTAAATATAAGCCTTGAAATGTGGAAATGCGTAAAAATAAAACATCATGTATTAGTGGTTAACTACCAAAAATACTTGTGAACCAAATATAAAAATTTTCACACATAATTTCACATTTACTCATGATATTTATCACTTTACCCAATTCATTGGAGCGTTTTAGAATTATGGGCGCACCCGTCACATTTAAACATTCATATTGTGCTATATAATTCCGGGCCCACCCGTCACATCATATAATTATCATTTATCATGTATGCCACAATGAACATATAAAATAAATGAACATAACTAAACCATTAAACGGAATGGGTTTCATCTCATAATAACACATTCATAAACTTTGGGTTCCCAAAAGAAAGAGAGAACAACATACTTGATACAAGAACCATCAACCTTGAATGAGAGGTAAAAGGTGAGTTCTTAAAAGAAGAGTTCTTTTAGAAACCATTTTGATTGACATAAATCATAGTAGAACAAATTTATATTCTAGAAAAGCTAAGATAATTATGAAAAAATGATCTTTATGGAGTAACCATATCAAAAATGGAGTGAAAGAGGGAGGACCTGAAGGATGAAAGTTGGGTTCGAGAATTTTCCCTTACCTTGTATCTGAATGCTTCCTTCTCTTTAATGTCCTGTATAATGAAATTATATTCATTAATTAGAAATACAGAACCTCGTGTATATTAATATTGTTAATTGTGGTTTCATTAAGTTATTTTTAGTGCCTATGTATGAGTTATAGAGTTTAAAAACTTTATTTGGGAATGATTGATTTTATGGTTTTCTTGAGTGGTTCACTTGTATTCTTAAATTGATGTTTGGGTAGAACTTGGGTAAACATCCAGAGATGATATTAAATGTTATTAATGATGTTATAGGAGTTTTTAATGATCTTATAATGAATAAAATTATATCCAGGTGGATGAATCATTAGATGAAAATTAATTGAAGATTGTTTGGGTTAATTTGGGCGATTTTTTGATCATGATGAACTTGTTTTAACTTATAATTTAGTAATATGATGATAATATAGTTCCAGAACATTACATAGGAAATAAAAAATAAAAAATATTCTGGTTCAACCAAAAAATGGTTTCATGACCAGATCTGAAGGTGGAAATGGAAGAAGAAAGCATGTCATTCTTCAAGGTGATAAATCAACACCTCATGAACAACGATCTCTTTAATTAAATAAAAGGAAGAGGGAAAGGGGGTTGGATGATATGATATCATAAAATTACAGTAAATTTATAATAATGGAGTTACAACACCATTTGGATGATGACAGGTGTGGAGAGATCATGAAATGAACATGAACTTGAAAGAAAAAATAAAGGAGAAGAGGGAAGAAATTACCTCTTAAATCCTCATCTTGAGATTCTCCTTAAAGAAGCTAGGATTGGTCATTTGATGAGACCAGAAGCTCTTGAATGTGGTAGAGGGGATAGGGAAGGTGTTTGGGTAGAGTTTAGAGAATGCTTTAAGCTTTAGAGGAGTGAGGAAATGAGGGTGTGAAGGGTGGTATTTATAGTGGAGGGCAGAGGGGTTTCCTTAATATAAAATTCATTAGTTTATTAATTTACCTTATGACAAGGAATAGTTAGTCTTGAATGACCAATAACAGTAATTTTATCATGTGATCCCGAACCAAGGGGTCTTACATCATCATAACATCATCAATGACTCAATTAATCCATTATTTAGCATTTATTGTGAATTATCGGATTCTAATATTTATCAAAATTTCAGGTATTTCAAAAAAATCCTCAAAATTTACCCCAAAAATTTTTTGATGTGTATAATCCAAATATGAAGTTCATTTTTCAAAAATAATTTTCTAAATATTATTAATTTAATATTTAATTAAAATCATAATTTACTTAAAAAACAATTTTTAAGATTAAAACTGATTTTATGGTTCTTTCAGAAATTAATTAGGGTCTTATAAAATTATCTAAAAACTACAAGACATTTATTAAATAATTTATGAATACATTTTAGGAGGAAAAAAATTTATTTTAAATTAATTAATTAATTATAATTATTTATTTATGACTTTCAAAATACAAAAACGTTTACTAAGGTCAAATTATCACTTTCAAAGATGTCTTAATTTTATTTAATTATTCAAGGTTAATGTTAATCTTATGTTGTATGATTTACTATTCATAAGGGTCATATTTAAACACTAAATCGGTCATCCATACCACATAATGTTTCCATCAGTTTTTCAGTTCATAAAATTATTCTTGTTTCTTCTATCAATCAAAAATTTGGGTGTCTGATAAAGCTCGGTACCTCTCAACAATGTTGAACCAGGAACCCATGAATCCATTCAGTAAATAATAAATATTTTTTTTGGTAGAGGGGAAAAAATGGTAATTTTTTAGTCCATTTATTCATGGACTCTTGATCAAGAACAAGGATTCCATTTTATAAAACAACTAATAAAAATTCAATTTCATTACATGGGAAAATGTAGAGGATTAAATTGGGCACAAATCAAATAACAATGAATGATCAAATAATTAAATTTAATCAAATTCATCAAAAATTGATGATTTTTTATTCCATTATGAATTGACAGTTGTTAAGGAACACAAATGTATTTATTATGGAAGGAATTGTTTCACTCATTTATTTAGGATCTGATCCGATCCAATTTTTCATTATTGTCTGAGATGATCTGCCAGAGGAAGGTAGAAGAGAGGACACTATACTGATTCCAGTATTAGGAGTATATCCTTGGAGATGATTCCATTATGCTATATTTTAAATATTTTTAGGTAAAAAAGTAATTAATTAATTAATTTATTAGTTAATCGTTTCACTTAAAATTAACTCCATTGAGTGTGGGGTATGAACATCATGTACCAAATAATTTGAAGTTACACTTTGAGAAAACGCCACATTTCACACACAAATGGGGTCACAAATTTCTGAACCAAGATTCCATTTATGTTTTATACAATTTCAATAAAAATATCCATGATCTTAATGTAAAATATATTTAATAATTTTATAAAATTTGTTCTTGGTACATTGTGCCTCTTTATTACTATTCAAATTAGAGACTAGATTTTAATATATATATATATTTATAGTATTATATGGAAAACTTTTTATTTGTAATTCCATAAAGATTGATCATTGAAACTCGGTGGTGAATATCTGAAACACCGAAAGATGACTATATAAGCACTCCCAAAACATCATCTATTTGTAAACATCCTCTGACCACCCTTTTAGAGTATCACCAAGCCCAAAATGGTCTCACATAACCTCTGACAGTATGCCTCCACAAAAATATAATGAAATTTCATGTCAATATAAAATTTACATCCCACATCCACAAATTTCAGTTGTACTACATTCATTATTGTTGGTGGTGTCAATTAACATATAGCATGAACCTCAGATGGTATGCATTCTCTTCCTCTAATATTGATAATATCAGTATGTTGTAAAATAAAATGAAATTTAATATTTCCATGAACTGATGAAATGATTAAAACCTGAGTAATAAAAATATACCTAGTGATTTTAAGACACAAAATGGAATGAAAATGAACTCAAATATTGCATACTTGTATCTCAAGTCAATCATTGGGATATCATCTTACATCACCCTAGTATGATGATATCTATAATATTTGTAAATATTCGAATGATACTAGGCTCAATTTAAATAATTCAATAAATTTTCTATCAATGTAATATAGTAAATGTTCTTAAACAACACCTATCTAATCCTCTATTATTCTATAGAAAACCTCTTACAGCAATCCACCTTATTGGAAAAAACTGGAACACCCAAAAAAGACACACTTGGCCAACTAAAACCATTCTAAATCATATCATTGACTTGGTGGTTCTACTCTCACAAATCCCTTGGTGACATATGATAAGGATAAATTCAAATCGGATAGTCTCGTCATTATAACCCCATTCCAACCATTATTTCACCCTCATGGGGTTTTGTTAAAAACTATTTAAAAAGACATCATAGAACATAATAATGAACATAGGTAAATACACCTCAAGGGATCCCACCCTCACATCATCCAAAAGTTACATAAGTGGTTATACTCACCTGGAATCGACACAATAGTACCTCTAACAAAAAATACATCCTAGTGTCCTTCTACATCCATAATCATAATTCTATTAAAAAAGTAATCAATGGTTCCACATAAAAAGTTATATTTGAAAAGGATAGAATAATATGTATATATGTATATCAATAATATGTCCCCCACTAATATTTTTATCCCAATAATTATAAAAATTTATTATAACAAATCAAACAAGAAGGACTACCATCCAACATGTGTGGGGAATGCGTAGAGAATTGAAATACTATCCACCCAAAATAATAATTCTCTGGATAAAGAATTATCATCTTAGGAGTGTAAAGCCCATTAATTGAATATGAGTAAATATAGGTTTGATGACATTCTAATCATCCCTGAAAAAAATATTATCCCAAATAGAACTGAAACCATCATCGCATGCATCCACACATTCCTAGATCCTACATCGAGTTTCTGAAACCCCATACAACAAAATTCATATTTGGAATCCTGAGGGAAAAAACCATTTATTATATAACATCTGATATCCATCACCCTCATCTTAAATGAAATATTTCGAGATTGTTCATAGGTTGTGATCAATGAGGGCATAGATCTACCAAAATAAACTGAAATACCTGTGAATTTAGGCACTGATCATGATAGTGACAAATTTGGAATTTAGTATAACATAAGAAAAGTAATCATCCAATAGGATCCGAGGAACCATTTTCCTTGAAAATTCACTAAGAATGATTTTTTGATCATCTCTATACTAGTTGAACTATCAATTATTGTTCCATTATTAAACACTATATGAAGATCTTTTTCTCTAGATACCCAAAATAAAAATTTTTAGGGATGTATCACTGAGATTTTATCCACTTGACCACCATTACATAAATCCATAAATGAGTGTATGTAGAATAAAAAATTATGAATCACCCTAAAAATCTTATAGATCAAGTCATTTAATAGATGTCATTCTCTAGAATTCCCATTTTCAATGATACCACTAGTGAAAAAAAATGTTATATCATCTTAATCAAGAATTTTCTTACACATATTCTCCCATACTAAAGGGGGAGTAGTTAATGCATTATTTCTACATTCAATATTGATGATATAAACTCCAAATGAATTGCACTTTTAGAAGTCATACCATGAATCATATTCCTACTTCCTATTTATATTATACATCATGAACGACTAATATGATACCCCTAACTTATGAAAAAATGACAATATATATGATAACTTATCCCTAATGAGAATCATAATAATGGAGATCTTGACATCCTCCAACCATCACACTATATTAATATGATACATCTTAAACTCATACATTAGTAGATCCAACTACTAAATGTCACACAAGTCCCTCTTACAAGCCTCATCATCCATTATTAGATTTTACATATGACGATAAACTATATCATCATACCAAACATCCACTACCATGAATATAAATTAATGATGACTACTATCAATATCAATAATAAATAATGGTAGCCTAAAATACGTATCATGAAATTGTGATAGTAATTTAATTATAATCATCGTAACTACCAAAAAACACATCTTTTAATATCATGCCCAATAAAAACATGATGAATTCACCATTAATAATAATATTATATAATGAAAAACCATAACAGTTGGTTGTTTAGTAATCATATAGTGCTTGTATCAAATCACGAGGAGACGTAAAATTCCATTCCATATTTAGTCTCGCATGACTATATCTATAATTAGAAACAACTTATACCTATTCACTATTGACCCATGTAGTTCTAAAAACCTCAAAAAATAAAGATCCTTCTTGTATATCAACCCAAATCACTGATAATACTATATAAAAACCACATCATGGTAATTGAAATTCTCCTTGGATGAAAATGGATGAGTAGTGATAATGTATTTTGAAACATTACTTAAGTAGTCTATGGATAAAGACTAAAAATTTGGGAAAAACAAACAAATTGGGCCATTTCCAAATATTCTTATATTGGATCATGTGATTGAATGAATAAAAACAATGAAACACTAATAAAAAATATAAAAAGGGAAACCATACAATCCCACAATTCATAGACTACGTCAAAATACAATGAAACATTAAATGTGTATACTTAAAAAACAAGTCAAACTGTATGGAACCGATAACATCTCCAATAGCCATGATAGTTTTTCAAATTTAGGAGCTAAAAAATCTCTTGGAGACCTAAAAATTGGATTTTAAATGTGGTGTGAGATAATCATGTATACTGAATAGGATCATACCCAAGGTCCCTAATGCAATGATAAAAGGGAATATTATTTCACCAGTGATCAAATAGTAGAACAAGAATTAAACTAAAAAGAAAATAAAATCATCCTATGAAATCCATAATACTCTCACCAAATAATACATCCATGTATAATAACATATATCCAAAATAATATAATCACGTCATCACAAAACCTCTTCTACACAGTTTTTCAACTCTCACACCCAATTTCCAAATGTCACATTCCCTCATATCTTCCATTAACATCACATCACATATCCACCAATCTATAATGTGGGTCGTACTCATCTCTAACTACCCTAACCTCTGACCATGTCCAATATCTCATGCAAGAATCAATACATATCAAAACGAAATCTATATATGTATGGTATGTTAGTATTATTAATATGAAGAAAATCAACATGTTCCCTCCTCATACCTCTCAGTCCCCCAACTATGTATCACCAACTCAAGACTGGGTGACCTCTAAGACTGGCCCATCAACATTGGGTAATCTTCAACACTATCCCATAATCATTAGGTAATCTCCAAAAAACCATTCTCAATGGGTATTCATCAAAACCAATCCAACCCCTTAACTATTACTAGATGATGAGAGGAGAAGCTGTAGAGGGTCATTAGTGATTTGATTCACTATGAACATAGATTTTTGGGATAAAAACTTGAAAATAATATAACAATGAGTTGTAAATTTTATCCAACTCAGGTGGGGAACATAATGAAATAATATAAATGAAATGATAGATAGATATTTTTGGACACCTAACAATGGTATTCAAAATAAGAGCACCAATGGGCTTCCAAATATAAAAATAACTCTTACAACCTTTTTTATTATCCTACTCTCCAAAAAATTAATCACTCCACATAATTTACAAACATATGTTAAACAAAAACCTTCCTTTTAAATTTAATGTTCCACAATTTCAGGGAACATTAGATTCCACATAACTCCCATTATATTGGAAATTTAATTCATATTAACGCAACCCATTCATTTATCAGCCAATTTAATTTTAATTTTAGCATCTTTATTTATTTGATACTAATTGAAAAACTATGAAAAGCACACCACATCCCAAATGAACCACCCCAAATCGTCCATTTCTTCAATGAAATTGAATAAAATACGATATTACAACCCAATCAACTAACAAGACTGGATAAAATAAACAATTCACATCAAACCATATTACATTATTTGAAAAAAATATAGACACACTACCACCACATTGTTTCTCAAAACAAATAATGAAAATCTGTAGTCAAATTGGAATGACAATTTCCACATGTCATAGAAGAGAAAAATGAATTCAAATTAACAATTTTTATCACACAACAACTTCCACAACTATGATAATTTTAGTACATGAAATTTCATAAAATTACATCTTATTTATAATGGGTGTTAACCTAATACTCTAAATATCCATTTTAAAATTGATCAATAATCATATATAATTGGTCATAATATTTCATTCCATGTGATATCAATGACACAATACAATGAGAGTTTCAAAATCACATCATCTGAAACTCAAAAAATGTTTCCAGGAGACATGATTTTCATTATTGAAACAAACAAGTGTTAAATCAGAAGAAATTTCTCAATGTAAATACACATGATTACTCTATATTCGAATTAATATCATTTAAAAAAAATGAAATTATTCATTATGATGTATATTACTATCCACCAATTTAATTTAAAAACCAATTAATTTCAACACATACACATAAAAAATTTAGAGAAAAAGGATATACTACCTCCAAAAAATAATTCCTAATTAATGTTCATGGATACAACAAGATGAAAAAATATTAAATGAAACAAAAAATTATGAAGACCATTGATCAAAATAGAACACATCATCCCCAAAAATCTCCCAATATAACTCTATAAAAACCATAGATCTATACATACATATCATTTCTAGAATGAATAAATGGAATGAAATATATGGGGTGGAAGAAAATCAAATATAATGGATGTTGATTGATATTATTATGATGAGGGTCAGAACCTACAATTGTAGGGTTAATTACCTCACAAAATCATATAGGACACACCCATGAATTGATATAAATGATAATAAAAAGATACTTTTTGATGATGATTGGGAATATAATGGAAAACATTTCATTAGATGTCCATAATGAAACACCAATCATTATGGAATACGAGTGTTGACATAGTACAATGATAAATTGTGAAGGAAATGACCGTACCCCAAGAAAAAGGTCAAAATTATGTCCATGATATATCAAGAGGCCATTACCATGTTCTTATAAACTGGGAGAATGATCATAGGGTATGAAAAACAACCATTCCATATAATTCAATCTCTAAGAAGAAGGACACACATTAATTATTCTCTAAATTGTATATATATAGAAATCCATTGAATGAAAAAATCCATCCTCAATGATTATAGACCCTTTTCTAGAATCCATGAAGCCTTTATGATGAAAATGTTTTTAATTATTGAGAAATTAAAGAATCGAGTCATATAATATATTATGTATAAATGATTAAAAATATTATAAATACGTTTGTTGAGATATATGATTAAAATAAAGAGTAGGAAAAAATGAATTGTATATAACATAAAGGAATCACAAAAATAAATTTAATTCATTTTATTCTATTTATAATATAATACGTCATATGAATAATGACTATCTCAAAGAGAATATAAATAATCCCTCATAGAATGATATAATGAAATATATTAGCGAATCAATGAATTAATTAAAATAAGTATTAACAGAAACATATATAATATTGGGGAAAAAACAATAGTATTGTACTTTCTTTATCACTATTCATTGAATAATATTATTCATATTCTTCATATAATAATTTTTTGGATAATAAATCAACTAATATATAATAACAATTTAGGTGTGATTAATTATATAAATATATTTTGAAGACACTAAAATGTTGTGTAATACTATGGATAAACATATGATTATTATTTATGAGATATCTAACATACATGAAATGAAAAAAATTGAGAATCAATTCATCCTATAGTAATGAAGATGATTATGGTACTATTGATTTAGTTAAAAATTGTAATTAATACATAAGGATTAGTTTAAAATCATTTTCAATTGGAAAAGAAAGCATATAATATATATTATTGTTATAAATACATACACTAATGAAATTTATAATAATAATCGATAATTTAATTTGAAACAATAGATCCTAGATTAGGTGGGATCACCTAGATATTGACCTACTGAAGCAGATATCCCTTTTTCATTTCATGAAAATTATCTTCTAAATTTAACCACTATAAATAGATAATAATATAAATAACTATTATTTGTCTCACTATACAATACATAAAATATGCAGTATTGAAATATATCAAGAATAATTTATTTAAAAAATGTAGTCTTTATGTGATCCTTTTCATTGATACAATCTATTAAGAGACTCTGTTATAGATTTTTTATATATTATCATATGTTTTTAAAATGTTATAATATCACAAAATTATTCAATGTAATATTAATATGAAATATTTTATACCTTAGAATGATATATTTACTTCATCACATTGTTACATGATTCCCACTTGAACTTATTGAAGTCTAAAATATAATTAAAATATTATTTATATTTGGGAATGCCACACACAATTCATGATAATATATCCAGACATGAATATCCTTCAAACAATTCATTAACAACCTATTACTTATGATGTAGTGGTGCATCAAACATATTCTTTTAAATTATTATAATCGAAATATCATGAATCACATAAACATTAACAAAAAAAATATAAAAATGAAAAATAAAGGATATTTTTTTCTAAAAATCATTCTATGATATAGGTATATAATAAGCCTTCCCATTCATTATCTGATTCATTGGTTTCGATTGAATCATCTATACCTCTATTTCATTGAAGAAATCTGTATTTCCTCAAAGTCATGCTATTTTAAATGTTCCGTCACTCACCATTATCAATTGCTATCATGAATATATATATATATATATATATATATATATTAACAAAATAATATCTTGAATTTAATTTCAACAAATTAAGTAGATTTATATACTTATCTAAAAATGGCCTGTAAACAATATCTAGTTTGAAATATATAGTTAAATTTGTCATGAATACCTTATATGGTATTTCAATTATCATATACATAATAACAAGAATAATATCACAACATCCATATCTATACGAATAAATAAAACCCCATATAATATCATACATTATAACACACCCCGTGATTGGATTTTATTATCTAGTAATTCTAAAAACAGAAATCTATAATGAACTATAGAATGGTACATTGATTTTTGTTCCTTACATATTATTCTTTTATTTTACAATGTATATTAACTTCCACGTATAATTTGAAAATAATCATTTCTTGATAGTGGTATTCTCATCGAATACATACACCCAGACAACCATATAAAATCCACAACATAATAATTGTTTCATCATTTCAATTGCCCATGTATTGTAAAATAAATTTTATTAACATGGATATATGTAGACTAACTAGATTCATCCTCATAGAACATTATTCAATCTGAATGTTGTACATCTAGTTTGATGCCTTTATTATCATTCGATTCTTTTGTGATCCGATTGAATGTTCCTGATATTTCCTCAATTAAGATCATATCGATTACATAAGTGAAATAATATATCCAATTCAGTATAATAGTCAAATTATTTATGTCTCTCTTTAATTTTATTAAACCTCACTAAATTATAATTTTTATGGTCTCAATGAACATTATGTTTTAATCGATTTCTCTAAATTTTATTATAATGATAATGGATACCTTGACATAAACATCATAATATTTGATTTACATTAAAATAACCTCCATATTACTTTTATATAATTCATAAATCATCACGATGACATTGAAATATTGCAAGTTCACCATTACAATGTTTGAGATTTATTAGATATACCATTATTTAACTCAAAAAGAATTTTCTTATTGAATATTATACGATTAAAATATATTACGGTCATTCAAATTCCTATACATGGAAACACTTTTTTGACGTACCATTAAATATCTCATGGGATTTTTGGGTTTCCTAAAGGTTAATTGTATTTACCCTTATAATACATGAATAAGCATTA
This sequence comes from Viscum album, assembly GCA_963277665.1. Classification (NCBI taxonomy): domain Eukaryota; kingdom Viridiplantae; phylum Streptophyta; class Magnoliopsida; order Santalales; family Viscaceae; genus Viscum; species Viscum album. The sequence continues at coordinate 50,091 of CAUJRU010000573.1, forward strand.
TTTCCATTATACCTGTATCCATTTTTACTCAATATCATCTCATTCAATTATTAATTAATCCCAATGAATCATATCTATTCATTAATGTTGTAAACAGTTCACAAATCATTTATATTACACTTTACATATCAAATTATCACACAAATAATAACATTAATTAATGATGCTACTTTGAGGTTTTCAATCCATTGTCTTCATGAAGCCACAAAAAATATCAATGGTATTCATAATTGTAAATCACATAGAAAATATAGTATATATCTCAAAAAGATATTGAAATGTTCATATAACCTTCATATAAGAAATAAATACAATCATACATAGCCCTTGGATCTCCTCTGATGTAATTATTTTCACTACCACCCATATATTTAATGTGAGTAACTGAGAACATTTGATTCCCTCCACTATTTGAGTGACCATGGATTATTGTATGTTTTTAATAATGATAAAATACAATGATTTCATTATTTTTTTATGATATCTGATAATTCTATTGAGTGATATTCCATTAAAAATTGAAGTACTACAATTTTTTTCATCGCGATGTTCATGGATAGAAGACTTCAAGGTAGCATGCATTATAAATTGGATTATTTTTAATTAAAAATAATAGATAATGGAATGGAGTATCATTGATAGTATTTTATACACCATTTAACAAAATATAGAAGGGATCATGATTAATTATGAATGACATGAGATTATTTTTAGTTAAAATGGATACCAATGTAATAGTCAATATTTTCTTATGCATGATTCGTAAGGGTAATTACTCATTTCAAATAATTATGAAAAGAATAGCAGGAGCAATGTAATGATTAAAATATACTCAAACAAATTAAAATGTTATTTTTGAAAAGTAAAATAAAATTGGTGCTATATAATGTTATATCTGCTCTATGAGATGGTATATTTGATAAAATGTTATCCTAAATACGTTAAATACCAAGACATGGGTTGTGTGAATCATGGTATGATGGATTAAAAAAAATCCCCATAAGATCAATTTTTTATTTAATAAAAATCCTACTATTTCCATTTCAAGTTGAAATGTTTGAACAAAAATGAAAGCATGCATGGGACATGTTACTTTTACATGGTTCACCCTCACTAGACAATGTCCAAGGACCATTAATCTATAATGTTATGATTTTCCAAATCCACTAAGGATAATTTATGAAATACAAGGTTTAAGAAATATCAAATTTATTACAATGTTCTACAACATTATCAGTTTTAGTGTCATCTTACTAATTTCCCAAGGGTCACTCATAGACTCTAATTAAATGTTTCACTATTAGTGTAATGGTTTACCTTCTTCCTTTTCCAGTGCTCACCACTATTTAAATGATCCACTCATAGTTTATGCACATATAGGTCCCATCATTATTAGTATTGAATGTTTCCTCAATTATAGGTATATGCTCTATTGATCCTGTTTCAAGTATTCTAAATCGCTTTTGTTAAAACACATGGATGAAACACTTCCACCTTCAAAAAATCTCGAATGAAATTATGATTAATGTATATATAATAATTACATTTTCATTTGAATCATTGTTATGAGACTCTGAGTTATATATTAACTGACGTGAATGTACTAGAGCATGAACTCCTTCTGAATGTATTTTTGATTGGTGATGATCATATATATTTTTCTCAATCATAATTTATATATGACAAATATAAACTTCATAGTGATATGTAGAAGCATATATTATTTCACAAGACTCACATATGATACCCCATACATGATACCAAGGCATGTGACCCCTTGCACAATATAATGGCATGTTGCCCCTTCCAATATATCCTGGTGTGATACCCTATCACAAGGCCATGATGTGAGACCCTTGTGTGATTCTATTCTATGTGTCCACATTTTCACTGAGTGCGAGTCCCTTCCATCGATGTACGTTCATGCTGAGAATGAGTTACTAGTGAAAACATCTTTCATGATTTCCACAAGAACATATTTAGATCATGAAAAAAACTTACATGATATCAATAACGTAAACAAATTTACAATATATCAATGAGAACCAATTCCCAAATATCACCCAGCAAGCCTCTTTTGAGATATATCATTGTGAACCTTTTTCACATATTGTGCTTCACATAAATCTTTGATGCATTTATTTTCCAGTTTTTAAGGATGAGTTACATGAATTTTTTTTATAAACTGATTTGAATAACTCAACAAATCTATGAAAAACCCTCCACCACATCAATTTCACAAGCTCATTGATATATAGGTATGATATCAGTTTCAATCTTAGCATGATATCCTTCTCAGAGTATGGTGGTCCCTTTTCACAATATTTGCGTGAAATCTCTAAATACAATCATGATCACTGTATGAGATCTCTTGGAAAGCACCAATGACAATTATAAATTTTCATCATGACATTCTCAATATGATAAAAAAACAATGATATTACTCTTCCATATCAATCTTTATATTTATCATCATGTAGTTGGGTGAGGTTAGGAATTCATGCTTTGCGAATGATCTAGGCAAGAGATCTGATGATAACTATGAGTGATATACACAATCCCATTACACAATCAAAATATAATCATGAAATTCATGAGATCTTGTCGTGAGATCAAAAGTATATGATTTTAAAATCAATGTTGTATTCTTCTAGTGGTTTTTATGAGAAAACATGATTTCTAAATGCAACAATGTCTACTGAGGGAGTTATCATTCCAAGATAAAAAAAATTAGTCATTTATTTTCCAGTTTTTAAGGATGAGTTACATGAATTTCTTTTTAAACTGATTTCCATAACTCAACAAATCTAAGAAAAACCCTCCACCTCATCGATTTCACAAGCTCTTTGATATATAGGTATGAGATCAGTTTCAATCTTAGTATGATATCCTACTTAGAGTATGGTGGCCCCTTTTCACAATAACTGCGTGAAATCTCTAAATACAATCATGATCACTATATGAGATCCCGTGGCATGAACTAATGGAAATTATAAATTTTCATCAGGACATTCTCAATATCATTAAAAACAATGATATTACTCTTCCATATCAATCTTTTTATTTATCATCATGTAGTTGGGTGAGGTTAGGCATTCATGCTTTGCGAATGATCCGGGCAAGAGATATAATGATAACTATGAGTGATATACAAGATCCCATTACAAGATCAAAAGATAATCATGAAATTCATGAGATCATGTCATGATATCAAAAGTATATGATTTGAAAATCAATTTTTTATTCTTCTAGTGGTTTTTAAGGCCAATCATGAGTTCTAAATGAAACAGTTTCTACTGAGTGAGATCTCATTCCAAGATAAAAAAATTGTCACTTTACGGTACTAGTTCTGAATTTTTACCTTGAAATTTCATTGTAGCGTATAGTCATGCGGAAGATCAAAATAATAATGCTTAATCTTCATGGATTCTGTAAAAAAATATCGATTTTTGAAACATAATACCATTTCCACAAACATAGTTAACTCCAAATCACTATACAATGGAATTGCGACCTAACAATATACCCCATTTTATTTTCCTGAATAATGTTCACAATTTGATGCTACATTAAAACTTATTACATATTTAACAAAAAAACACTTATTTTAATTCCAATAATGATCATAGATTTAATCAACACAAACTCTAAGCCCACATGATCCATCCTCAGTGTGAGAAACAATAAATGCATGCAATGAACATATGTGAATAAATTTATTTGAAAACCTTATTAGCTACTTTCATCATGAACCCAATTTAATATGACATGTAAACCATATCTGTTCATCATTTAATCTTAATATTTGATGCTCCCCCAACATTTCTGACCCCCTATCAACTTCTCTCCCTGTCTTTATTAAGACAATTTTTCCCGTATATATCCATAATTTAACCACTTTTTTATACAAACATGATGTCTACTTCATTGTGGACATAGACATGGTAAATAAAAATGATAATCATATTAGGTAAAAACATGTCAAACATCACAGATATGGGGTCCCACATCCATTCTATTTGAAGTGTAGGGAGCGAATAAACTCCAAGAGCTACTTGATGTCGTTGAAACAGTTCTTTGGGTAAGGAAATTTTTAGAATGTCTACAACCTGTAGTTCTTTGTGTACATACTCAAACATGAGAATACCTTGCAACACCATCTCCATGATAAAATGATACATCATTTAAATGTGATTCTTCCATGAGTGATTGACATGAATTTTTGGAGAATTAACGAACTTGAATTATTATTATTGATTGATATCAAGGACTTCACTTTAGCTCCCATGTTGTCAAGATGCTACTTATTCCACAATAACATTTTTTATACTTGAGTAGCCTAAATATGTTCTGTTTATATGGTTCTAAATTAAATTAAATCGTGTTTCAGGCTTATAATAACATACACAATGCACCTTTATAGAATGAACCACTTAATGTTGATTTTTTTTCATCAGATGAATCAGTTAATTTATTATACATATTTCCCAATATATCTTACTGAAATTTTTCTTTTTGAAATTATACTAAAATCATCCATGACCTTAATATTCCAAAGTATTGTTTTTTAGTACCATTAATGGAGATTCCATTGGAATAGATTTATACCATGATTCATAAATAGTTAAAAAAATATTTTTTTCTCCTAATATTATTTATAACATGATTTTAATTATATTCATTTATTCTGTTAAATTAAACATTTTTTCTTCTTCATCTCATAATAGTTTCCTGTAGATAGAAAATAAATTCTTTATCTAATCATAATTTCTTAACAAAAATATTCTAAAAAACATCTTAGAATATTTATATTCATAAAAGGATTTCAGTTATTTATTTTTGTCACCTATAAAAATAAGAAAACAGAATTTTTCCAATCATTGAAATTTAATATTAAATTTCCATGAATTTCACAAACAAATTACAACACATTTCATCAGATCCAACAAATAATATGTATTCAACATATGACAATTCCACTATATTTTTATTAATAAAAGTATTTCAATATATATTGTAATCAAATCTACCATTATATAAACTAACCTTCTTTAAAAACTATTAATGGATTGAATACCATGCTCTAGGTTCTTGATTCGACACAAAAAGTGCCTACATCATCCAAGAAACATTGATATACATTTCATGAATGAGAAAAAAAACACATTTATAAATACGAACATTAAGTCTATCTAGAAAAATATTAAAAAAAATTCTCACTACATTTTCTAAGATTTAAATAATTTTCTACAGCGTTGTTACTGGTGAAAATGTTTCATCAACATCAATACCATTTATTTGGTAGTTCCCTTTTCACACAAATCACTATTAGTTTCAAATCACTATGTCATTTTCATTCATTTTTTTGTGAAATATCCATTTAGTCCTGGAGATATTTTTATTTTTCATCTTGAGGAAATCTTATGTGTTTAATTCCTCCCAATTTGGTCAAGGACATCATTAATAAACTAAACATAGTTTTTATTTGTAACTACATCCTTATAACATTTAGGCTCTACCAATTGTATGAAAAATTCATTATGAATATATTCCTTCCTCCATGTCTTTTTTGGTGTTTTTGATGACTGATTCTGTTAGGTCTACCAATTTCATCTACTCAATACAATCGTTGTAAAGATATTGGTTTATTTACAACATATTCATTTTATGAATATTCTTCTGAACCATTCTCAAGAATAAAAGATCCTCTGATATTATTATCTCTTCATCATCATCCTCCAAAGTCTAATAGTTTTCTTTTGAATAACCTTCTATGTCTCTACTATAGTTACATTATTATTTTCAACTACCCTTCATGGTCACTTATTGAAGAATTGGTAAGCTTTTATTTACATTGGGTAGTAATGAAATATCACTTCATCTCGATGGGATTCCAAAATAGTATGTTTTTCATTATTTATAATAAAACAATTACTTCTAAATACTATATTTTCCTTCAATTTTTTTTTTCATTCAACAACATTGATCATTTTGATTTATTTCTTATTTCATAAAAAAAATTATGTGCTATTTAATGTGTAGGATGATGTTATTAAATTTTATTTTTCATAATTTATATAGAAAAACAATCTCATTAATCATTGTATTATCCATGTTGTTTATAAATAAATTTATTATATCAACCAAATCTTTTTTCTATGGAGTTCTCAATACAGAAACATGGTGGCTTATCCAATGATTCGTGAGATAATCCTCCAATTGGATATTTTTGAACTATATTCCATTATTTGTTTGGATATTTTGGATTCTTCAACCGAACATATTTCCATCTTCAATATGATATGTGGATATGAATTTAAACACTTCATATTTTTGGGGGATGACTAAAAAACATGAAATTCAGTGAAAATAAACAATCAAGTGAACTTAATATCACCTCTCATCAATATATTTTACTGAAATAGGTCTACAAACATCAATATTCACAAACTCAAGAACGTTTTTTGACCTGTAATATTTTTCCTTATATATTTATCTAATGATCATCCCATGTGGAAAAGATTCACATGTATGAATATGATTAAAATATAATGTTTTTTTGTAGGGAACATCGCTACAATATGTCTATCCAATTGCAGCGATGTTCCCTATGAATTTTGAATTCATCCTAATCATTTTCTTTATATTTTGTAGGGTACATCGCTGCAATATGTCTATCCTTTCCACATTAAAATAATGTAATTTTATATTTTCATATGATCATTTTTTCAACATCATAAATTTGATGAATGGAATGACATGACATTATCTAAATATTCATATTCAATAACATATTAAAATATGAGCTTCATCATAGAATTAAATATAATTTTTATTAACTAAAACTTTTCTATAAAAAAGTTGTCATTATTTCTCATATCTTATTGAACCAGAATACTATGAAAGCTATCCCATGTCAGATCCATTGGATCATTTTATTCATTACAAAAAAATTGAAATCGAACAGATGTTGAATTATTCCCAAAATATTCTTGACAATATATAAATCATCCAAAAATTTTCCAAGACCACTAATTTCTTCAATAACAACATCTACTCGGTCAAGGAATGCATCAACAGACTCATTATGGTTCATTATGAGATTCTCATAGTATTTATATTGAACCCACAACATTTAATCTATGAATTTTAATTTTACCTCACAAATATTCACCATAATTTTCAACATATCATGTTATTATTTACATGACATCACTTTTGTATAGATATAATTTTATAAGTCCCCCTGTAGAATATATTGCATTAGTATTAGTATCATTATCCAAATTCATTTTTTCAGCATCTAATAATGATCCACTATTTATACTAGCCAAAATTCCATGCATCGCTACAATGAAGACATATATTTCTAATGATTGTGTGTATTAATGCATTTGATACTTCGATAATTGAAATTTTTTTACATCAAATATCGAATTTCCATTTTGATAGACTAACACCATTACTTATTCTATGATTGAACCATTAACATACAACCATTAAAACTGATTCAATTTTTTAGTAATACGTGTTAAATACAGTAGGGGCAGAATTATTTTGTGAAAGATTAAAATAATGGCCCCATTAGATCATGTTTTATTTTAAAAAAAAATAGTATTCTCACCCTTCACTATAGAAGTGTTTGAACAAAAATGAAATCATTAACATTCCAAAAAAATTACTCAGTTCAATATCACTGGGCTGTGTCCAAGAAGAATTTAACAATAATGTTATGTTGTACCATATAAAGAAATACACACATCAAAAATAAAAGGTTTAATCTAGAACACATCTATGGAAAGAATAACTAACTTTACTATGTTTTATTTTAGATCATAATTTTCCCAAGGTTCACTCCCTAACATGAATTAGAAGGATCACCGCTAGTGAAAAATATAATATTCTTCCTAATATTATGATTTCTATTTCATAACAGATCCACACTTAGTTTATGGACATTCAGGTCCCATAATTATTACAAATTAATTCTTCCTCAATGTTTTTTATATTAATTTTTGATTCTCAATATGGGTTTCTCCTTTACATATTTGATAAAATATCAATGCATCAAATCCTCATTCAGGATAGGTTGAACATAACTCTCTTTACTATAGACACAATAAATAACTTACTTTTTGAATTATCTTCAAGGGTTTTCAAATCTTATTTTGACATACATTACTGTCGTAGTAAATGAACACCTTCTTTATGTATTTTGAATGATGAAGATTCCATGTATTCTTTTTCTCCATTAAAAAATTATATAACAATGATAATTTTAACACAGATATATTGATGCATATCCTTTTTCACAAGACTCTAATATGATACCCCTATATGAGACCCAAGCTCGTAACCCCATGGATGATATATTGACTTGTGACCCCTTACATGTGATCTTGGTGTGGGACTCTAGCATGTGACCATAGTGCTAGACCCTTTTGAGATACCCGGGAGTGAGTCCCTTTAGAGAGTCAACTTTCACACTTATTCTGAAGTTACTAGTAGAAAGTTAATTATGTAAATTGTAAAAGACAATTTTTAGATAATGGAAAACACTTACACGATGTAAATCATGTATACTATATTGCAATGTATATCAGGTAACCTCAATCATGTGATTAACCCATGATCCCTTTTTTGAGATATATTTGTGAACCATTTTTAGGATGTTGACGTAGATGAATCATTTATGAATTACCTTTTCAATGATAAAGGATGGGTTTGGTGGTATTTATAGGTATAAACACACCACCTAAACTCCAACAAATAATGTATATCCATCCACCTTATTGGCGTCATGGAATTCATGAGATATGGGTGCTTTTTATCTTTCAAACATAGATAGGGATATGAGAATGAGTCTTGTTATCCCTTTTCGTAAGATTTAAGAATGATCTCTAAAAATAACTAGGACTGTTTCATGAGATCCCTTCACAAGTTACAAAGAAATTCATTTATTGTCATCATTTTCTTTATAATATCTCGAATGGACATGATATCCAATATTAATTTATATATTTTACATTATCTCCTTGATCATTTGTGATATTACGATTTCACAAGTTTTGGATGATTATGGTGCATGAACCAAATACTATCAGGATCTGTGTGCCAGATCCCATCATGAGATGAAAAGTCAATTTTGTGATTTTTTATATCCCATCATGATATCACAAGTCATTCCTATGATTGTTAGAGGTGTATTCATCTAGTGCTTTATGTGACACATAATGAGTTCCAATTGACAATATGATTGTTGTGTGAGATCACATCAAAAGATCAAAATACTATCTTTAATATCATGATATCAGTTTAGCAATCACACTCCATGAGATTATTATTGTGTTCACTATTGACCATGATCCAAACAGTTACACCAACTATGCATAGTTTATTTGAAAACAATCCTTTTTCAACAACATAATACCTAAAAAAACACAGTAAATCCAAAAGAATCACTATGACGTATTTCTTTCTTAACATAATCCTTGACCAATGGAAACGTGAAATCATACTACATAAGAGATATTAAAATATATTTGAATAAAATAAGAGTGTTTATAAATTAAAAAATATTTGTTCCTTAATATTGTAAATGTAAAAAATATAATTTTTAATTGTTTTTTGGAATGGTATTAATGTATAAATAATAGGACAGGGCTACTGAAACATTTTTTCATTTACATTCCATCTCAATTTTTTATAATAAATAAAATGGAGTTCTAAAAAACATGAAAATATATTGATAAAAATAATAATATTTGTAGTAGTATCATCTCTATGATAAGGGTAATGGGTAAAATTGTATATAATTCATCAATTCATGAAAGGTAAATTGAACCCAATTTAATAAAATCAAATAAAAATATTCATGGGTACATAAAAGAATAATGGGGAAAGTTTATAACATTCAAAAAATATTCGTTAAATTGGAAATACAAATTAAATAAATCTTACATTATTTCTATTAATATTATACTTAGCCTAATAGAAGAAAATATACACTAACAAGGAATATCCTTACTAAGGGATTTTAGTTTTAGATTTTTCCTTAACTACTGTTTCTTTATCTCTTGGAAATTATATAAACTACTCACTATTCCCATTATATTTATAAAATTAGTGACCTCTATTAATCGTAGCAATTGAAAATATGACAATGGATAATCTAATGTGAAATCATAGTAAAGACTCACCTATTTTCTTCAATCCTAGAAATAACCCCCATGAATTTAAAATAATAAATATAATATTTTTTTATGGACACACTCATCAATTTCAAAAACGAACTTTTATAGGGTCATATTCCATGGTCTTTCTCATTATGAAATATTCCCTTTAATATTTTATACTATGTAAAAAAATATCTTACCTACCATGTTATATGTCCTCTTTTTCAAAGAACTAATCCTAGATTATTAATTCAATGTAATATTTATAAATCCATAAAAAATAACCAAAAATCTTTTTATATCTGATATTCAGTTTGTATAGTCCATTATGAAAATTCCTCAAATTTTTTATATAAAGAGAAAATTAAATCAATCATATATTCTTCTTAAAAATGGAAAACCCTTATATTTCATTTTAAATTGAGTTGAATAATATTATTAATTTCAAAATAAATCTATTATAATTAATACTGATATAGATAATTAAAAAATTAATTAAAAATTATAAACAACTATAGTTCTAATAAAAAGAATCTAATATAATGTGAAACCTATCTCAATGCAAAGTCAAATTGTCGGGGACATCAAATATAAGAAAAAAACATCCTTTAAAAATAATATATTCACCATAGAAATAATGAATCCTATTAAATAAAGTTAATAAATCTCCCTAGTGCTTGATTATGGATGAAAAAATAATGAATGATGATAAAATTTTAATGAAAGAAGAATTAAAGTGAAAATTCATGTGGTAGGGCCCATAAAAAGAATAAAATAACAAAAAATATTAACTAATATACTACAAGACTCTATGGGAAATGGGAAAGTCAATGGATGGTGCCCGTGGAAACATGAACACTGAATTATAGAGACTATTGATTGATTTTTTGTATAATAAAATATGTCTTACAGATTCATTTTAACTTTTTGATGATTTAGACATGCCATAAGGATTGGCCTAAATTTTCACGAAATGAAGTATAATCCATAAACCTCTTATAAAAATCGCCACAATATATGCACAATTTTCCAACATTACTTATAATTCCATGATTTTTTTTGAAATGTCTACTAAATTTACTCACATATCACAAACTTACCACCTAGTTTCCTCATCCTAAGAAAATGGAATGTTCTAGTTCCCTTACCCACTAAGTACTCATATGGTTCTACAATGGTTTATTATTGGATGGACCCAAAATGATTCATACGAAGAGGAAAAAACTATAAAAAAACAATATAAATACACTATTTATATTAATAAATATGATTTCCCCTAAACCATGGACAATAATCGAGAAAACCAACAAATAAAATAAATAAAAATGAAATATTTATCTTGATTTTATTGAAACAAACATATATGAAATAATATAAAATAAATTAAATAATATTTAGTATAATTTTTGGGCTATTATATAGATCCTATATTTTTGTGGAAAAATTATTAGGACAACTATATTCATATATAATAAAAAGAGATTGGGAAGTTCAAATGGAGACACATTGATTTATTATTGAATTGTGTTTGTGATTGGATAACCAATATAGAAGCTACAAATTTTTGGAAATGAAGAGATCAATGATTATAATCCAATATATCAGTAGTCAATGGAATACAAATACACATTCACATCATTTTTCAAAAAGTATCTATTTTTATGAAGTCTGATATAAAGTCCCCAATCAATCAAGGAGGGACAAGTTATGAGAGATATAAACAAGATAATATGGGAAAATATTTACTATGTGAGGTAGATATGATAATAATATTATTGATACTAGATCCCATGGATAGATATCATTGATTAATATTTTGAGACCATACTATTGTAATGAATTTCATTAAATGAAATGATTCAAAAAACTAGGGTGACTAACTAGTTTCAACAATGATTCACCACAAATTGTTTCTAAACATTATAAATCATTGGGTTTGGATAATTTTTCATGTTTGATATATTATTAATATATGACTGATATAAAAAATAGTGTATTAAAACTATAACTATTTATTGAGGTTGAATTTGTAAGAAAAAAATTCACAAAAAGGAAAAAATGGATCTCTTATTCCCCCTTAACCTTGTAGTGATATAAACTGATTTGTGATCAATATATTTTCATAGATAAATTTTACATTCAATTATCAACTTATGAACGAATAATAAACAATTTCAATACTTTCATAATTAAGGATTTACCCATATTTTGATGGAAGGAAATACAATGGATGGAAAAAATATAGTTTCATATTTTCTATCAAAAGGTTTTAGTTTAGTGATGAAATTACAAAGAGGTTTACTTATATTGAACAAAAATATCCCATGAGATATATATAATAGAGATATGAAATTTTATGAATTAAAAATGTATTATATTTTTTATTCAATGACTAATAAATATAAAATCATGGTAATGCGACATCAAACTAGTAATTAAATGTATTATAAACATATAAAAATTTACGAAAGAAATTTTAGGATTTAAAAGGTTATGATCGAGATTTTGATATCCATGTTTAAATATATTGAGATGGTATATCGATGTTACCAACATCAAAACTCATGAACTTGGTTTAAAAAATAGATACATTACTAATATATTTGATGAAAAGTGAGAGGTCTTATGACAAAAAAAATAATGTTCAAAACAATAAATCATTCCAATGGGAAGTAATATTAACATAACATGAACTTAATGATTTAGTTTCATGGGAGACTATCAATATTAGAATATTATTTTTTGAATTTTGTAAATATTTTCTCTATACTGTATCCCACTCAATGAAAATATAAATTTATAATCATTACCTTAACATAGAGAATTTAAATATAATAATGAGTTAAACTTATATTATCATTAAGGGATTATATTAATGATAAAAATAAATGATCACACTTGAGAATAATATAAAATTTTGTGTACTGGATCATATTCAATTCCCATGAAAATATCAGAAGAAAATAATTCGAATATAAACATATATCATCAATTATAAATTAATGAAATTGCATATGAGTGTGATATAAAACAATCTTATTAATGAAATGGGTATAATGAAAAACATAATATTATATAAAAAATATTAGAATAAAAAATAATTCCAATATTAAGGATCACTTTGATGATGGTCATACCCAATGGAATAAATATCAAATAATGAGGCGTAGAATAAAACATTAGTATAACATATGACAAGAGTAATAATTGTGGAAAAAACAGTTAATATTTATCTATGAGAGAAGAATATATTAATATAAATATTACACAAGAGTTTGGAATTAACATAATAATAGAAATTATATATGACGGTAGCCCATCAAGCCAATAATATCATATAAGGCATGGGATAACCACATGTGTTCATTACGGGTCCTGCAATTACAAAATATATATCTGTGGTAATGGGAATACCCCTCATGTACCCTTATATTTAGGGTATCTATCAATGTAACCTTGACTTTTTATAGTCATCCATGTACCTTTGGGATTGGGATACCATCCCAAGTTCACTATTTAATGAAAGATTTTTTTTGTAACCTAGTCAAATTTTGAGAGATGGAATTTAGAATTTCCTTATAAGGATATATAATTATATTCTGGAAGATCAAATAATTTCATTTATTCATAATTATTCACCACAATAATAAAATGATTATCCATTTTTCTATTGCCTAATTAGCCATTGTAAATGAAATTAATTTCATAAAAATATAGATAATAATATTTCTTTACATGCATTAATAGAGATAAAGTGGGTGATCACATAATAAAATGTCAATGTTTTATGAAAATGGGAAGAAGAATGTTTTTCATATATAAGAAATGCCCAACAAGAATTGAATTATTAATTTTTGAATGGTTTGATGTGGAATAGATAATTTTTACCCAATAAATAAAAAAAATTAATTTTACTAAAAAGGATTATATTATTATTTTAAATTTTATAATAGACACTGATGTTGAATATGTATGAATAGTGAAATATTAATAACATAGTAGGCTGATTATGAATTTTTATATTACTTCTTGGAAAATTTGATTAAAAATTGGAATAAACCATTAAGGGTTTCTATTATGAGGAGGTAAAAACCCCAGGATGTCTCTTAATGTTTTGGTGAGAAATTTGGGTATTGGTTGTATAAAATAAGTGGAATATGGTTTTACGAGTTATTTTGTGTACAATGTATACTTTTATTATTGTAAAGAGTGGAATATTTGTAATAAGAGGAGAACTATTCAATAAAAATATCTTCATAAGTTAGAAAAAGTGGTTATTGGAGGACCATGGGTTGAGGTAAATATTGAAAACTCATTTGGTGATATGTTTTATGGATCAATATACCATTGATTATAATTTTTAACATTTACCAAAATTTTCATTGACAAAAATAACAGTTTATTAATCCACGAAAATATATATAAATATGTAAAATAAATGTAAAAATATTGTCTAATTATAGCAACCATATTTAAACCTAAAAAATTTATCACAATAATAATTTCTTAAAAATGATAAAAATAACCATATGTTTTTAACACATAAAAACAATTTTTTATAAAAAATATTACATAGGATAAAAATTATAGTAAAATTTTTTCAAATGAAAATAAAAATTTTCAATTTTCAATTTTAATTATTAAATATTAATTTGATTAAAAAAATGGTTTCATAAACTATTTCACCATTATTATATACTATTGATGTCTTTATGGTCACATTGTTTTATAAATAAATGTATTCTTTATTATTCAAATATAATTCATTATTTTTAGAAAACTAACATAAATTTATATTAATAGGGAATTTTTATTATGAATATAAAAAATAATTTTATATTGTAAAAATATAATTTAGTAGTTTTCATTTTTTCTTTGGTATGGAAACCTAAAAAATAATTACATTTTAAATGATAATAATTTTTTAAGATATTATCTATTTTTTCTCATATTTATTACCAATTTCAAGTAAAATATTAATAAAATTTTATTCTTATAAAAAATATGTTTTATAATAATTTAATAATAATTTATGAAGATAGTTATATTAAATAAATGTTGGGCATGAAAATATAATTTTTGAAAAATTCTATTTCAATAATAAATTGATATTTTTAGTAGTTTAGCTATAATAATTGAATTTTATCAAGTCATTATTATTAAAAGATAGATTTATTTTTATTTCTACATATATATATTTACTAAATTATTATGTAACCTCTATTAATATTTTTCATCTCAACAGTTACATTATAACAGCTACAAATTAACATTTTTAATTTTATCCTAAAATGTATCACTATTTCATTTTATTATATTGTTATAGTTATAGAAATATTTTTAAAAATATGTATGTGGAATGAAAATATATTCCAAAATATCTTTTTGTTTCCTAGATGATGAAAATATTTTTTATTTCATTACATTAGTAAATTATATAAATGTACTTTTAAATGGGGTTTTGATGCATTGTATGATTCATCTATTCTGAAATGGATTAATAAAAATTTCCCTAATATATTTTGATTGATTATATCATCCCATGAATAAGTTAGATAATTATCTCATTATGAGTATAAAAATTATCTATTCAAATTTGATATAAAAAATTAACAACTATTAAAATGGTAGAATAGGACGATTTGAATTTCAAATCCATTATTGGAAAAAAAAATGCGTGTAGGAGAATTGAAATATATGATAATATTGATGATTATAAATAAAAATAAGATTAATACTATATGAATATGATAAATATTATACATTTGTTTCTCAAAAATAGAAACTATATGAATACTAGAAATCACCCATGGAGGTGTTATTTATGAAATTTTTATACTAACATACCCTGAAATGTTATTGAAAAAGAATATTGTGGATACAAGTTATCAAGAAAAGGGTGATATTATTATAATAATGATGATTATTCATTGAAATGATATAAAAAATATCAAAAATTACATTTCATGATTGATAAGATATCATGAAATAATTAGATGAAAAATCTCAAATGGATAGTGGATGTTGAATAACTAGAATGTACTATGTTTCAAGAAAAAGATAAATTTCAAGGATATAATTCCATAATTTATCCTATCATAAATGATTAATACACATAAAACAGTGATGATAAATGAAAATAAAGCAACACTGAATACACTATAAATAAATGACATGAATGTTTCACATATGAAAACTATCAATTAAAGAATAAATTCCAATGTGTTGAGAATATAATAGTTTTTACTAATAATAATTAATGTGGTCTCATGAAAGAGATAAAATCATTCATGATATCAATTTTGGAGAAAAATAAAATTACAAGAACCTTACTTTTTATTTGATTGAACAATAGAATAACCATGATGAGAAAAAAATCATAATTTCATAATAATTATAATACTATGAAGAATAACATAGAATTATATGAATAAATAATTTATATTTTGGTGAAATACCCAATGGATTATGAAATACTAGCCCCTGGAGAAAGGTGAAAACCAATTATAATATTTAATGTTATAATAAATCAATTTAATTAATAAATCCCAATTATAAAGTGAGAACTACATTTACTCAGGGAAAAGGAAGTTAGAAAACATCATTTTTAAACATTTAATAATCTTTGGTTTATTTATAAGAGAAAAAACCACCAATGAAAAAAGGGAAAAGATGTGTTATAAATATTTATATGAAAAAAATAATTTCTTGGATGGAATCATTTAAATTTTGATTGATCTATATTTAATGGTATGATTAGTTATATAGAGGTTCTAGACACAAATATTATAATTTCATGTTCAATATCTCACTATCATGGAATTATATTAATTAAATGTGAATTTTAATAGAAAAAATAGGAATTTAGTATGTGAAAACTGGAGTCAATCACAAGTATTATGTATATTAACATATGATATATGAAAATAAAAATCCATAAATATATATTGTTATGGAAGAGTGGACAAGATAATTTTTTAGTTAAACTGAGTTGTGTGGGATATGAAAGGTCAGTGGTCAATTACTAAAAGGATTATATGTGATTGATTCTAAATAAAATGTAAAAGATGAATAAAAGATATACCATCTATAGATGAATTAACATTTGGTTATCAGGAAATTAAATAGTTATAATAAATAATTTTTAGAGAGAAGCATGAGACACTAAATTGTATATAATGATAATTGAAAATAAATTATTGACATTTCAAAAAATAATATCTCAAATAAGGATGTTTTAATGTATAGAATATACCAGTTGGGATATATCTTATAACATTTCTTATTCTTTATAAATAATGATTACCCCCTTTTCACATTATTTTTCTTAATCAAATTAATTAGGGAATTGAAAGATATCAAATAAATGAGGATATTGAAGATTATATAATAAATAGACCATAATAGTGGGAATCCATCATGAAACATGGTTACATGTCTGATTATGTGAATTTGAATTCATCCCATTAATTTGAATAAAATATAATGAAAGGTTTTTGTTGAATGAAATTTGATAAGATCATGAAATTTCATGATATAATTATAAAATTGGTTATTTTTGATATCCATTGAACATTATACCTTTCTTTTTTACATTTAAATTTTTTACAATGTGAGAGTTTTGATTGAGGTTTTTATAATAAAATAATGTGATTTGAATTTATTCAACATAAATATTATTAATTTTTTGTTGTTATGTGTGTAGGATGTAGATCATTTCATGTTGTACATGTTAGAAAAATACCAAAAAATTTAATGTGGAAGATGGTATATCAAACATGATAATGTATGGATATCATTTTTTTATTTGATAAAACTCTCATATTTTCTACACCGGTTTATCCCATGTATACTTTATGTATATTGTCTTAGGTATTATAGTTATTTTGTTATTAGTTCCATGAATAATCGATAAAAGATTTGGTATATAATTCAGATCACTTAATGATTTATAAGGATGAATAAATAACCATTTTTAGAAAGGATATTATGCATTAAATATATGTGTTATATCCCATATATTCTAATTGTTTTAATTTAAAATAATGGGGATAGATATATATTTAAATATATTTAATTTATATATGTGGAATTGTAATGATAAAAATAAAAAAGTTGGACATTGAAATTCCCCTTCAAGAATGATTTTTTTCAATAATGAATGTATATTTTTATTGAATATGTATATGGGAAATGGGATAATTATTATATGTGAATTCCAATCCTAAATGGAATGGAGTCATTATGTTCCAAAAAAATGAGCATTGTCTGACAACATAAATGTTGTTTCATTTATAAATGATATGATTGGTGCACTAATATTCCAAAAATACTCATTATAAAGGTTGAATTAATCATTTATTTTAAATTATACACAATTTTAATTACACTACAATTATTTAGTTTCTCTATTTCTAATCGATGCACCTCTATACATCAGTTTGGTTAGTCATAGTAATTGAAACCAAGGGGAATAATGAAGAACCCTAGTAAAAACTAAATCCACGTTTGTGTCAATTGAGCGAAAATACAGATACCCAAATGAATTTAATACAAGGTGAAGGTATATTTTTAAATCAATGATCACTCAGCATCTCCAAAATATTAATTTAAATGGGAAAATTACCCACCTAGTATTCTACTTCTAGGTAATTACAACATAATATATATGGAAATTTCATCATGAGAGGGGTTGGATCACACATTTATTATTGATATTACATGATCATCTGCATAAAATATTTTAGAATAATGACATAAAAATATACTCATTTCATGGTATCAAGGTTATTAATCAATGTCATAGACATTTAGGGGAGCACCGCACACCCCTAGGCATAACAAATAAATTACGATCAATATATTTGGTAATTATTTTACAAGTGAAGAATGTATTTTCTATATATAATTACTATTTTTTGATATTGTATATTTTCAAAACATTTCATTTATTGTCGTATAAAATTTACATGGTTCAATTTATCTAATATCCCATATATGAAATGAAATTTTATACTTGATTGATTTGTAATTAAAAGTTAATTATTTCAATTTATGATTTTATTTTCTACAATGAAATGTTATGCTACACATATTATAATAAAATTTCATTATGGTGTTAGAATGAATATTATATATTGTCTTATCAATATCACATGTATATTGTGTAATGTATGTTACTAGTGGTCTAATTATATCTACTGAATACATGCCTTCAATTTGAACCATTCATTCTGTGATATAAAATATTTCTAAGGTCTCATTATTTCATTTACTAAAAAATAATTCATGAAATCTACCATTCAATCATTGTACAATGAAAATGTCGATAACAAAATGACCATGGATTATTTTTATGTTTTATCTTCATGTTATCAACCATTAACTAATGATGAATTATTTCTATTCTATTACATGTGCACCTCAAGCTATGAAATTCCATGAATTTTCAATGAATATTTTACTACATATAATTATTTAATAACATGAGATTAAAAATATTTGGATAAATATTAATAGATACCGTAAGAGAGAGATAACAAATGTTTGCAGCTCTTCTATATTTATAGGATCACCAACATATTACATGACTATTCGTGTGAAGGGAAATCATTAGGTCCAGAACTGAATTGTGATTTATAGGTGATAACATAAAATGAGTACACTCATTGATAAAATAAAAATATTATAGAGATATTAAATCGAAGAAAAGAACCTCATTTAATTCATTTCATTTAATAGTGACAATTTGATAGTATGGTTAATTATTCTAATAGTGTTATTATCTACTTTAAATTTAGATCATTTTCTTGTGTATCATTTTATATCTTACGACATATATTTTATTTATTATTATTTGAAATAGATATTTTTAGAAATTGTTTTTTAAAACAGTTTGTCTGCATAAGTGATAGTCATCCCATGAATATTGACTTATCTACTCTAAAAAAATTAATTTTTTTCTCATTACAATTGTTTTTATTTGTTTACACTCTCCTTGAGTTAAAGATACTATTTTTTCTTACATATGAATATGGAAATATTAATTCGTAAAATTTGTGGATACCTTTATAAATTTTAAAATTTTTAAGCATTCGGTGTCAGTTTTATCATAATGGTATTGAAAACAATATTTATAATATACAACTTTATAAATGGTTGGATTCAATGATTTAGAATTTTTTTAGAAAGAATTACTTTATATAATGAAATTTTGAGATGATTGAATTTTATTGATTTAGGGATATTTTAATACAATAAAAATTCTTAAATATTATTCAGTATTATGTATAAGAAAGGAAAATGTATTTCTATCATGGTATATCTCTCAACAAATGTTTTAAATAATGGGAAAAAAATTTCATTCTTTGGATGATATTTTCTCAATTTATGTATGGTATGAGTCTTATAATATTTTTATTTGAAACCACTAATAATGTATATATATAAGAATCCTTATATTTTTGATAATATGAATATAAGTAAACATAAATATAAGTACATTTCTAATACTGGAAAGACCCTCATTTTGTGCACTACAAGGTAAAGATAAAATTATTATTTTTTATCCTAATAACATTAGTGTAACATGTAATTATTAAGACAAGGAAATAATTATTTTCATATATATTGACCATATAATATTATAAACATTACATAACTATGATGCTATTATGAGATTCTTATCCTTATAAAATTGTTATATGATACATTATTTTTTTCATAATTTATACATTAACTGATCCATAATTATTATTTAAAAGGGTATAAATCTTATTTTTGGACACATTACAAATGAATGAAGAAAGATATTGATCAAGGTAATTAAATAATATATATATATAGTGTTATTTGATTGATTACATATCAGTGAAATTATTTAATTTTATGAAACGTTAATATATTGAAACCAACTACCACAAATTTACATCATCTATTAATTTTTTATGGTTTTAGTGATATTTTATTATTTTAAATACACTAAATAATATATTTTAGTTAATAAATTCATTTAAATATAATATTAATGATTTTTATGTGCTTTATTATTGTAAATTAATTCAAATGATCAATGATATAATTTTTATTTCAATTTATTTGTGGTTTATGAAAATGAAGTAGTTTCAGGAAAAATAATTTGTATCATTCCATGTGTATAGATACTATCCCATTAAAGATGAATGACCACACGAAATTCAATATAATTAATTAAATATGGGTCCCCATAATTCATGTAAATATATGTTCATTAGGTGTTATTTATTATAAAGGATTTTATTTCAGTATAAATTAAATAACAAAAAAAATAATGCTTAGTAACCAAGGGATCACTCTGTAGTGAAATATTTATATAAAATTAGGAAACCATAACTTGGTTTCTAAGATAAATTTTCATCACAAATAGAAACAATAATTATAACTTACATAGGATGTTGGGCAATGTTTGTGCATTGAATTTCAAGAGTAAAAGATGTTTGGGCATATCTGTCCTGCAACACAACGTAGTGTATATTTTTCAAGAAAATTTTATTGGGGAATATAAGAGTGTATGTATAAATAGATGTAGATTTAAATATAATCACACCTTATAGTATATACAACATTATATATGGTTCTTATTGATGATAAACACACATGGTATAGGATCATATTTGTAACATATATATGTGAAATTTCACGTAATATTTGGATTTTAATTGATTGAAAACATATTTGAGGTGGTTGGTGGGTTTTAAACCATGGGAATACTGGCTAGAAATAAAATAAAGAGAATAAAAAACCTATAAGAACAAATAATTTCCATGGATAACAATCGACCATTTTTTGTTTAGTGATACTTGGAGTATATTTACTTACCATAATATTATTTTTTTTATCCCAAACAATTAATTGGAATATCAAATTAAATGCATGAATATAGAGTATTTTGGATTTATTATTTTAGGATTAATACTAAAAATATCTATTTGCATTATAGATACCATCATAAAGGTCTATCAGATTATCCAATGAATATCCCTTTTTAATTTTTTAAATATTGTGAATTTCCATGGAGAATGAAAACAAAATTAAATGGATTTTATGGTTATAATTTATTCATTTCATAAAAAAATATTGTAAATTAAAACCATGAACCAAGGGAAGTTGGGATAATTTTTATAGTTTACCATTAGAGGTGAGTGGTTATAAAATCATGATCAAAAGACATACATCAAAATCAAAATTATTAGTGACGATGTAATATTACTTGAATCAAATACTATCATTCAAAATCACTCCACATACTATAGTGGTGATAAACTGCAATATAAGGTAATTTAGATTATAACACTAACTCAAATGAGTGTCAATAATAAACTTATCCAATTATTCCATAACCCTTGGCTCAATATGATTTTGAGTCTTACCATGTTATTGATAGAAAGCATCGTACTATCATTTTCAATCCCCAACGTTAATGTAAATTTGATAGTCTTTTTAATCATCCATTATAGCATTAAAGACATAATAATGTGGATTTAATTTTCTCCACATTAACAATGATATAAATATATACAATTCCATGATCTATAACTATGCATATAATGATATTGTAATAAATGGGCCCCCGTGACAGTATAGACACCATTAATTTATTTGGACATTGGGGTCTCACCCACCCAGTACCACCAGTTGCCCCACCGACACATTTTCCCCACCCTTGGGCACACCCACGTGCCTGAACAGGTCATCTGACAAATGATTTTCTCCACATGACAACACAAGTCATTTCAAGTGTGCTTTTTCGTCACTCACACACACCCTAAGAATCATCTCATATGGTCACCCATTATGATCCCTACTCAATGTCAATCATGCTTCACTATGGAGTTCTAATAAGGCATGATCTAGAAAATGATGGTGTCTCTTGTTGACATCAGTCATATATATTTTCCATTTAACACTTTATCATTTTGGGGTTTTATATTCACTCCCCATTCTGATCGCAACATCATCATTGTGGACCCTACACCTCAACCCAAGAAATTAAATGCACTTACAGCTGGGTACCACCTCTGATGTGAAATGTGAAAACTGGGTTCTCCTGAAATCATAGACACCCAAATTAGCATGGTTGTTTGGTCCCGACCCGTCAGGTACCACAATTTCCCCGCACACACATATCCCCCACAATTGGTCCCACCAACATTATTGAATAGGTCACCCAACTAGTGACAGTCCCCACAAGCCAAAGCAAATTCATTCTTGTGTGCTTTTTCCTCACTCACACACACCCTGAGAAACATCCCAGAAGGTCACCCATCCTGGTCACCACTATATACCAAGCATGCTTAACTATGGAGTTCTAATCAGGAAGTCTCTTGAAAAAGAAGGTGCACCATGTGTACATGATTCATATAATTAATCCATTTTAATTTTATCATTTATAGATGTCACATATACCTATTCAAACACTATATATCTATAATTAATGATGAGATCAATTTGTTATGGACGACCCATACCAAGAGAATTATTAAAAAGATGTCTGATTAAAAAAATTCCACTATAAATGGTTGAGTAATGTAAATGATGATAATAGAGGATATAATAATATTATTATTAATTATCGTATTGTATTTAATTGATTCCATATATGTTATATATTTGATAGTATATATATATATACCCCTTATAGTGACACACATATTTATTTTTCCGTAATCGATTGTTATTTATTCCATATGATTAAAAATGAATAAAATAATGATAAATTATATTTGATACATAATTTAATTTATTATAAACTATAAATTAAACCAACTATTGATTTTAAAATGTATTTATGTAATACAAAGCCTCATAACAATCTAATTTGATAAAAAAATTAAACATGCTGCAAAAATGTGTTTTAAGATATCTTAATTGAATCATATTGAAGAAAATTTTCATGACAATAATTTTTTATGATTTTTTATTTAAAATATTAGTAATTTAATGTTCATGGGTTCTTCTATACATATATATTATTCCTCATCTATCATGATATGAAACAGATCTCATAATTGAGATCTCAAATAAATATAGTAATTAAAATCCTACATCAGTGTTTGTAGAATCATAATTTTTGTATATAAATTATAGGGGATGGAAATAGTAAGATACACATCATATCATAGTAATTTTATATATTTGGTACGTAATAAACAGTGGTTGGATAATGTAGTTTGATGACTCATTTCATCATTTATTTTCATTCTTCAAATAACCATAATATGTAATTCAATAGAAATTTTCAATCTATACTCTCCCAAATTCATGATATCACCGAGTAAAAATTTTATACATATAAATGAAAATAACAATATACATTGTCTATTTGAAAAGTTTCATATAGACTCTGATAATAAAAAGAGTTTAAAAACAATAACAGGAAAGTGTAAAAACTCTAATATCACATTATTATCTTATGTGGATTGAATGTTTATCATTTTATCACTTCTAAATACAAGGTATACTAACATTACAATGTTTAAGGGCATGCTCACAGTCTCAAAATAGTAAATACATCATTTTAATACATTTTATAATAAAAATTTTGTTTATTTATTAAATTATACTTATAATGACAGCATCATTATATTCACACATGGAATGATCACTAAGTGTTACAAAATATAAATCAGATTCATCATTAACACATTATTTTGTAGAATTAATCACCTCATATGATGGTTCAGTGAGTCCTATTGATGCTGGAGTTTAATAATTATAAAATATATAGACAAAACCATACTAACTATCCTACTCTAAATATTGAATCATTCAGCACATGAATTAATGATTCTATGCATTATCTCATTTTAGAATATTTGGATAATTAAATCCAATTTTAATATCAATATCTGTATACTAAGATCAATATATAATAATTTAACCCTTATCCACTTGGAACAAAATTTCTTTATTTTTGTACCTAGAAATATAACATAAATATCTATCTCCTATACTATATATATGGTAATGTAATATTTTACCACAGCCTATTTGATAGCTATATCCAGAAATTATATTTTAATTTAAAAAAATCTTTTAAAAGATTATATATTTTTATATATGTCCATGAATTTATAAAATTTATAATTAGTAATCCTTTTTATCATAATAAGACTGACCATTTTATGTGGCTAATAAGATTTAGTGTTGTTAAAATAATTTAGAATTCAATTCAACCAATACATCGTATCCAATAATCATCTAAATTAAAATTACAATTGATCACTATATTTTTTTAATTAATGTTTGCAGTATTATGTATAGAATAAAAAAATTCTGTTTCAGTTCATTTCTCAACAATTTACTATAATAAAAAATAAGGTTTATGAAATCCTAAAATATTTTCTTTTTTAATTTCTATGATTACAATAACTGACCAAATAAAATATATCACACACGATGTAAAATAATTTTTCTTATGAAGGAATAATTCCTTCAGTAATTAATTCCTATATAACCTTAATTACTATTTTAAATTTATACATAAAACCCATTTTTTAATAAAAAATTAACCATGACATTCAAAACAACATGACAATAATTTTCGATACAAATAATAAAGCATGATGTTGAAATTATCTTTTGTTATATAATTTTATACCCATTATCCATAAAACTCTAAATCAAATGTATTGATCATAATATATTCCATAACTACCATGTTATTCCTCCACTTTTCATTCTAAAATATTAGTAATTCCCAAACATTCTTTTTATTACCTTTTTGTTCCATAATTGTAAAAAAAATTCAATATCATTGAAAACATTCATTATTAATCATTTTCATATGGATAACTTTATATTTCACTTCTGAAAAAAATTATTAAAAGCCATTAATATTTCAAATATATACCTTTTTATTCCATTTAGTAGTTTTTATTGAATTAAATTTTCCCCAACTATATCTTTATTTTAATTTACACTAAAATATACAAAATTGATTAAAACACAATGCACCCATTTTTTCAGGTATATGAAATTAATATATATTATAAAATGGTAATATTTTTACTTCAAAAAATATCATAATTCATTATATTTATTAATGCATTCTTATATAAATAGCATTAATTAAACACCATAATAATATAGAATAAACAATTTATACTTATTTTATTATCCTTCATGATTTCATATTAATTTTTTTTCTTGTGAGATCCATCGTGACAATTAATCAAAACCTATAACCTTATTATATATATATATATATATATATTTTTTACATCCTGAGAAATTCAATAGTGTAGTTACAATAGTGAATTTAATAGTAGATTTTCTCATATCACACAATCATTCATAAAATAAAAACAGAATCAATTTTTGTTAGACATCTATCACCACCACTATCTATATGGCTACCCCATTAAATTATCTACCCTAAATTGATTATCCGCATAGAAAAAATTGAAAATATTGTGGTAATATTCTCCCAAATTCTATTTTTATATCAATTATTCTATAAAAATACATTTATAATCATGCTCTAACATATATAATTAAATATTGGATTTATAGTGCATCATTTTGAAACATCATGGAAATAAAAATAAATTAAGGTGTACTTGTTATAAATTTTCACATTTTCATCAATACCTTATAATTGAAACATTTATGGGTATCAATATAGAAAAATCAGGCACATTTATCATAAATCTCTTCCACAAATTTTTGAGGTCCTTGAGCATCCATAATAGAAAAACATAACTAAATTTAGTACAAATATATTGACAAATATAGTTAGTAATATCCATATTTCATTTATCTCATGTGTAAAATATTTCAATTTTTATTTAGATTTTTTATCCGCTATAAATTTAGGCACTATCAACAACATAATTTTTTTATTGAGAAGCGATGATTTCTTACATGCATTTTTTATCTAGTCCAGAACGTGTAAATCTATAAAAAACATGATGATTATCTATATCACTACCATAAAAAAAAATTTATATTCATTTAACATTGTTTATCATTTAATGATAATCTGTTTTAACTCCATATATTCCAACCATCATTTATATAGATCTTGTATTTTTCTTGAATAATAGAAATAATTCTCCATATTTACATAGTACAGGTTACTCAAAAAATATTAATGTTATTATAAAAATATTGATATCTCTTTCTCTTATAAGTAAATATTCAATGGATGTTAATTTATTGGAGATACCAATTTGAAAAAATTTATCAATTAATTTTATAATAATATTGAGAAAGATATTAGTACATTAAAAGAGAGTGCATATTAATTGGTTTAATGATTTTCCATTTCTTCTGTTTATTTTAAAAAATTGACAAAATTGGATAATTAGAATACATTCAAAATTATCACCATAGTAGATATTAAATTAAAAGAAGATTATAATTTAATAATAATAAAATAAAAATAATTACATAATTGGTTCCTCATACTGACCTATTTGATACAATATGTTCTAATAATCCAACAACACACTTTGATATCATTGATATTCATCTATCATAATGTATTTTTTTAAATGCGAAACCACACATGAGAACTTAAACTGTAACTCCCCCTAAAAAAATTAAAATATATAATGGATAACTGAATATTTATTCATCATTGAGTGCACAATTTTGAAACATTTTATATTATATTGGAATATTAAATTGAATTACTTTTTTATCATAAAATTATAATACCATAATTCAAATAAGGATATTGAGGATTACATATCTTTTTATAGAATAAACCACCGAATAAGTAATTATATCATTTATTAATCACATAATATGACTTTATATCACATAATAGTTTATATATAGATTTATGTGTATTGATATTATCATATATATAAATACGGGTGAAATGTGTATCTGGTCTCTATATTCCCTAATGTTATTTATCAATAAAAAAAAGTTTGTAATCCATCATCAAAGATACAAATTAATATTTATTGAAAACCTTATCTTCATTGATTAATATGATGATTCATGATTAGTTCCATATAAAATATTGTAATGAACTATCCCTTGGTTCTACTTTATGGAAAAAATGTATTCTTTTATAATAAAAAATGTATCAAAATAATAATAATATTATTAAAATAGTAAAATTACTATTTAAATCCTTTACAAAAAAACACTAATTTAGTTAGAGTGAAGCATGAAAATATATTATCAACCGTATGATTTACATATGATGTTGATTAAACAATTATCCATCAAAAAATATCCTTTGAATCTAATACTTCATCGAGAATGAATACTTAAAAATGAAGTTTCTCACACCTAGTTAACAAATCATTTTATGGGTATCAATATACATGATGATACACTAATTTATTACTGTTCATTTAATTTTTCTTCAGTGATACCAAAGTGGGTTGAGTATAAATGTCAATAAAAGATCCACCAATATTTTCTCAAATAACCATTAATTAATAGGTGTATGCATAAATGTGTTAAATCTTTTAGACAAAAAAATTGATATATATTTATATATATTATAAAAAAACATGATAATGAATAAAAAATCAGAAAAGAACCTATCATCATAGAGATATATATTGGCAGTAATTTATATTCTCCCTAAACATGGAGGGTATGTGTATATAATATAGAATTTGAGCCTACTGCTAAAAATTTGAGATCGATTAGTTAGTTAAACAATGAAAATAATAAAAAAGTGATATATCAATAAAAATATAATCTCACTATTGATTAATCAAATTAAAATTTATTTTTATATATAATAATAGATAAAGAAAACAATAACATAAATCATTATAATATATGAACATCAATAGATAATGATGAAATAGAAAATTTAAATACCATGAATATGTTAGAACTAAAGCAATGATACTTGTAAATAAAATTTATAAGAGAACCACACAATCATTTATCTTATAATCCAAATAATTTTTTAATAACAAGATTTTATATACATTATTAACACATAAAATCAATAAAATAATATATAATTATTATAATGTAATAACTATGGGTCGTCCATTAATCTATTTTTTTCAAATAAAACACCTTGATTTATTGAAAAAATAATTCATAGAAACTAAATAAATTAAAACTAAAAAGTAAAATTTTTTAAATATAAAATCATGAAATAAAAACTTATAATTAATTTTAAATGGAAAATCATTGAAAATTATTTACAAAAAAAATCCAAATTTTAATGATAATCAATAAATTAAAATATTAAAAATAATGATATTAAATTATTATTCATTTCTAAAACATGTGGTTTGAATGTAATATGACTATTCTAAATAATAAATAAAACGGTTGAGACCATTAATCATAATTTTTTTTATATTTAACATTTTAAAAATATTAAACACTACAACCAAATTAGACTAAACCCTAATGGAAACAAAAGAAAAATCTCAAAAAAGAAACCCAAGTGTATATGTTCCATTATTCACAATTAACATCATATATAATCCTTAAATTTCACCATAAAATTTGAAAATTTTTATGAGAATTGAAATTTATGTCCCAAAAATCCAAAAGATATATAAACAGAAATCATGAAAAATATATGAAACTCTTTTTGATAAGAGAGTAACATTCCATTTTTTAATGAATAATTTGAAAATGATTTTGTGAAATATCGACATCAAATACTAACAAAGGAGAATGCAAATTTAGAAATAGATAAGGATAATGTTGGAGATAACAATAATGATTATGATATATTTTACTTAAAGAACACCCTTATATTATCATAGAATAGTAATATAAAATAAAAGTGAGAGGATGAATAGTTTGAGAACTTATTTGGTCTCGTAGAATGGAAAATGAAGTAGGGTTTAATATTCCCCTGTAAAGAGAGAAAATAAGGAACTAAAAACAATAAAAAATTTCCATCTTTTAAAATAGGAAATTTGAACAACTAAGAAGTATTTATTACTCTACCAAATTTCCAATGACACACATAAAAATACCAAATCATTTCCTTAACAATCAATAACTTGAAGTAACATACATTTCATTGACTATAGGTACCACCACATAAATCCTAACCTATACTTTTCTATCACATTTTATTCAAAAAATTAGAAAAATGTACCCATTTAATTCATCCTCAATCAAAATATTCCATGATCATGTTTGAAAAAATCTCCTCCACCAATTTTAAAAAATCAAACCAACCCATATCATTAGTACAAAATATATAATTTAAATCCATATTTTTTCATTAATAAAAATGACTGAGACATGAGACTCAAGGAAAACTCTTCCAAATGACTACTCGTCCTTGATATGTAAAATGAGAAATTTATATAAAAACATAAAACCAAATATGAGCTAAAATTTTATTAATCATCCCTATAATTCATATACCATGCCATTAAATAAATTTTCCAAGTAAAAAAAGAATGTAAATGTAACCATGCGATTGTTTATGACTCATTAACGTTAATCTTTATTTACATCCCATATAAATGACAAAACACACTTTTCCTACCAAATATCACACTCCAAATTTTATGCACCAAAAGTCTATTAAATATGTAGAATACAATAGGAATTCAAAATCCAAAAGGAAGAAAGATACGTAAAATTTTAATATGTATCCCCACCCATGAGACATGTTTTAAGGGAATATATCATATAACTAAAATCATATAATTGATCATATCCAGAAATCATTATCAAAGTATTTATTTTTACACTGATGATATTCTAAATTCATCCAAAAAAAGATGATTAGTATATCTTCACACCAAATGAATTACATAGGGTCTGTTTATGATTTGAAAACCATCAAATTCCATTTTATATAAAATTTTACCTATTCAAATGTTTTACACAATATTTAATCCCAATTTCAAAAAAAATGAAAAATTTATTTTCAAAAATATTTTATTTAAAAAAATAGGATAAAATAAAAGATATAATTTTTACAAATGGCCATCATGTTAATAAATTACATGATGTAAAAAAAATTTAAATAAATATTTCTTTTAAAATATATTTCCACATTAATGTTTATAGTTTTAATTTTTTTTAAATAAATTAGAATATTTTAAAACATATAATATTGATATGAAAAATGAAACTTACTGAAAAGATATTGAATCCGTAATTCGTATAATTCTACAGACATATTAATAATACAATAATATATCAAAAAATTTTGTTATCTTGGAATAAAATATATAAATTTAAAAAAGATAGAATAAAATTAAATACCGATATTTAAAATGACAATTATATCTATTGTAAATTATTAATAATTAATTAATCCCATGCCTTGAGAGATTAATTTTTCATCAACATTAATAAACCATATCATAATATGAATAGGTGAAAACATTTAATATATTCCTTATAAAAATATATAAAATAAATGATAAAAAACTAAAAAATATATAAAGAAAGAGATATTAATTTTTAACAAGTAGAAAGTGATTAATATAAACTAAATAAAAATTATAATTTATATTATTTATTTGGGTGAAAATAATTAATATTAATAAATGACGTTTTTTGAGTTGCATTACGTAATTTGATAATATACAATAAAATATTTAGGATTATTAAGAATATGTTATTATTATTATTTTTAATTTATTTAGGCCATTAAAGTTTTTAAATTATAATATAACCTCATAAATATATCTTAAATTGAATATAAAATATATTATTAATTAACAAAAATATGAAATATCCACCTATTGAATCTTATTCCATTTTCTAGGTTACACTATGTCACACATAAAATATTGAAAAAAACTCAAACAAAATCATATAATTTCTACTCACAACATAGGAATCACTTTGTAAAATAATATTCTACCATAATGGGGTTGACCGAGCCAAATTATTAGTAAGTTTTCAATTCATGGACTTCCTATATCCAATCAAAAAATTTAAAAAACATAGAAATCCCATCAGTAAAAACAAATTATAAATTTTAAAAACCTAAATATATATCCATAGATGAAACTCAATGATGCATAGTAATGACCACAATGAAATTTACCAATCCATATCTTTTAATGATTAGAACACTCTTTTAGGGATAATAATTAAGTAATGTTTTAAAATATTTTCTAAATAAAATGAGTCGTGATCATTTCCTTTAAAATATAAACATAAACAATCAATAGGTCATACATCTCATTAAAATGAAATGATATTTAAAGAATAATGATATAAAACAAAAATAAAATGAATGAGAAAAGGTATCCCTCAAATAATAATTTAATAATCATAACCTATTCCAAATATTCTAAAGTGAAATAATTTATATACTATATCATAAAATTCATATCGTAGAATATGAAGGTTGATATTCCAAAAATTCGTTTTCAGAATATTTCATTATAATCCAATAACACCTGGAGGATGATTGAATAGACTCATACTAGCCCCTAACAAACCCATAAAGCCTATAAGTTATACACACTTACCTACATGCACATAATTGACTACTAAGGAGGATAAATCTCCAAATTGATGTCAAAGTAGGCTATGTCCATAAATACTAAGTATAGCACCACTAATGACATTTCAAATAACCATTGAATGAATTAGTTTGTAAATAAATTTTTTACTCATATATATATAAATAAATTGATAAAAACATATTTAGAAACATAAATGATATAAAGGAGAGAATAATTAAGATGTATAATAGAAAATATAAATAACTACCCAACACAAGTAGGATTTGTAATATATAAATCCACTTTTTGAATATGACATGCAATCTAAGATTCCCTATAAAGGGATAATAAGATCCTAGTTAAACTAAATTTGGGAAATAAGATTAAAAAATAAATCCCTTATAAATATGACATTTTATAAAAGATTCAATGTATTAATAAAACATCCATTACGATGAAAAATTTTTATAGTGAGTCATGGAAATACAACCCAGACCAGGATATGCACCTGGTTAATATATTTATTCCAATTCTATATTTTACATAATATGACCAACCATATCTATATTATTTTACAAATAAATAGGGATAAACATGTATTATAATAATATAATAATTATCATAACAATAGAAATAGTAAAATGTAAAATAATAAAATATGTATATTAGGATTAAACTAAAGGTACTAATTTATAGAAAACATAATAAGTATCAATTAATAAACTAAATGATGAAAAATTATGAGAATAAAATCATCCAATGATATTTTCATAAAAATTTACTGCAAAAATAATCCACAAGATAGAAAACAATTAAATGATCCTTAATACATTTAAAATCAAGGATTTTGAAATGGAATAGAAAAAACAATCCCACAATTGGGTTATAATCACCTTTTCATTTTTTCATTCATAAACTTACATCAATGAAAATAATTATTAAATTTAATGAGCTCATTATAAGTATAATCTATTTACAAGTCTCTTTTATAATTGATGATATTTTTTGTAGTTTTACCATGAAATACATGATTTGATTAAATGAAAAAACTATGTTTTAAGAGAGATGTAGTTTCATATATGAAATTAAGGGCTAGAGTTCTTTTACAAAACCAAAATATAATTTTATAATTATTGAATGAAATAAAAAGTAAAAACATAATATATGAATATTTATGTTCATCTGATTATACAAAATTTAACCCATCATATATATCCCAAGTTACAGAAACTCATATCAAAAGATATTTGTAGGTTTTTTATTTATAACTCGTCATATTAAAGAGGTTGAAAATATTTACATTGTGAACCTGAAATGGGAAAAATTGAATAATTAAATATAAAATAATCAAACAACTGAATCATTCAATTATAAATGAACTTTTTACATTAATGGATTGTACATGAAAAGAATGATCTCATAATTATGGAATAAAATCAACAACTTTAATAATATTTAAATGAAATCTGCTCATGAATTTTTTAGAATTAAGGTGATGGAACATTTCAAATAAAAACTATAAATAAAAATATGTATATCATATGACATAAAAAATTAAATTAAAAAATATATATAATTTACTTTTATATAATAAAAATTAATGTAAATAATATAGAATTCCAACCATGAAATATTTATGAGAATTTCATCGATATGGGCCTCTTTTAGTTGTGTTTAACGAACGAGAGAAATTTTCATTATGTTATTTCTATGAGGCCATTCAGATATATATTCCATGTGAATGATATCTATGCATGATAATTTTACCTTTTATAATAATAATCATTACTATAATTGATTTATTCATGTACAAAAACTTTTCCTCAAATACCATTTTCTCCATGATAAATTTGTATATATATGTGTAATCGTGTTTATGAATAATATCATGTGGATCCATCATTAATAAATGTGATTGGACCTTATATAGATTAATTAAAAAAATTCTAAAATATTATGAAATTATATCTCTTCCCCTTCAACACTAATATTTTAACATCAATCCAACTATATGGGAGAATATATGACATAATATTTTCCAAAAAAGAGATATATAATTTAAAATTTTACTTATCGTACAATATCATACACTAACATTAGAAGGTGGGTTTGTCTTAGTGGGAGTCTTATTCTTATAACTCAGGATATTATTTCTTTTTGAAATTAACCATTAATCTATATAATGTTTCATTGGGATGATGACACATTTTTTTAATTTTCAAATTAAATGCGACTTTCGTATCCATGAATTCCACATGTTTTTTATATTTGAGTTCTAAATATATCGAATTATCAAATGTAGAAGAATAATAATATTTTTACTATTATACTCATAGGTTAATGATCAGTCCATTATGTTTTCATTCATTAGATTATAAAATCATTAACTATGTATTATTATATTCACATAAGAATTTATATACCATAGTATGTAATTACCAAAAAACCTAGAGAACCAAGTATTTATTGTAAATATTTATCATATTTAGTCCACTAAAAATATGGGGTCATATCAACAAATAAATATGTGTAAGAAATAATAAATCCTGTTGAAATATTAAAATTCTAAATGGAATCATTATAATCTTACATTAGATATTGGGACCAAAGACATCATGGGATAGTTATTTAGGTGGTTTTAAAATTAAAAATTATCTTTATGATAATCATTATTTTTAATTAAATTTTCCAAATAAAAATATTACATCTATATAATTTTGAACATGTAGTGTCACATAATATTAATTTTAAATGAAAATAATATGAAATATTGATGTTACAAAGAAGTTTACTTAGTTAAATTACCCATAAAGTTATCCAATTGGCATAAAAATAATAATGTCTTATTGTATCATGGACACTATCAATGTACTATATTCAATGGATATATGAATCATGAATAGTTCATGATAATCATTTATGTACTCCCTTTAAGAATTTAATTGATAAAATATCTATCTCTCATATGTAACTCACTCTTTTTTATCCTCGTTGTACTTTGTGGGACAAATTAAATCTTTGTATACATGATGGTTTATTCATGATCATTATATAATGAATGATATTGGTGAATCATCATGTCTCGATTAGATATTATTCTATAAATCCCATTTATATTCCTTCTTTTCGTATTGGATATATGTGAGTCACAACCCTATGTGGGAATCTACCTGTTATATTCTAACAAACTACAATTATAAATATCCTTTTTCATATAATGAATTATTATGTACTAAAGTAAATTTTATATTATTTTTCAACTTTGACAAACAATACTGGATCTTTTAATAATTTTTTTCTTCATATTCTCTATATATAAGTCTAGATAGAATTATGTAATTCATTTCCTATTATATCTTCTAAATTTTATTATTTTTTTACTTCTCCTGAAATATGCATGAAGCATCCTTATTCTCTCAAATTGGTTTCTAAATTTCATTTCCCATTATTCTATAAATTAATAGAATATATAAAATATTATTGTTGTTATAATGAAAATCATTAGTTATATTATACGACAAATTCTTTATTTAAATCCATTAATTCTATGTTTAATATAATACAACTATTTCTATTACATTTATGATTATTTATGATATTTTGAAATGTTTTATTATTTAACTAATTATCCCTTAAGTTAGATTAAGCCACTAGATATTGACCCTTCTTTTGATTTTGAATATAAATATACCATTGATTTTTCATGAGTAAGTTACAACTGAGATTTTTTGGAATTAATAAATATATTTTAGTTTACTTATCAAAACCAACTCTCTAATGTACAATCCTAAAATTAAAAACATCTAATTTAATCATTATTTTTAATTTAAACCATAATGAATCCTTGATTAGACATAGTTTATAACTCTCTAGACAAAATCATAAAAAATCTCTAAGAGACACAACATCCACCACCACATCATTCATGGCTTAGTTTCCTTTATTTGATTCTAAAAAAATATATTTTAAAAAAATTGAACCCAACTTCCAAAACTCAATTGATTATAATTTTAAATTAATATAAGAAAACATAGGGTTTATAATGTAATTTTAATTGATATTGATATACATTTCTCCCCTTTTCTCAATATTAAATTGATATATTATTTACTATTTAAATAACCATTAATGTTCTACCATTTTCTAGGTAAAATTTCACCATCTAACATATGTGTATTCTATGGTATTTTCATAATTAACCTCTAGTTTCAATTTATTATAAAAAATTATGAGCATTAAACCACGTTGTAAAATTTTTAGAAATAAATTTCACCTTTTAATTTCAATTTCAATAATTAAAATTCATTCCAATATAAAATATTATGACCCTTATAAACATATTGGTTCAAAAAAAAATTGTAGTTACATATTTCTATTCAATATAAATTAGTAAAAAAATCCAAAATCTAATAGTCACATTCCACTTAT
This sequence comes from Viscum album, assembly GCA_963277665.1. Lineage (NCBI taxonomy): Eukaryota > Viridiplantae > Streptophyta > Magnoliopsida > Santalales > Viscaceae > Viscum > Viscum album. The sequence continues at coordinate 87,109 of CAUJRU010000573.1, forward strand.
AATATCATCCTACACCATGACATATACTATGAAAAATTATGCATGGTGTTTCTTTTTTAGTTTGAATTTTTGAATTACAATCTAGATATATTATTGAATCGATAACCATTTAGAGAACACAATAATATTAAATACTAAAAAATTTATACCACACCAAACAACCTTCCACAATGGATAATTATCCTCATAACACAGATGATCCATCAATAATATTATCCATGCTCATCATTCAATATAATTAATAGAAAGAAATATCATGTTTTAAACCACTATTTAGTCACAAAATGGACATTAATACATTCATTTAATCATAATCAATATATATTCAAAAATTTCACACACATCCATAGATAAAAAAAATTAAGTTATATACATTTTAAAACAAATAATTCAATTTTAAAAAACCATAGGTATTTTAGGTTCATTATAAGTTAATTTGACGATTACCAATCTATTTGATCAATGATTTGTTTAGTAAATGATAGAAGGGTTTATTATTGATTTCATATTTTTTTTATATTTATTTTTAATAGAGTATGGTGGGAGAATTATTTTACCAAATTATGTTAATCTTATTTAGAAATATGGTACTACAGGAATAACTGTACATGATGGAACACGTTGAAGTTCCACAGTTTCTCCCATTATGAATCCTCACCTAGAGATTTATGTAACACGAATCATTTTATAAAATAATAATTTTTTAATGATTTTAGAATTTATGGGACTAAACCAAGATGTCTTCTTGGAGGCATATAATGCCTCCTAGGGTTGGTACATTATTTGTTACCATCATTATCAAACCAATAGTTCATAATTTATGGATCAAAAAGTTCCCTTTAACAGAATTGTATTGATTGTATTGACTTATTCCTATTAATATTTATAAATCTATAATTAATATAGACTCAATATACCGTCCTTGGAGAATTACTTCACTTCAATGATCAAATTTTAGGGATGTAAGAGGTTTTATGGATTGGAGTAAATTTTTGTGATCTGAAAAACTATAGTCTTGTAGTTCCATCTAAATATAAGTTTTTTAATAATGAAAAATAATTAGAATTGAATTTCATTTATTTATTTATTTATTAATGCTCAAAATGAAATTTATTTCTATTATACTCTTTTATTATTGTAGGTCTACCCAAGTGGAAGTTGAACTTTTGACTAGTAAAATTTTCTAGAAGCATTGGTGCATTATTTGACTTATATAAAGGTAAACTATACACAATTGTAAATGTTATTATTTAATATCATTTTATAACCGTGATATATTGATTTTGGAAGTTTCAAGTGATTCTTGGTTTTTGATATCAACCTCGTTGGATCTTGAGTTTCCTCTCTTGATGGGTTATATAGTTTCTTAATATTATTAATGTGGTTGAATGTTACTTAAAATTTTGGGCCCTTTTATATAATTTTTTAATGACGTGATACATCTTCGACACTATATTGTTAAAAGTTCATGATAGTGATTCCATTTTTCTATCTGTATAGCCTATGGTAAACATATATGGAATTTTATTCCATGAGGATTCTTATGTATATTGATATGAAATGTATTATTTTTTCTTATGTATATGTATGTCACTACTAATTTTAATAATGAAATTATATGATTTTCATTATATTTTGTACAATATTATTGGTATTAATATTATGTTAGAGGAATTACATAAGTGATTTGAATATTTGGACCATCATGATATGGTTGTCCCTTTGATTTGGAGTGCACATGGAATTCAATGATGAAGATGATAGACTTGAGCATAGGGTAGGTGTATGATTGACTAGGAACAAGTTCTATTATAGTAAAAATAGTTTAATAAAATCCTTGTGGACCAACATGAGACAAAATTTTAGTGTAAAATAAAATTTTGGATATACATGATGTATTTTTAAGATGTGACCTCATTATGAGATATCCTCGGATAGATCAATGATGAAAAAACCTACTGGAAAAATCTGAATTATTTCTAGGATACTACAGATTGGGTTTTTATAATCCATTGTTCTATATCATGATTACCCATAGTATACATTAAGATTTACTTTTGATATGAACATGAGGGGGGTATATTAAGGTCTCATATTGGTCTAGTTAACACATGAACAATAAATATATGATTGTTTATTATTTATTATACATTCATATTTATCTAGAAATACACATTATATACATATAAATACATGTTAAGTTTATATTAATGGTGCCACACTATTTTTTAAAACTCACAACAAGCATGAAAATCACAATACACATTCAGACTTATTGTATCTAGATCTATGTAATTGAAATTGTACTACAATAGAGAGTAGAGATGTGGAGAATGTATATAGTATATGAATTGGGATAGACTCTATAGGATTCCATGATGTATCTTTTTTTATCAAATTTTTCCTTTGGATCTATGTTATTTCTTAAAAATTATGAAGCCTTCTCATTTTATATATATGTGAATGATTCTATTTTTTATTAAATTAAATGGTAAAATATCCCAATTTCTATTATTTTCATTTTAATGTAATAAAGACATTTTTTCATATATAAACATTAAAAAAATTAGATAAATAATGTATACATTTCAAAAATACACATCCCTAGATTATAATGTTTTACTATCTTTATAGACTAGTAACACAATATTATTTTTTTGTGAAATATCATCGGCATATCATATAAATTACTTCATAAAAAAATTATACATAATCGATATATCATATATAATAAAATTCTAAAAAACATAGGAAAAATAAATATAAAAAAGTGGGAGCACGGATGATCTATATGGTCAAATAAGGGTTATATCAACATAACATGAGAATAGGTGTTTGAGAACATGAGAATTACTTTTTTAAATCCATACATAGTATATTATATAACTAAAATATGATTCAAGACATAAATGATGATATTTCATAATACATGAAAAATAAAAATATTAATCAATATAATCAATGAAAGAATAACCTTGGCATACATCATAATTTATTATTCATAGTCCTAATCATAGAAAATAATTTTATTGTAACCAAGGATCATTTTAAAACTTATTAATGTGGAATGGTTTAACTATCCATCATATTATATTAGTCATGGTTTACTACCAAGACTATCATGGGGGAAATGTCTCTTAGGAAAATCAGTTCACTCCGTATTATATTCTCATTTCTGTAATTATAAATCAATTGTTATCAAATTCATTACGGGAGATATAGGTTACATTGATCATCTGCTATTACATGGCCACCATCAGTGGTTATAATACTCCCATCAGTGGTTATAATACTCCCACTATCGTTGGTTATACAGTAACCTCATTACTTGGTTATAATATAACTAACATAATTCAATATAACATAACCACCATAAGTTAAAGAATAAAATACATATTTGTTCCAAAATTTCATGAAACATTCATCATATCAGAACTTATAAAAAAGGGTTTTTAAAAATAATTCTTCATAACATAATTCATAGAAATGAAATGGGTTTCTTAATAATCTCATGAATTTTCTATAGCATAACCCATTTTAAGAAAATGGTTTTCATAAAAACGAATTCATCATATTCATAAACATTTCATATCAAGAATAATGTTGGTATAAATAGATCATATCCCAAAAAAATATTTAGTAACATAAAAAAATGTCATTATATGTAAAATGGTTTTGAAAATATAATCATTTGGAAAAAAATGATGAAAATATTCTTCCTAGATTGAATAAAATTGATTAAAGCTAAACCATTAAAAAATAACAAAAAATATATTTTTTATTTAAAATTAACATGAAAAATTTCAATGTAATTCTTAAATAATTTAGTTGTTATGATGATTGGACATTTCATTTTCACTAGGCATGTTTAAATAGATATTCATTTCAAAATTTCTGTAAAATACAAAAGTTACATATTTAGAAATCTAAAAGGGATAATACCATAATTGTTTTAAAAGAAATTTGAAATATGGGTGAATAGAAATTAAAAAAATAAACTTATAATTGTAAAACCAACTCTATAACCTTTTAAAAAAAATTCATATGGATGAAATACAATTTCAAAATAATATTTATATAAATCAATTTTTCATTTAAAAAAATGTTATTGCTTTCATATTATAATAATGGTAGGAATATTAATTAAAAAAATGAATTACCATGATATAATTATTTTAATTAAAAATACATGAGTTTATTAAGAGTTATATTATAATATTTTATAATTAGAAAATGAATAATAAACAATACTGATATTCATTGTGAATGAAAAGTAAAACATTAACCTCTTTGGTATCTTTGTATCCATATTTTACATAAAATAAATGATAATTTATTTATATTTATATCCTTTAGTTTTCATAATAAAAATCCTAAAATACATTAATTTAAAATAAATACACTACAATGAAAAAACAAGGGGTGTATAAGTCATGTGTCACACTACAATTAAGGTGAGATGAAGATCCTTAACAACTTTGGTAACATTTGAATCATAATCACCATGAATGAATGAAATAAAATGTCATATTAAAAATAATTAATATAAATAGATTAATGAAATATCATTTCCTGGGGGGATTATATATTCCACAAAAAAGATATGATTGGTAAATATGGAATATGTTTCCTAGAAATATAAGAGATACTAGACATACCATACATTAAATCATGACTACCATAATAAAAATTCTAATATCCTATATATTAAATATATGTTTAATATAAATATTTAATAATAATAATCAAATGTATTATAATATTTAATTTTTACTAATTGAATTTTATTACACAAATTTTTAAAAATCCTTTTTAAAATATCATTAAGGGTAACAAATACATTGTTTTTCCTTTAGGTTTTTGATTTATATTTTTGGACCAACAATATTTATAATTGTAACATAATATAATTGTATTGTAAATGATATAAATATAATATATAATTATTATATATGTATTTAGTCTAATCCATTAAATATAGTGATTGAAAATTAAATACTACATTCATGGTGATAGTAGGTTATACATGTGCAAGAATAATATTTTCATTCTCACATCATATGGAATAATGAAATGGTAAATAATAAATTATCTTTGTATATTCATTTTTATTTCATTTATATCCTTTAGTTTCATTAAACAAATCTTAATTTCAATCCATGTATATCATTAGTGAAGAATTAATCCCATCACTTCACAATGTAATAGTTTACAATACACATGAGTGACAGTATCATATTCTTGAAGAATCAAAAGTGGGAATGTATATGATATATTATGATTAATTAAGTATAATTATGTCATTAATAAAATATATAGAGGTTAAAAATATCATTATATACTTTCATGCAGGTGGATCCGGAAAACAAATATACATTGGTTAATGAGGTGGTAGTCCTCTATACACATGATCAATTGTTTCATTTCCCACATAACAGAAGTGGTGATATTTCTAGACCAAGAAAAATAAATAATAAAAACTTCTTATATTTGATATAATAATATTATTATATCATAATGTTAAATTTATATTTTATAGGTTTAGAGGAAGAAATAAATTTATAATGTATGGTTATGAACTATACCACTTTTATAGAGAACCGATTTTGGTTTACAAATGTAATCATTATTATGATGGTGTAATAATAATACGAGAAACTCGAGGAAATTGTGACGAAATTATAGAATTTATTTTTCTATGAATTCAATGAGACTAAGAGTTTTGGAAGTTTTAAGTGGACAAGAGATTTGGTGGATATTTATAACAGACTGAGATGCCAAACATGGAATTTTTTAACAAAAAAGTATACCCATGTTATAAATGTGCCACTATGATCTGAAAAATATTATTATTGCACAGTTAATGAGATAAATTTGTAATATGGAGAAATAATTGGTGTTGAAAATGTTTCAATAATATAGTACCCCATATGTTTTTATATTAATACTTGATAAAACCATTTTATCCTTTATCTTTGTAACTTAATTTTGTATTTTATAGTTTAATTATTGACTAAAACAATTATTTATATTTATTATATAATATTAAATATGATGATTATAAATATATAATACATTTATAAAAATTTCATTAATAGAAGTTAATAATTTTAATTTAATATAAAACTCACAGACGGGATGAAAATATGTTTTCCATAGTAGACATTTTCATATTTATAGAATGTTTTAATATCAAAATATCATAAGAAATTGATAAATATTATCTATATAAGATTAAGACATATAAGATTAAATTAATTTCTGTAAAACCCCATGATTTTTAAAATAAATTTAAAGAAATGAATGAAACACTAAGTCTCATCACAAGGGAACATTTTTGGGAGCATATTGAATTAAAATAGACGTTAAACATAATTTTTTCCCTTCTCTGTCTGGAATTTTGAAAAACATACTTCTCTTGTTGTGATCAGTAATAAATTTAGGGTCTGATAGAACCAACATAATTTTTTTGGTGAATAGTTACATACCCTTATAAAAATTATCCTGAATATTAATGTCTCCATTATGAATATTAAATCATATTACTGTTTTATTTTATTATGGTTATAATATGTTGAGATCATGATTCATTTTTCATGGATAAATAAAATTAGTTATAGTATACTAATTTTATTTATTCAATAAATTATTATTATATTTTAAATTAAATTAATCATATCTGTAAAAATACATTTAAATAATGGTGTATATTTTTAAAATATACACATTTAAAAATTGTTTGGTTGGATTATTTGGATTTTTATAAAATTCTTGAATCTTTTATGAATTGTAAAATACGGTGATATAATTTATATATACATTATCAGTTTAATAAACTATTCCTATAATCTTGGTTGATGTAAGAACACCTGGTTCGAAATCACATTCTCTCTTTACTACATAGGGTTACATGAATGAAGACTATTCATAGTGCGTAAAAATAATATTAAACAAAATTTTAAAATAATGGAAAATCCGTCCTCTCCTCTACTATAAATACCACCCTCATTCCATATTTTTATCACACCTCTCATGCTTTGATCATTTTAAAAATTCATCCAAATCCATTTACCAATGATCATCCCCATGACCAATACTTATTAGTCTAAACAAAAGGCCAAAACCAAATGACTTAATGAGGATCTCAAGGAGAATAGATCAAGAAGTGAGGCACCCCTTCCAATTTCATATATTCTCATTTCATTTCATTTTAGATTCATTTAATCCCTTACCCTAACCTCATCACATAGGAATGAATGATCTATAATAATACATATTTTAGAAGTTATCATGTCTTCAGAGAAAAATTATTTACTATTATTCCACTCATATTCTTATTATTATAAAAAACAACTTATCTTATATGCTAATTTACAAAAACCACGGATGATGTGTTTTAAATTTATATTAATTTCTTAAAAACTATTTATAAAACCATTTAAATTGTTTAATAAGATTGTAATGTGTATGATATAACCAATTTTATGTTATTAATTTTGCATATGTACATAATATTATGATATATAATGAAACTAGTTCACAATTATCAAAGTGTGACCAAAATGATCTAAACAAATATCACTAATGATTTATCAAATGATTATTCATCATACAATACAACCAAAATGATTTATATAATAATTTATTATTATGGAAACATATTAATACCATTTCATTCCACTTTTAATGTTTATATTACATGCGACTTGAATACTCATTATTAACTGATCATGGAAATCATGTAAAGAATACACCAGAAACATTAGAAATAAAAAAAATGTAAATTAATGGGGAGATTGTTGTTATAAAATTACCATATAATGTGTTATAAACATAAACATGTTTCTATAAAATATTAATAACACTTTTTCAAATATTATACTTGAGTTTTAAACAATATTCAGGTAAGAAAAAACTTAGGTAATGTAATTTATAACACATTTTCCGTTCTTTTGGATTACCATCGACATTGTTGATAATGTGGTATTAATATTATTTTTTGTAATGAATATCATTTATATTATAGTACATTATTTGTATTTATAGTATATATATATATTCATTTCTCTTTATTAATTATCAAAACAATTATATGATATTTTTAAAGGACATTCATCTTAAATACTATTTTAATATTATATTTTAAGAAATTAAAAAGAAATGTTTTTGTGTAATTATTCGTGATTTTTTTTATGTTCTTTTTCTTGGGAATTTTATATTACGATGTGTGGGACCTAAATCTCCGTCAAATGCATTACGTATGTGTGTGTTGGAGGTTAGTCGTATGGTTACTCCAAGTGTATATACAAAAGATACACCATATTGTAGTTGTTAGTATAACATTGTAAGGAATCTGTGAGGGTTACAAATAAAAATGTATCTGTGATGGATAAAAAATTAAGTAAATCATTTCCCAATATACCCATATTTACTATTTATTTTTTCTGTGATTTATAGATATATAATGTTTCACAAAATAATTGTATTATTATTTATTGGTGGGAGATATTTCATTGTGATAATTATTTCATATGTGTATAAGAATTCATGGAAAAATGGTTTCTTTCCTTATTTTTATATCACTTAATAATAATTTTATGATTATCCCATATATTTAAATTCATTTAATAGTTTATAATGATATGTAAAAGAAAGAATGAATTCGAGATAAATGTTATGAATATTTTTAAACCACATCATGTAATTTTATAATGTTTACATTTTTTTGGAATAAATGGATACTGATTTATTCGCACCCATGTTGTCTGATTTTGGGATGATATGTAAGAGTTATTTCCTAACTTTTTAAAACAATAAACTGAAAATATCAATGTGAATCAAGATAAGTGATTTCTAGATGAAATAACATGAATATTTAATGTTTAAGATTGAGGACTTATATTTATTAATTTAAAAAACTAATTTATGAATAATTGTTCTAAAATAATTTTTAAATAATATGTATCTTGTAAATGATTAATTGTTTTTAAAAGTTATATTTTATAATTGTCACTGAAAAAATAAACTTTTCGAAAATATCTCTCAAATTTATTAAAATATACATTTGACTTGTAAATTGTAAAAATTTATTTTGTTTTTCCAAAAAACAAATAAACTTTTAAAAATTGATATTATTAATATTTCATGAAAGATCCCATTTTTAGAAAAAAATGCAGTTTGAAGCACAAAACTGGATAAATTTTTATCCAATAATTATCTAAAATATTAGATAAATGATAATTTTTTTATTTAATACGTAATATATATATTTCAATTGAATTCATTTACAGATACATGATTATTTAATTTATTTACATAAATATTCTGCTACTAAAAAATATCTTAAAAACATTTCTTTTACATTAAATTAATTTTTATATTACTATATAATAAATTAATTTCCAAAGAATATATTTTAATCATTTATACACAATATTATTTTCAAAAATTAGTTGGTCATATTTATACTCATAATTGTAACTCTTACGTTAAAATGGTCTAGTTTATTTATTTTATTAGTATATCATATGTTTTTTAAATGTATTGTTTTAATAAATCAAATCCATTAAAAAATTAAATTTATTTTTAAAAATGAAATTTCATTAAATCATGTTGTTTTACATTAAATATCCCTTAAATAAATTTTTTCCTTACGTTTTGAAATTGATATTGATAATTATGTGTTTTCAATATGTAAATTATTTGAAAGATGACTGACATTATAAATGGATAAATAAAACACTTGAAATGAAAGAGATGATATTATAAACCATCATCTAGAAAAATACTAAATTAGTTTTATATATAATATAGTATTTATTTGATGTACAATATGGATGAGAAGGAGAAAAATAACTCATAGATACTAATATAGCATTATAGAACACAATGTCATGATAATGTTTACCACTATAAGGCAATAATTAGGTTATGTGATAAAATATCATTCATTAATTAGAAATGAGGGTAAACATATGTTTTTTAAAAGATTCTTTTCCAAATATTTATGATTTTTAAGGGTAATATAGACATATTTATTTCATTATATTTTATTTAAAAAATAGCATCTTTGGTTTTTCTTTGATAAATTTACACTTCATATATTACTCTATGAAATTACGATGAATTTTCCATACCGAATGAACTACTCAATCCTAATATCGAAAAATAATTAAAATTAATTTCGTCTATTTCTATTTAATATAAAAACATAATTTATTTTAAATATTATCTAATATGCATAAAAAAATATGAAGAAAAAATACATTAATATCTAAAACGGATTCCAATAATGAACATAATAAATTACATAAATTTCTATCATTAATATCCCTTAAAAATTAAATAATATATTAAAGAAGGATCTAAATTTTGTAAAATAAACATAACATTAATCCCTCAAATATCATAAATATTCATATAATTGTCACATTATAATTATATTAATACATTGATCATATATTATATTAAAAAATGGTGAAAACTAGAAGTAACCTGAATCAAAAATAAATTTACATGCTTCGTCATTTATTAAAATAAAACAAAAATTATTTTATAAATTTAATCATTTAGATAATGTTGAAAACATCTTCATTTATAAAAAAATATTTTTTTCATTAAATAAAAAATTTGTTCCCCAATCATTAATACTATTAAATTTATTTTATCAATATTAATCATTTCTTTATCCCAACAATACATGATTCTATCATCATTCAAAAAATAAGGGATAACGTTTTTTAATCATGTGTTTTATGTAAAATATCAACATTTCATTAAATATAACTTCATGGTCATAAATTACCTAAAAATATCTTCTTCCAAGTCATTAATTGAAATAATTAATATAGAAATCCTTATATATTTCATGATTCATATAACATAATTACCAAATTTAAATAAATAAACAATTCAATCAATTCTAATCTTTCTTAATGAATTATCTAGGATCTATCATATCAATACTCAATAACCCCTACCAATAATATGATATATGAATATTTTCATATGATTCATCAACAAAATTTAAACCATTATTCTTACATTTATCACAAACAATATTGTCGGAACAACCCATACCATTTATATTTCATTAATAATATCTTCATCAGGAGTTGTATAACAATTATACATACAACCTTACTAATTGTATTCATGATCATTCCACCAAGGATATGGATTTTTATAATACCAATTATTTAAAAATTTCAAGAACTAATGAATTGATGATAACTTCTAGAGACTATTATTCTCATCCATTTAATTAGTCGATAGTATTCTTTTTTTCATGATGTGTCATGTTCTGTGTTCTTTTTTTAAACACTAACAATATATTACCATTATTATGATATATTATCTTAGGTTCTACTTCCTGCATTCTTGACATATATAAAACTAATAATTATTTACTCTATGGTCTCTACCACCAGAGCTATCATCAATATACGTCCTTCTCCTCTTGGGTGATTCCAATAGTTGGTTTATTTATAAATATTTAATCATATATCTTGGTAACTAATTAGAAATAATCACAATATCCCATTATCCATTCATTATATTATTTTATTTATCATCCAAAATATTTCTACAAAATTCAATGTTATCACAATTATTCTTTGATCCCTCCATTGGCTATAAATAATAATAATAGTGTAATGGACAAAAAAATGGTGGGGAAACACCTTATAATGAAAAATAACATATATGATTTATAAATTAGGAGAAATCCATTTTATTATAGGACAATATATAATTATCCATGTAAATTAATAGTTATTTATTCAAATCCATCATGACGGTTTTTATAGAATTTTTTAATTTCAGAATCAAATCTTTTGGGTGTTTTAAAAAATATGGGAAACAAGGATTATTTTCATTATTCATGTGATGATTGATTTCTATTTCAACGAACCCTTTTCTACAAAATTTACCATGGTAATAATAGTTCTACAACCTAATCAACTTTTAGCATCCAGAATGGTATATAGAATTATGGGGACCACTATCTCTATACTTCACAAAAAATCCATGACATTTTCTTCTATATTTTTTTATTCAAAGATATATCCTATGTCATATTACCTAGTATATTTTTAATGATTACAAATCCTAGTTTCCAATAAATAACTAATTATTTCAAATGATACTACTTGTAATAAACCATGATTTTTATACCCAAATATTATATATCTATATATGAATCATTAATAAATTTTATAAATACACACTAACCAATCATATAAGTTTTTTGATTTTATTTTATAGGTATATAGTCTTCTTGTTTATTGAATAATATTCATTTTCCCCCATAAATATTTTCTCACACAATACACATCATAGAAATACTCTACTTAAAACAATTATTCATAACCTGATGAAGCATTTCATAAGATTATCGATCTCAAATGAGCAGAATTATTAATAAATAGATAAATAAAAATAACATTAGTATAGTGGTATGAGAATATGATAATAAAATTTTCAAAACATACCCGGTAAATCATATATCCTAAAATTTAGTCATGAAATTTATTTTTTCATTTCATTAGACAAGATTCATAAAGGAATAAATTAACATAGGATGATACATATTAATATTGTAATAAGTAAAAGAATTTTGGAAGACAAAAAATATTCTAATATAATTTTCAGAATAATCAGTGATTATATCCATTTTTATTATAGTATAATGAGTTCCCTACCAAAACAATCATAGAAGTTAATGATAACTCCCAATACAATAATATCAAAAAATTTCTTGACGTAAAAGTGTTCAATAACCATTAAAATATTATTTAACTCATGATATATAAATATTTACCAAATCCATTAGAGGATGATATATTTACTACACATCCTTGGTTATAATTTCACCACATTCATTATATATATTGTAGTCGCTTTATTTAGTTATAATGTAACCACTTTACTTGGTTATTATTTAACATAAATCCTTGGTTATAATTTTACCACCACAAAATAATAAATAACATACATATTTTTTACGAAATATCATAAATATTCACCATATAATACCCTTGATAATAAATGGGGATCATAATTTTTTCAATATAACATAATCCATTGAATGTAAATGTGAATTTTAATCATCTCAACAATTCATCAAAGAATTACTCCTGGGAACAAAATGTTTTTATAAAAATATATCCCTCACAATCATAATTAACTCAATATATATCTATCAAGGAATCACTAGATAATATCATAAATAAATCATGAGCAACATGCAATATTTTTATCTTATAAGGAATATAATTTTGAAGTTGAATTCACTTAGATATTTCTTAGAAGAAAATATTCATTGTAATTTGAAAATAAATCCTTAAAAAGTAAATATATAACTTCTATTAATTAATTTTTTTAAAAATTATCTTTAGTAATTAATATTTATTCATTGAAATTTTTAGTGGTCATGATGATTGTAAAAATCATTCATTCAATCCATCAAAAAAAAAATATTCATTTAAATAGTTTTGTAAAAGAAAAAAGTTACATGTTTGATAATTTAAATGAATATTCATTCAATGATTTCTTTTAACAAAAATGTATTAAAACACCTTTAAAAATCATTGGAACATATTAAAAAACTATTTTTATATTTTTGTTTATAGAAAATGTATATGAAATTAGAATGTTTCTTATCTGAAAAAAGAAATAAAGTAGGTTTTCCATTAAAATAATATATTTGATTATTATCCATATACATGTGGACAATTAAAGGAAAAAATGTATTCTTTTTAAATAATATTAATAGAATAAATACATGCATATCATGGTAGGTAGGACATATGAGTTCATTGTTGGAAACCTTATAAAAAAAATCTCAAAAACGATTGAGATTATAAATAAAAAATAATTCTTTGATAAAATATGAATCATAGGACTGATGATTGAAAAAACAAAATAAGAATGATATATATAATATATATTTCATTATAATAATAAAAAAATTGTGGAATTATATACCCCACACAAAAAAACAATTGGTCTTTGAGGAATGTGTCATATAGAAATAAAATTGAGCTAAAGATCCATTACAACTTTGAAAACAATAGAATCATAATTCCAATGAAATAATAACATAAATTTTCATGATTAAATATCATTGAAATAATAATATTCATGATTTAATTTTTAAAATGACCAATATATACACCATGAAAAATATATGATTGGTGAATATGTCAGATGAAAACCAAAAATAAAAGAGAGACTAGAAATCTCATACATTAAGTCATATATGCCATCATTCTTGTTTGAATATATAGTATTATTAATAAATCTATATTATTAATATATCATTGAACCATAATCATATTTATCATTCCATGTATGATTTAATTATTACCTTTTTACCCATTTAGTAACAATTCCTTGTTAAAATCTATTCTTCAGTTATAGCATCTTCAATTTACATGTCTATTTTGAATTAGAATTTGTGGTTATTTTCAAAATTTACCTGGATAAATAATCAATATAATGTTAAAAAAATTTAAATACTATATATATTCATTATATATGTTTTTATAGTAATCAATTAAATATAGCATTATAAAATGTATTCCAAAATCCATTAAGATAATAGGCCATATAAACACATGTACATTGATTCAATTTTCTTGTCTTATTAAAAAAGAATAGAAAAGAATATAAATAAAATATAAAATAATTATTATGTAATATATATCACATATTATCATTAAACCAACACATATTTCCTTTCATGAATAGATTAAGTTATGAAAAAAATATGATTCCTCTACGAGGTGGTAGTCTACCACACACACTCTAACATTATCATATTCCCAAAAAATGGAATGTAAGAAGGTTTACATGGTATTATAATTAAATAATTATAATTATTTAATATATATTACATAAATATGTTAAAATGACAATTATATCTATCATTTTGAGTTGATGAAGGAAAACCAATTATGTTGGTTCATGACAATGTAGTATGTCAAACACACGATGAATATTTTACTTTTCCACTTGATGGATTATGTGATATATGTAGAAAATGAAATTAATACATTAAAAATTATTAGGTAATATACATATTTTATTATATTATAATGTTTAATGAATATTTAAAGGATTTAGAGGAAGAAATAAAATGAAAACACATGGGTATGGGATTTATTTCATCATCAGAGAACCCATTTATATTTAATCCAAAATCACAAATAAAACGGTTTCATAAAAAAAATAATTCATCTACTATTTGGGGGGGGGTATTTATGTAATTTATTTTTAAATTAATTATATGAACCTAATGGTTTTGGAATTTTGATGATTATAATAGAGGGGTGGCGTTTTATTAATGGGGGACAAAGCATACAAGAAATTTTTGATACAAAAAAGATATACCAACGTGTTAAATGTGATAAATGATGAAAATAGATGAATATTGAACCTTATTTGATATAAGGACGAAATATGTAAATTGATCATAGAATAACATTTTTAGGTCTTCTTATGCAATATCTTCTTAATTTACCCATGGTAAAGATGTTTTAACCATAAATAAATTATTTAAATATGACAATAAATTTTGACACAAAATAATGTTTTCAATATTATATAACATTTTTTATGATTTAATATATGGCATGCAATATTTAAAAATTCAATAATATAATTATTAAATTTTATTTTAATGTCAAACACCCATCCAGGATGAAAAAGTGGGTTTCGAATGATGAATATTCCCTAAGTAGAGAATGTTTTAATAACAAATTCAGAAAAAATTGCTTCCAATGAAATAAATAGGTCAACTAATTATATATTTTAACTAATTTTAAAATTTTAAAATATTTCATAAATTGATGCTTACGAATTTAATAATCAAAAATTTTGTTTTGAATACATATAATTATTTTTTATTATTCATCAAAAACTAATTTTCCCTATTAAATAATAAAAAAATAACATAATAAAACTAGTTGTTATATATTATAAAAAATATAACATTTATATAAATTTCATTATGAAATATCTACACTATAATTCCCTAAAAAATTATTTTTTAGAAAAACTAATGTTTTCTATAATAAATCATAATTTATTATTAAAAGTTTGTAGAAAAACATATTAAAATAAAGATGAAACATTTGATTAAATATAAATTTTATAATTTTAGTTAAAATAATTAACCAATTATGATAATTTAATTTATTATAATAAAAACACCTCACCACTAAATATCATTAAAAAAATAGAATTTATTTTACAATGAAATGATTTATATTTTCATTTCTATTCAATTGATAACAAGTGAATTAATTTTAAACATATTTACACCATATAGTTTTCATAATTTATTTAGCCATATTTATTTCTCTAAAATAATATTGGTTAAAATTTTCTATTTTAAATATTATAATGGAATATCAATGTTCGTTTAAAATCAGAATTTTAAATGACCTAATATATTAAAACAATAAATTTATTTAATTTTTTATCATAAAATATGATTGTTTTACATATATTGTGTAATATTTATAGTATATATATATAATTAGAGTGGGTATGAACTCCCATATTTTTATTTTATTAAAATCATTTCTATTCATCTTGCTCTTGAATAAAATGAGGTATATATTAGGTATTCTAATGTCTCAATCTTTGAATCAATGGATTCGTTCATGAATTAAAAAATGAGAATGAATGTTGAGTATCATATTTCTATTATGAGATATAATATAAATATGGTAGGCTATGAGGATCTTGTTTCATGTAATTTCCTTCTAACTGGTGTGATCTTTTGTAAAAGGCTATTGAGATACTATTAATGTGATTGCTGTTAAATTTTTAAAGGATTTGGGAATAATAATTCAGCATGAGTATACAAATAGGTCCACATGACAGAAATTTACTATTTTTGGACTATATTTTAATTCTATAATTTATTACTATGATTATGATATATATTTGTGATAGACCTATATTATCAATTGGGTTATATATATATATTTACCTTTTAAATGCATATTATACAAAATATAACCTACATTATCCCTTGACAGGGATTTTATAAAAAATAGGACCTATATTTCTGAAAATATAGGTCCTAGTTGTGACTGAACCATATTATCTATCGAAGAAATTATTTTTTTATAATCTCCCATTCAAGGGATAAGGGGGAACTCTTAACATGCCACTAAGTATAGACATTACATAACCGGTAGGTTTTAGATGAAATATTCACTCTATAACTACATGTAACTGCTTTACCTCGCCTTCTACATCGTGACGTTAGCTACCACCTGGCATGGATATTCGAATTTGCGTTCTATGCATGCCTATTTTGTTCCCAATGGTAAATCTATAACCTCTCATTCTTCTTAATCCATTATCCTCTGGTCTAGTGAATGTGCCTAATTTTATTCCTCTTTTGGAGTCTTCTCTGTATAGAGTATTCCTGGTCCATTAAGCACAATTTTAGGTAGCCTAATAGCCATGAGGTATGTCAAATGCCTTGAGGTGGCCCGAATTCATTGGGTGGTCGGAGGGCCTTAAAGGACTCGAGGATGAAACTAGTGGACCAAAATCTCAAAAGGATGAATAGTTACAGAAACTATAGTACCAAAAAGTAGTTTCTATTTTTCTTATTATGGTGTCTACTATAGTACTAATACAACATACACTTTCTTGAATTCTCCATCATGGTTTGAAGTTTTAATTTTTTATCACACTATAAAGATGACTCACATGAGCAAGATCCATCACATAGTTTAATAGTTCAACAGTTATATCTAGTTCATCTTTGATTCATTCATATTATACCTTCCCATGTAAGAGGAGTATATAAGACCATAGTTGAACACACATTTGAGTTTGAACACTATCTTCTAGGAACATTACATGTAATTTTAGGGATAAAATATTTTTAAGACTAGATATATTACATTGAGAGTATGTTTAACCCTTTCGATGCCTAAATGGACTGAATGGTGTGGCTGTAATCTTTTATGCTGTAGTGAACCAACTTGTAATGGTGGGGTATTATATGATAAGTAGGAATATATGAGGTTTTTCTTCAAAAGTCTAAGAAGAGCCATTTAATTAATATTATATTTCAAGGGACACAATTGATAGATCCTATCTGTGAATTTATATAGTTTCATTAAGGATCCATGATAGTATTTTCATACACCAATCACTTCAAAAATATATTTATCCATTATCCCCACTGTATAGTAAATAATGATCCAATGGAAATGATGTTGGATATTAGACTTAGTAATTATATCTTATGTTAAGTAATGAGTTTCATCCAAATTATATATCTTGAGGTTCTATGAAATTTTCTTAAAATTGAGAATGACTAAGAGGTAAATCTGGGTTTTTACATATTTCATCATTAAAACGATAGAAACTAAAAATCCTACTCTAATGGAGAGTTTTACATTTTGTGTATTAGTAGTAATATCAAGGACATGTTTTAGTGTAATTTTAGGTAGGATGAGTAGGGTATGGATTCATTAGTCTCCAAGGTGGAGTTCCATTATTTTACAACTATGGAATTGTTTAACATTACAATAGGTAGTATAAATTAACTGATATAATATGTTGAAAATGTGGCATGATATAGAATATCCAATAGTTATACTCTTGATCATTATGGATATAACTCCATTGGGTTTCTGTATAGAAACAATCTATGTCCTATGTATATAATAGGGTTCCTTAGTAGTAGTTTTATAGTTATACAGTGGAATTGGGTAAAAAAAGTTATGCACAATATCATTAGAGCTATAGAGCTAATACAATCCAATTGTATATTAATAGTCCAAGTTGTTCCATACTCTATATTGTGGTCATCAACAATTAAAGGTATTGTCTTTATCAAAAAATATCATTATAAATCTATATTGATATTGATTATTTCTATTCATTTTTTCTACTAATTACTTTACTGGTCTATACATACAGATTAAGTTATCTTCTCAGTTTTTCCCCCAACAAACCATTGGATATGAGTGACGATCATCTCATGTTATTATCATTGTTTCATATTTTTTATGTAGGATATGCATATTTTTTATATTTTATGATCCTTAAGATTCCTAATTATCATATGATTCTATAAATGGAATAGAATAGAATTTTCATGATCTTATCTATTGTTAATAGAGGTAGGTATTCATTTTTTAATAGAATAGGGGAATGTTTTTTATCAATGGTGAGTGAGATATCCAAGTAAATAGTACGAGACCTCTTTTTTTCCGAATTTGTACTATCATAGCCTATTATACATTCATATATCTTATAGTGGAATAAAATGATAGGTCATCTTATTTTCTATTGTTTTCATTCACTAAAGTGATGTCATTCTAGATTATTTTTTAGGTCATTATCTGAAATGAAGAGAATATTTAAAGATAGAGGACATTATAGGAACCCAAACCATTATGATTCCCCCATATGAAATAGTTCCCACCTATTTGAGAGTAATAAATATCTATATTTAGGACATAGAGGATAAAAGAATCATCAAAATGATAACATCTCGACTGGGTGATAAAATATTCTTCACCAAGAATGAAGATTAATGTTATTTGGATTTAGGTGTACTATAATAAGATGAAATAGGTTAGTGTAAATAACATGTATCCATTACCTAGGTTTTGTTATCTCTTTTATAAATAATAGGGAACTTTTTTGTTCTTTGAAATCAATCATCCTTCATGATACCATCAGTTATTTTTCATGTAATTCGACACTCCTATATTGGGGTTTATAAGTATATATAGATTATATGAGAACCTCATAATGATTTTATGTTTGAATATTCACTTTTAGTATTCATGGTTATGATAATAAATTTATTTGATCCTTATCTATAATAATTCATTATTTTCATTTTAGGTGATATCCTTATATATTCAATGCTTTATATGTAACATACTAGAAAAATTAAAACTGCATGGAGTACACTATAAAAATAATAGATTTATTATTTGATTTTAAATTATATATTAATATTATAAGGGGTATATTTCAACTGTAATTTGATCTCTAAATTTTTAATTTAAATGGACCCAGATAAGATGTAAAAAATCATGGCTTATTCACATCATAAGAAATTTTTTCATTATGAGTTTTCTCAGGTCCAATGGATACTAATATAATATAATTTATTATTTATCCTCCTTAACAACACAAATGATGGGTAATAAAAAATTATTATATGTTTTAGTGGAATATTTAGTGTTGTGATGTTTTTATTGAGATAATGATAATTTTGATTTAAACACTAATTTTGATTCTTCTAGTGAATAGAATAAAATACATTGTGTATTTTGATGCATTAGGTGTTGGGTTTGGAGAAGTGATGATAAATATGGACAGAGTAATTTTTTATCGGTAATTTTACCAATGAACCCATGAGGGGAACTACCCAATACTAAATTTTGAATTGGAAACTACGATCCACTGCCTAAAGTGTTGGCTACGTTATCGATATAGTCAGATATTTTCTATTCATAGCAATGCCAACATCCATTGATATATATTCACTTTGTAGGATTCAAATTTTATGTATAAAAATTAGTGATTATACCTATAAACATTATTCATTAAATTCTATTACAATACCGGACATGATAATGTCATTGGATATTCTCTTAAGAAAAAAATATAGTATTTTCACTATCTTGGTGAGTATAAATTACAAGAGGAATGGCTTCTGATTTTTTTTGGAAGAATGGATTTTGTGTGATTTAAGGGATTGAGGATTAATGAATCTTGTAAGAGTTTATAATATTTCGTCATTAGTGGACCTTGTGATGATTGAAAAGGGTTTTGAACATGATTATATAATGTAATCAGAATAAATTGAAGGTAATAGAATTTTTCATGTATAAACAGTAGATTATGGCGATGTGGTTGGAATATATTTGTTGTTTTATTTATCAAACCCTTTCAAGAGGATCTTATTCCTGAATCATGTGCATAAAAATGAGAAGTGAATCTAAAATTGAAAATTATGTAAGGGGAAATTAATCATTAACTATGGTATCATTTTATGTCAAGATATATTATGGGTTTTTTTATAATGCCTTATATATTAAATCATAGTGGATTGGAGTTATTAAATTAGTGGATTTCATTATCCACATTCAGTTCCTAATTGGAATTAATATGACGTGATGATGGAATTCATGATTGTATTACCTCAAACCTTGAGTATTCATGATTATGTTTGAGTGGTTGTTGATTAGATAATGAAAATTACTAATTTATTATTGATATTTGAGGCTCACTCAGTATATGATATGATGAATAAATATGAATAAAAGATTGTGAAAATGAATATAATTCATATTATATATATATATAATTATAATGTGTTTTTGGTAGGGTTTTTAAAATGATATTTGTAAATATCTGAATCTGTGTACATCATATTGTCCAAAAACACATGGTCAACAAGAGGAGCTGATTCATATCCTAGATGATATTCTATATCCCTTCATTATAAATTTTGATAGTATATGGGTTAAACATCATCCCATGGTTGAATTTATATAGAATTATATTTTTTATGATTCTATTCATATGGAAGATTTTAAAGCTCCTTATGGATTTTCATTTCCTTTAACAATATATTATTGTGAGGTTGGTGATAGAACTATTATGGTGAGGAGTATGTTATAAAATTCCTATGATATATTGATTATGATTAGGACTAGTTGAACACTTCTTATATCAAGAAGTGATCCTATGACAACTGGATGTAATGAACTACAGATTTCTATATTGGGAAAATATTTTTATATAGGCGACTCATTGAGAATAGAATCTATGTATTCATCATATTGGAATTTAATATCCAAGATTCGTTAGACTATTCCATATATTAGAGTGCATTAGAATATTGGATTACAATCAATAAATTCTTCAATGTTATATATGTATGCATGAAGTGTTTCATGTGTCTCAACAATTAATTTACATGCCCATTACTACTCTTTTAATTGAATATGAGGATATTTATTTGGAGCTTCACACATCATACATGGAACAACTTGTGCGGAGTACTATATTATGTGTAAATGTGTTGATGTTAAAAAAATATTACTCTTTTTCATATCATATGGTGGTATGTATAGTATTAGGATGAGTTATGGATGTAAGAGTTTGATATTCAGGCTTTATGGACATCATTTTCAAGCCATATTCTATGAGACACATATAGATGGTGATAAATATTTAGCATGGTAGATTGCAATGAATATTATATTAAGGGTATTGTGAGTTAATATTTTCCTCTATATGTATGGTTTTGAACTACCAGATTTTTATGTTTTTATACTGGTGTTTTCTCTTGATTTAAGTTAGTTTTTGAATATTTTTTTAGGTTCTTGTTTTTACCAAACCATGCCAATACCATAAAATATTATACAACTAGAGTTTGAAGTACATTGTGTGGTACATAGTTAACATGAATGATTCATAAAAAATTATCATCATACATATGAAACCATGAAACATGATCCATTTTCCCAAATAATTACTTTTTCATTATTTAAAAAACAATGTGTTCTGAGAAAATTGGTTACTTGGGGGAGGATGGAATACTTCCATTATAGGGGTACTATTTGAAAAAACTATTATCAATAATTTTGAACATTATTTTATTATATGATAATATCCTTTTAATAGATATTAGTGTGAATTTTTATTAATTTCAATCATATTATGGTGTTGATGATAATGAATTAAGTTATGTGATCCATGAATCATCGTTCTTTAGGTTACTTTTTAGATCTAGGACTTTTAACATGAGATAAATGAAGAATTAAACATGATGATTCCAAATCAACGGATTAAATTTTCATCATTAAATGTATTATGGGATTATTTCAAGAATTTTTGTAAATGAAGTGTGGAAGAGGAACCACATTTAATAAATCAAAATTATAGAATAATTGGATAATAATTAGTTATATGCGGATATAGAACATTCACTATTATCCTTGTGAAATTATTAATATCATTTTATAAACATGATTTGTTTGGGATTTGTTCTAGGGATTCATGTTGTGAGATATGAATGTTCTTAGAGGTTATTTGTAATGAGTTGACATGTATTAGAGAACATCAAAATCAACATTTCTTGAAGAATATCCTTACCATTTGAGGCCCTGGTATTCACTGGGTTACTTGATTTGATAATGATGTTCGAATGTATTTTTTTAGAAGTTAATTGACATGATATATTTTTATTTTATGATATAAAATTTTAGTTTTATTACCAGGTATTTGGAGGTAGTTATTATGTAATTAGAAATTATATAAAATCGCGATATTGTTATCCCTTAGTGGGGTAGTGTGCATGACATGTGCTGACGACAACCAGGGTCCTGAGAAAATGGTTGGGGCATGGTGGCCATGAGGATTAAACCATAGACATTTCAATTGGGGAATGAAGGATTTGTAACTAACCATGAATAATATTATTGTGATAAAATTACTATTGGGCCTACAACAAGGTAGTTTAGGGTTATGATGAATTTGTGGAATGACACATGGTGGAGCATAGATGTGAAAACTTAGTGACTTGATATGTATCGATGCCTTGATATTTATGAGGGGAGAATTCAATAGAATTATGGATTGTTATTGACTAATCCTAATATTAATTATGAATATCCTTAAAACATGAATATAATATATGTATGTTCAGATCTCATTGTGGCATGGTTAGCACACAAATTCTAAACATAATATTGTTAAGGATTCCCTGTGCATTAATCATTATCTTGTGTTACAATGGGAATTCTTACCCACTTTGGATAAGTAATAATCGGTGGTTTCCAATTATGTTTCATTTCTCACAACATCCATGTTAATCATGATTTATGTGAATACATTATGTTTCAGGATCCATTCATGAGAAGGGGGCCTCAATAGAGGGATGAGTTGATAATCATGGATCTACCAATGGTACTGAGATAGAATATAGATTATTCTACTGTGTTCCCTTATGTAAATACTTTTAGAATTAATTATAAAATTTTCCTAACATGTCTGAGATATTAGATTATTAATATTTATGTCCTGGCTATCATTTTTTATAACAATATTTTACTAAGAATTCTACTTGGTATTCTAGTTTTGATGTTTTTATGGTGTATGATTTTTAATTTCGAGGCTATATTCACTACACTAACAGGGTTGGTACCATAACTATTATTTAGTAGACTATTTCATATGGTGAGGTACACATGTAGTTTTATGTTATCATCTACATATAACATGTTTTTTGTTTTTTGGTGTCACACAACATTTAATTTTAGTATATGTTGTTAATTTCATGAAATTGTTTCATGTTTATTACAAGAAACTTGGTTTCATACCCATTTATTATAATTTTTAACTACCTCTACCACAATAACCACATACTCGTGATAATACTAGTCTTATATATTTTTTTTCCTATTTAACTCATATGAAATTAGTGAGAAGGACATTGGATCAGTGTGAGAAAAATTTCAATAAAACTCTTCCAATTAATTAAAAAAATCTCTACCCATAATAGAATTATTATATCATTTTATATTTTTCAAGACAATAAACTCTATGAAATATAAAAATATAAAATAGAAAGTAAAACCTCTTTTTTTACATATTAATCCCCATATGTGGGGGGGAAACCCATTATTAGTTTATTAAATCATAAAAACACAAATTTCCATGAATATCATTTTGTAAAAGTGTGAGGGAATATATCATCATTAACCTGTTCAAAATTTTTAATGGTCTCCCAATATGTTCTCTATACATTATATCATTATCGAAAAATAATTCTCCATACATACTCTTATAATAGATTATATATGTATGTATATATTTCCTAAAATTAAATGATTTCTCTTATCTCTCATAAGAGAACACAATTTTTTTTAATATTTAAAAATAGGTTCATGGTTTCTATTCGTTATTAGTCAAAAAACATCATGAATTAATCTATTTCTCTTGATATAATATTCATATTGATCAATGAAATGATTCAGGTAAAAACTCAACATTATCATTTTATTATATAAATTAAAATACAAAAAAAATACATGAGAAACATTATCTCTCTATGATTCTAAAATTGAGTTGCATTTTCACATCTGTGTCACAAAATAACAACCTCTCCAGTTGTCCTCTATATATATGCATTTCGAATTTAAAAATATTAGTCATGATCAGGTAGTTAATGTTTTCAATTTTTAATTTGGAGACTCTATAGAAATTTAGGTGTCATGATCATTATTTAAAACTTTTAAAATATAGAATTTATAAAATAACATGATTTAATATCATATATGAAAATTAAAAATTAATATTTTAATATCCATAATTATTTCACAATTACCATTTTAAAATTAAACCTTTTTTCAACTAGAAAAATTGTTTATGAAAAATGATATAGTAGTGATCATAAATAATTTCGAATAATATGACTCATTATTATAATTAAATGTTCAATAAAAATCCCAATGATATTTTAATGTAATACTATATAATATATCACTTTTTAATCACTCAAAATAATTATATATTTTTTGGAAAACATATATGTAATTTATCTTTCATATTAATCATTTACATATACATAGACCATTAAATTGTTACATTTATCTTATATGAATAGGGAATGAAATTATATGAGATCAAAATGAATTCTATATATAACTTGAATTTGAATTTTTTTCTATCATTCCACGTTAAAAAACCTATTTTTTGTTATAGATTTATAATAACTTTTGAATGATTGCTATTATATATATACAGCTTATAACTAATAATAATTACACATTATTAGGTTTGAGTTAATCTAAATTAAAATATTGTTTATTTAAAAATAATTATTTTTCTTATTATCCAACTAATTTATTTTATATAAAATTCAAAAAACATGGGTTTTGAGAACCTTTATGTTATTTAATAGTTCTATCACCAATCAAATTCGACATTCTTAGTATTATATAATCTCAAATAACTTACTATAAACATAAAATCATCATTAATCATATAAAATTCAGTCCAGAATCAAATGAAACATATAAAAACCAATTTGATAACATCTATATAGTGTTCAGTTCTCTAATTGTATTTTTTAAAAAAAAATCATGAATCAAATTATGATTAATGTTATATAAAAATCAAAAATAAAGGTGGCATCCTAATAAATTCAACATGAAACCATATCCCATTCCGTTTCATAAAAGAATAATATTCATAACTTGGATCTGATTATGTAAAAAACTATATTAATAATCTCCAAAAAAATTAATAAGTGATATTTTTCACCTTAATAGAGGCATAAAATATTCCACCTGATCAAAATTATCAATGAGGCTAATATCAATATTATTTATTGTTTTTATCCTCACAGTGAGACATTAAATTAATAATTTTATCTAAATTAATTCATTTAAAAATGAAATTATTAGTATAATATAGTCATAAACGGTATATTATTGAATCTAAAACAAAATATATATCTCTTTATCTATTTTTTAGCTTCCTCGAACTTTTTTACTCTCCATGATATACCTTTAACATAAAAAATTAGTTATATCCTGAATTTTCATGACTATATATGTTAACTATAATCTATAAACTCATCAAAAAATCAATAATTATTTATAGTTGTTCACAATCTATATAAAAAACAAATCATTTTTTACTAGTATTTCATAAAAAATAGACAATTATTAATAGGATCAATTATAAAAAACCCTATGTATACAAGAATATAAGGATCGATAAAATATCCATGATTTATCTTATTTCTTCAATTATCCATTTAATGATTTCATCATATATTCAAAAAAAATATTTAAATTAATAAAAATGAAAAAGAGAACCATTATTAGAAAAATACCTTAGGATCCTTAATCTACCACTATGGATAATTTTCACTACCCATAATGAAATATAATTTAATATGTATTCCATATTCTACATTTTATTTCTTCCTTATTAATAATAAATTCATTTATTTATTCAATCTACGAATAAAGAATCATTTAATCATAATTATAATGGAGAAATATTATATATATAAAAATGATTGATCAATTAATTTCCCAATATTTTCTACAATAGATATTTATACATATAAAAAATTTAGACAACATATTATTGATCAATATTTTCCCCTCATAAATTTAAAAATGATTTTACCCAAATTATTATGGGAAAAAATACCAAACAAACCACAATAATAAAAAAAATCATCACTTTGATAATTTACAGGACATCATTAAATTCGTATCCAAAAAATATCATATAGCATATTAAATGATGTAATATATCATTCCATTATAGATAATATCAGGATACAAATGATGGTTTCTGACATAGAAACAATAACATTTCCAATCCCCATAGGGTGGAAATTAGTGGCAAGGAATCCAATACATCACTAGGGTGAAATGTTTATCTCAATAATCATTTATAAATAAAGAATTTACACTTGGAAATATATTCTAAAAACCATTTACATATATTATCCAAGAACCCTTAAAATAACATGTTTCATAAATACATAAAAAGCAATAAAAAATATAAAATACTACTCAAGAATCACAAACATAACCAATAAAAAAAGATCCACTAAAAAGATCTAAAATTAATTTAATATAAAAGGCATGAGGTTGTGGAATAAAGCATGTATTAGTGTCTCTATATATCAAAAGTGAGAAATTTAAGAAAAAAAGAATCACTAGTATCTATTTATAGGTTTCATGTAAAACATCTTCACATTTCTCCACATTTCTCCAAAAATCATCAACTACGTCCTGATAATCATTCAATTTAATAATATGAAACATATTTTGATGTTGCAATATATATACATACGTTTGAAAATAACATTTATGTATCATCCCCATTCAACATGAATTATTGTAAAATAAAATAAAATGTTATGATTATTTAGAATAAAATTATAATTTATATATATTTCTTAATTTAAAATAGGTAAGATATATGTATTTATAAATCAAATTTTAATAATAATAGTGAATTAATCTCTTTTTGATAAATATTATTTGAAAAAATTTCATAAAAATATTATATTATCAAATAAATGACATTATTTTAAAAACAATTTGGTTTGATGAAAACAATCCTCTCGGATAAAGGAAATAACTCAAAACATGAAATAAAATTTAAATTTAATAAATATGAAAAAAGTTTTTTTTACATTGAAGTAACCAAAAATAAAAATAATAAAAATAATATATTAAAATGTAATCATATAAGAACCATAATCCAATAAATCTATTTGTATCTAATAAAGACATAAGGGTATCCTAATTTTTATAGAGAAAATAAATTTTTATCAATCCAAATTAGTGAAAATTATTAAATAGTCACCCTAATTCTTGATACATATACAACCTATATTAACCCAAAGTATAATCTTAGATGTTGGGTGTACCCAATAATGAGGCAGCTTAACCTGAAATTTCTTGCGATGGTGTATAATGTTAACTTATATATCATCATTTGTTACTCTTGTTTCCCCACGATTTATATAATTGTGCTGAGTAATCAGAATGTAATAGATAATAATATATATATTAAATAATAAACACAAACCGTCAACATCTCTAAAAACCATTCACAAAAGAATTTACTTTCATCACCATGGACTAAGAGATAAAAAAGTGTCCCCCAAATTGACATATTTCTATTAACAAACAAAAAATGAAGCATATAATACTTTTTTAATGATTGTAAAAATGATGAATAATCCAATTAATCATTTTAATTGAACAATTTCCATCAAAATGATGGAATTGTTCCTTTGAAAAATCATTATATGAATCTAGATATCAATTATACATTTTAAGAAAATATCACCATACACCACAAAATATCATTAATTACAAAATATTACACCAATAAATTTCTAAAGATAAAACAAAGCACACTATATGATTTTAAGGAAAAAAATTAAAATCAAAAAAATACAACATTTACCCTTTATTTTTAAATCAACACGGAAATACTAATTTAATAATATTTAACAAAAATATATGTGTGTGGTAATATTGAATATTTATTGAGTAATAATGATTGAGAATATCTCTTTAAAGTCAAATGAAAACCAGATAATCATTTACAAGATAAAGAATTATTAATAAAATGATAATGACCATTTAATGTTGAAAACAAGATAAATAAACGGTAAAGAGATGTTGTGTTAATAATGACGATTCATGAATAGATAAATAATATATTAATATGCTTCTATTGCAATGGGAGGTTTTATTCTACTAAAATGATGAAAAGAAAATCCATTAATCAGTCAATCAAAACACTATTACATGATAACCCCCATTTAAACACAATGAATTAACATAACTTAGAATTTTTTGATAAGGATATTGTTAGAAAATAAGTGGAAATTAAAGAAAAAATTGGATGATATTATGATGTATATTGAATGATAAAACATAATTAAAAAATGGTTAGATCCTTGAGTGGAGAACTATAAATAGATATAAATAAAGGTTTTGGTATTCCAAGGACATTGATGTTGAATGGATAGAGTACATGGGATTATGGACAAATTTGAAAAACGTAAAAAAGTGATGTATCATATTTTATATCAAATAGGGGTGACATATCATTTGGCCTCTTGATTTAAAAAAATGTTACATATATGAAAATGATTAATTATTAATTTATGTGGGTGATGTATAATTTTAACTAAAATTTTGTAAAATAATATATGTACCATGAAAATTAATTTTGAACTTTTTTCAATATTTTCATGTTAAATTTACTCTATTTAAACTAATAATGTGAAATTTTTTCATATTAAAATGAAAGATATTCTATGATAATATTAATGGAAATGAACCGCAAAAATAATAATGATAAAAAATGAAATATTTAAATTCATGTGGATATTAACGGAAAGGATTTGAAGATTATACCCAAATCAAATAATTTTTTCCATATAATGGATAAGGCTTAAATTTCAATTAAGGATCTAATAATGTAAGATTCCTCACCCAATTTGAAGAAAATAAAGGAATCTCTTGATGTCCACTATGAAAAGAACTGCATCTAGGAGTTTTAAAACATTATAAAATAATTATATAATGATTCCCAAAGAATATCATAGGCCAAAAAAACAATACATTTCATCAAAATGAATGTTTAAAATATAACACGGTTTTATCGTATTATATACGGGCTTCCACATATAATTAAAGATCAAATTTACCAATAGAATAAATTATAATGAATTTGTAAATTATTTTTTTTAAGATAAAATTGATGGAAACTATATAATTAAATTTTATCCAATAAATTTTAACTATTATATGAAAACAAAGCAACAAATGAACGAAAAGAGTTCATATTTGGCGGTCTCCCCAACAGGAGTAAAATTTCCATAAAACATTGGTCATTCAGGACAATTATTTACAATATTAAATTTGATGGATAATGATAGTATATTTAAAAATAATTTTATTTTTTAAAATATCCACTAATATGGTTCCCAAACCACCCAAGTGAGTAATATTTAATAATAGAGGTAATTTGTAGATATAACTACCAACAATTTTCAATCACTTTAACAAATAACTTCATTAAAAAATGTAATCTTCATTTATAATCAAAATTATCTAGGAATTGTATATTAAAAAAATAAAGGGTTTCATAGATAAAAAATAATTGAAAATATATAACACAATAATAGATAAATCATTAGGAACATTATATTAATGCATACTATCCTTTGATGGAGTATATTTGATTCCACTCCTTTTAGGTGATTATACATTACAAAATCATTACACATGAGTTAGATTCCCATAGACATTGTGTGTCATATAATAAATTTAATATGATGGATTTTATATTCTTTCTTCCATCACTGGTACAATTCTATGGATTTACACACAAAATCAGCTGATCAGAGAATATAGAATCACCACCGGATGCAACCACACCTATGATTAAACATTCCTTTCTTCCTCTTTATTTTTCTGGATTTCTCTTTACCTAACCAAAAAAAAGATGGCTCAGTCCCATCAATCACTATCATCCTGATCACTTAATCTATGATAACCAAATTTACTACCTCCATATAAGAGTATTAGAATCCTAATATAATTTAATTGAATATAATGATGAAAATATCATCTAAAATAATTAAATGACCAACATAATTAAATTCCATTCACTTACCACACAAAAGAAAATATAAAACAATTTCCTTTGCAACATTAAATGATTCACAAGTGTTCTGCATTGTGAATAAATCCTTGAAACCAACACATGAATACTATTCTATTTTATTATTACAAATTATAGAACTCATACCTCCAGAATAAATGTAAGATAAAACATAATAAGAGGCCGAGGATGATCAAGAAGGATTGATATTCAATTGATATATCCAAATCAATATTTATTTGATGGAAATATGAAAACCCATGGAATATAGTATGAATCATCATCTAAAAATAAACAATATAATATTCTTGTAGTTATGTTGATTGGTTCACATGTGGGAGTAACCTATAGTATACCCTTGATAATACATCAGGAATTAGTCAAGTAATACTGTAGAAAGTAATTTTATTCAGTCATGGGGCGGGGAGAACCCCTTTGATGGAACATAAAAAGAAAACATCTTCTTTTGTGGATTGGGAAAATGAAAAACCCATTACAATAACCAAATGAAAAAATGAAACCCAACATGGCACATAATTAAAAAAATTATCATGACACAATGATTCATGAAACTAAATATAAAGATAACAAATTAAAACAAGTTAAAAATAACAAAATATCGACATAAACCCACTTACATCCTATTTTGAAACTATTTATGAATTAATACACTAAATTACACAATTTTTTTTTCAAACATTTCAGAATATTTTTCATATCCATCAACACAAACAACAATTTTCATTTATATAAAACCCATAAAATAAAATTTCATTGTATATTTATGACAAAAATATAATTTAAAAATAGAATTTAATAATCTTCCATAATTTAGATTAAAATATTATACATTTGTATTTAAATTAAATGTTTGTCTACCAAAATAATAAGTTTATTTCATAGTAAAATCATAGAATAAAAGTTTAAATTCAAAAACATAGATTCTATATCGCAACATTATACATACCTCATTTATTATCTATAAATTGTATCCTTTTCTTTTAGAGTCCAGGATCCCAAAAAATAGAAAATTGAACCAGGTAACATTAAAAAGTTATAAAATATATAGTAAATTTTATGTAATATATAATACCCATTACACATAATATATCAAAATAAAAATGGTTCAATATAAAACATTTAATTTTGGGATTTTTATAGTTGATTGTTTTGTCTCAAAATATTGTGGGACATGCATCAACTATAAAAATACCACATAGAGCATCATAGAATCATGAGAATTGTATTTTCATGGAATAAAATACCATTCAACCTAAATATTCATGTACAATTCAACACTATATTTTTCCTAAGAATATATAATTTTTAACTAACAAATTTAACCTCAATTTATGATAGAAAATAATAAATATAGATTCAAATTCATGAAATAATATATGAGGAACAATTTTATAATACAATTCTCCAATTTAAATAACCAAAAATAACTCATTTTTTCGAATTTGAAAGGCCATGATAGACTATCTGTGATCGTACAAATTGATTTTTGATACTCCAAGTTATAATTTACCATCACCACTAAATAAAAAATAATGATATGATACTATTTATCATTGACTGACCCTTCATATCCCAAACTCGGCATCTTATGTTATCCTAGGATAGTTTCTAAATTGAATAACTCATATAAAATGTATTCAACTACGGAAAGTGAATCAAACCCTATAGAAGACGGAAAAAGTTCACTATAAATATTAGAATAAATCATAAAAATATTATATAATTTTTATAATTACAACTTCTAACACCAAAGTAGTTTAATCTCATATAATATAATAATTCACAAATAGTAGTAACTAGACAATAAACATCATATATTGTAATTGATTAAAAAACTTCTAAACTAATAAATTATTCTAGTCAAAGAAATTGGAAATTTAAATCTTGTATGATACAATGATACATGAGAAAATGGAACTAATAGAATAACACCACATTTCCCCAATATAACATAAAGGAAACATAATAAAATAAAAAATGGTTTACTACAACCCATAACCTTACATAAAGAAATTTATATACAATTTCTCCCTCTAATAAATAATGAATTATTACACAACCGATGACACAAACTAGAGAAACCTTTATTAAATCAAATATTATTTGAGAAATAGAAAAAATCATTATATGTATCCTCCAACACCCCATAGAAAACATTTAATCATAAATCAATTCCATGTTAGTCTGGAAAAAATATTATTGTAAGAAATTATATGATATTTTACTTATTTCACGTGGATACATTTCCTTAAAAATTATATCTCTAAAATGTATTCAAAAAATTTTCCAAATTTATAATTATAAACATATTAGTTTTGAAATGGTGGAACATTGATTAAATTGTTTCCATTTTTAAAAACCAACTATTTTAAATTAATAATGAATCTAGGATAAGGGAGCAATAAAAAAATTAACAATATATTCAACTAAAATATTAAATGAAAATGAGTAATATTATATCATTTAAATAATGAAACCATGACAAAAATAACATAAAAATTTAAACAATTGAATAATTATAATGAAATTATACCGATGGTATTCAATCATTACATAATTTGGACAATGGTTTATAGAAATAAATTCATGAAAAAAATAAAAATGAATATATCCAATCAATTCTGGATGACAATAATTGTCTCAAACAAATAGCCTATATCATAACCTACATAATCGAGGGGAAAACCCTCAATGAATATTTTACCCTCACCTAGGGCCACATGTAGTGAAATTTCATTCACTATATCAGTAACCAAATAAAAATATCCAACATTGCTTATCTAGTTACAATATGATATATGAAAGGGATGTAGGTAATCTAAGAATAACGATAAATATATTTATATATATATATTTTAACTGTGAATCATTACTCATCCCATCCATTTTCAGCCTTCATAGTGTTATATTATTTACATTTTGAAATAAATGATATAAAAAATTTCATGAATATTATATTTCCCTTCTCATATATAAATTTCAAATTTTGTCAAATTTTTATGAAAGATAGGAATGGGGAATGTTATATGGAACATTTATATTGATAATTTGTTTACTTTTCCAACAAAATAGTAAAAATATTATATTATATGTCATCTTTGTTACCGAAAAAGGTGTTTAGATGCCATGGGGGTAATTAGGTTATGGATATTCATTTCACAATTCATCATATCACACAACATCTTGACAGCATTACTATAATGGTCAAATTATTTTCCTTTTTGATTTTATACTGATCATATTATTTCCCACATTATCAAATGATGATTAATTGAAATTAATTCATGAGAGAAAGCACATGGGAAAAAATATTTTTACATGATTCACCCTCATGGGGACATATCTAAGGAGCATAAAATTTTAATGTACCTATTTACCAAATCTTACAAGTCTCTATACCAAATAAATATTTGGTATATATCAATTATATACCATGTATCACAACCTTTACCATGTTTATGGGAAACAAACTTCTTCTAAAGGGTTGATCCATCGATATTTCCTTTGATGGATCACTTTTAGTTGAAAGGATCACCTTCTTCCTCTTCCTTCTCTCACTACTTTTGAATGGAATCATGCACAATTTAAGGACATATGGGGCACATAATTAGAAATAATAATTTCATCATCCACCATAGGTAGATACTTTGTTAGATTCATAATTTCTATGAATTAATAAATATTAACAGACCATAGTATTATTAGTTAGTCGCTTTTTAATAAATTATAAATTCTCACTATGTTCATGAAGCTCACACAATATTAAAAAAATATATGAATTATTTAAATATATAAATTTCTTTGGAAAACACTGCAACATGCACAAAACAGAAATCTTTCATGATACTTAATCATCCATCATGATGAAACTACCTTTTACAATGATAAGAAGCCTTAATGGAGATCTCTTATCTCTCTCAAAGATTATATAATTTGGGTTGCTTTTTATAGGCCTTGTGAATATTAATATTTTAATGATTATTACATCGTTAATTTATATTTTTATATCCTTTTCAAAATTCCATTCATAGTGAAAAGTTTTCCAAATACAACCATTGCGAAAGAAATTTTCATATACGAATCCATTAAATCACCGTAAATTCATACTATAAATTAATGAGAGGGGTAGATGCATAATTATATTTGCTTTCTCCCATTACAAAAGCATACATATTAATTTTTATCACTTGATGATGGTCAACAATTTCATTTGTGAAGCTCTCAATCTATTTGATGAAATAATGAAATTTTTTATTCGTGATTCTTCTCATATTCCAAAATATTTCTCATTTTTCATCACACATTCACAAATATTATATTCTCAAAGAGAATTAAAATATTTCCATTATTCTTTTAGGAAACTCCACATCTACATGAATTCCAACCATCCCAAGCCAGGATTCCTTCACATTGAATATTATTATTTTGATTCTCTAAAACACATAAAAGTCAAGCCATTTTTTAAATTTATGATAAATTCTTGAAAAATAAGCATGTTAATAGATCGATACATTCCCCAAATTTTGGACCCCGATATTTTTTCAACCTATATAAAATGGGTCCACCTTGAATACACCAATATTTACAATGTTTTCAAAGAATCTATTACATTAACTGGGATCAATATCAACAGATTGTGTCAACCGCCTATCTAGAAATCCACAAATGAAATTGAAAACTATCTTTTTTAGCAATCAAAATCGGATTGAAACACTCAAATGTAACCTTGAGGGATTTTACCCAAAAAATAGACCTATTTGGGTTTGTTGACAACACTGTGGAGTTTGATACATCTTTAATGATTCTGAAAAATTATACCAAAATTCGCTTCTTGTTATTTCTAAAAGTGACAATGATTTTCACAAAAAAAAATATATCCCCACATGATCCATACATAGGGTGAAAAAATATTATTGCATGCAATACTCATCAATATAAAAATTCATTAAAAAATGACCCTGTTGATTTCATCACCAACCACATCTTTTGTGATATATAACAATTGATAAATCATTTTTAATATCATCATATTTAAAATTACCCATACCTCACTAATCTCCATATCATCTTCTCCCCAATCATGACAAATAAATTTTCTCCCCATTATAGAAAAAATATTTCTACCTTTATCAACAATCCCAAAATTCAATTCAATGTGGTATTCAACAGGCTAAATATCATAGATCGTCACATTAGGGATAATAACACCATACCATAGAGAGCGGGTCCTACAATTATACTTTTCCAAGTATAGGGAGTCAAAGAAACTCCAACCACTAATCGATAATGTTAAAATGCTTCTTTATGAACAGAATTTTACATAATGTCAATATCCAATAGTTATGCATGTAAATATTCCAACATCTTATGAAATTTGTTCATATTCTATTTGAAAAAATGAGACTTGATTTCAATGATCTTTGTACTTGAGTGATGGACTATGTTTTTTCTAAGATCAATAGAACCTTATTATGGAAAGATATTCTAATAAAATATATCAATATTACTCTAATATCATCATGTTTTTACTTCATCCAAAATATCTATGTCCATTGATTGATTTTCCTTAGTATATTCAGCTTCATAAGTGGTCAATGAAATTAAATATTGATACATTCATAGCCATGAGATACATAATCAACCAAGATTTAATGAAATACTTGACATAGATTTTATATCATCTATCTAAAGGGAATATTTGCATTTTAATAGACTAATAAAATTTAATAATATTAGTTATTTTACAAAAAACTATAATAAAATATAACCTTTCTATACCGATGTATTATTTTTTAGTCATGTAATAATATTTTTTTAGATTTCATTTATAATTTTCTACTTGAGATATGAAGAAAAACAATATTCGGTCAACTCATTATCACGTACAATAGATTACCAACAATTTATCTACATTAAGTGAATTTAAATACATTACATTCACCAACCCATGAAATTTTCATCTAGGTACCATGTAGAGTCATCATATCGTTGGACTTATCTATTTCACATATTTTTTAAGCCATAATGAAATAATTTTTATTGAGAAATAACTATTTTATTATTTTATTACATCACATATAAACATGTTAAAAACCCAATTTCAACAAGCATTAAGATTTCAAGTTCACTTTTAATGAATTCTATGATATTTTTTTTCATTGAGCATCATTTGTTCACCCAATTATTATGTCATTGACATAAACTATCACCATATTCAATTGATTACTATCATTTGGGACAAAGTTTTTTTAATCAACTCCACCATACCGAAAACAAAAATTCTGAAAAAAAAAACATAGTCATCGATAACATGATACTGGATCATGACTGAACCCATATATAGAATTTTTCAACAAAAAATTATTTATCATATTTATTTATGATAAAAACATCTAGAATAAAAATATAAAATTTTTCTTCAAGAACACCAAATCAAAAATCTTAATTGTATTTAATCTAGAAAATTTTTAATCATCAGTTTACTAGTATGGAAAATAATAATATTACATCCTCTAGCCTCACAAAAGGTGGAAATATTTCATCAAAATAAATACCCTCTATCTATGAGTACCCTTTTCAGACTATTCAACATTACTTTTGAAACATCATATGATCTATATTCATCCTATAACAAAATATTGATTTGATCCCAATCACATTCTGATATGTTGACCTTGTAAAAAAACCCCATGTATGATTCTTCTCAATTTTTCAATATCTTCATTCATATCTAGAACGTAGTTAACATCTCTTGATGTTTTATTAAAAATATTTCTTTCTACCTACGATAATGAATATAATTACTATGTATTCATCAACTCTATTTTCTGCATTAGCACTATAATAACTCTAATTACATTATTCTGTTAATTTCAGAACAAATCTTTAGTAACTGTGTTGATATATGTTTATATTCAATAATTTAATTAGATAAACAATCCTCAAAATCTTTCCATTTTAATTTACGATCCAATTCATTTTAAATATCAAAAATTTCTACGTAAGGGATTCTTGGAATTTCTTCACCATCATTAGCTTGAACATTTATGGGTATGTCTTCTACTTCATAATTTCATGCATTATAATTGATGAATAAATATTTACACAATTTGATATGTTATTTTTTTTTTAAATGAATCACATTATTTCCTTAGATACTTTAACATAGAGAAATTACACCGTTCTTCTATTTCATCTTTAAATTTCTTGTATTTTCCATTTCATAACTATATAAGAGAAGTCTAAAAAAATAATTTAAAAAATAAAATGAACTATGTCATATAAAACATATATGAAAGAAGAACCTAATCCTTTTAAAAATAGTATATACAAAAACGAAGATAATATACCATGAGAGGATGAGAGATTAGGGTATGGTCATTCTTTTGAAAATTCAGCCATCCCAAAAAGATATTAACCAATTTATTATAAGGTTCACTCTATTTTCTTATAAGTTTTTATGATTTTCTTATTAATTCATTATTTATATAAGTATTATGTAGTGAATGTAATGTTGGATAAAATGATCATGGAAACATATATTTTTTATGTGGTTCACCCTCATTAGGATTTATCCAAGGTGCATACAGTTGAAATGTAATGATGTAAAAAAAGTAAAAATGATCACTTCCAAAACAAGGTTATGAAATATAAAATTTTTATACCCTTAATAGATTACAATAAAATGTTTAGGGATAAATCACTATAACCAAAGGATCATTCCCTCAATAATTCCATCGATGGAGCACAACCATTTGAAGGGGACCCCTTCATTCTATTTTTTTCTCAAAAATATGTTGAGTATTTATACACAGTTTAGAGACATGTTGGTACCTTCATTAGAAAAAATAATCCATAATGAATTATAGGTATATGTATTTTTTATATTTTAATATCATCCACCTGATGAAATTCACTTTACCATAGTTTTTCTATGAAATAAATATTTATTATGTTCATGATGATAACATCCTTTGTGGAAATCACAATGACTTCACAAAACAACCTAATTATTTCAAAGTACATAATTTCTTCATGAACCACACAACATTCAAAATCTCACCTCTTTCTAAAAGGTCAAATATTCTTCATGAAGCACCCCTATTTTATGATATTGAAGCACTTTCACGAATATCATATTGTAAGTAATTATATTTATTGTAAATGAATATATATGATCCTTTATAAATGCATTCTATATTGCATCTATCTTTTTCTTTCGATTTGTATTATAATATAGATGATCCTTTATAAACTAAAATTTGATTTTGAAAAGTTTCATTGATATTATATTTAGGATATTCACTATTTTTTTAAAAAAATATCTCAATGATTTAATGGAATAATATCACTCATAACAAAAAAGTGTTTCCAGAGGATAATTAAAAATAATAATTGAAATATATCTATATTTATTACATTCAATTAATAGTATATCCTATTTTTATTTTCTGAAAAACACATATCACATTGTCTCAGCTTCTTCAATTGGAATATTGTTTACTGTAATGGTTAAATATATCCTCGATATTTCCATTAAGAGAGAATTTTTTTCTAAAAACTTCTAAACACCAAATATGATAACTTTTTAAAAAACATTGAAACACAAAAAACCAAATTATGCATTGTTTCTCAGATCTTATACCGTTTTGAGGTTCCGAAAAAATTTATAGGCATACTAATAGGGGATAATGAAAAATGGTTGATTTTTACATAATCAATCTCTTTTATTTATCAATTCCTCTAAAATTATTAATAATGTAAAATATTTTTTTATCAACACAACCAAATATCTTGCAGAGAAGAACAATAAAATATACTTTTACAAATGATAAAAATTGATTATTTTCTACACTTTTTTTACTATATCCATATAATGATTTGTAAAAATTCATGATATATACATCCAATAATATTAAAAAAATAAACACTTAATGGAATCTATAATCATCAAACCTTAAAACTATACCAATAGTTTTACTATAATTTTATAGGTTCATTAAAAAGTTTTCCAAATATTTATGATTTAATGATTTGATATTTTGTTAAAAGAGAACCTCACTACATTTTTAATTGAAAAAACATTAAAATATAAATTATTTTCATCACTATATTACTTCCACTAAATTAATATCCAAATAATATTTAACTAACATCAATCTTTCATACATAATAGAATTCAAATATTCAACTATAGCTCATTATTCCTTCTTTATATTTATTGTGTTTATGAAAATGTAGTAATCTCTATATTTACTTTTTTTTATAAATTAGTATACTAACCTTACGGAAAATTGTAGTAGAAAAAATATATCCCATTTATGAGAATATTTATTTGTATTTTATTTTCATTCATATACAATATTCTGAAATTCATAACTACTATTATTATTAAAATATCATATTTTTAAATATTCAATATGATTACATGGATAATGTGTTCACATCAAGATTTGGTGACTCTTTTAAATATGACCAGTCATTGAATTCATTTAAAAATGTTGAAAATATCATATATATATATATATAATACCATATTAAATATTAAAATATAGAAAACACAATTTATATTTTACTTTCGAGAATTTTCAAATAATGATCTCCAATATATTATTCATTTATATCAAAACAATATTCCATGAAATATGGAATCTTCTATCCAATTGTTATCATTGAAATAATTTGTAAAACATAGAATATCTTATCATCTTGTTATTACAAAAAACATTATTTGTAATCAAATCATATAATCCATATATTTGTAGAAATGTATTCATTTAATATATTTATATTTCAATATATCCATTGATATCACATGATAATTATGAGATAG
This sequence comes from Viscum album, assembly GCA_963277665.1. Taxonomy (NCBI): domain Eukaryota; kingdom Viridiplantae; phylum Streptophyta; class Magnoliopsida; order Santalales; family Viscaceae; genus Viscum; species Viscum album. The sequence goes on from CAUJRU010000573.1 coordinate 128,198, forward strand.
GATGAAGTATGTTGTTACAAGACAAAAACATACTTTTCTGTGAGATTAAAAGCCCTTGGGAAAAAAATTAACTACATTAAATAATATAATATATCAAAAATAAATCATATTAATAAATTCAAATTATATAGTTCCACTTTTAAATTTTTTTACAAATATAATTTATTCAGAATCATGAACTATAATTTTTTCCCATCTAAAAAATTATATGTGTCCATTTAATCTGTATTGATACTAATCTATATCTATAAATTTATCTAACATAATCGAGATAATATATTATATAGAATATTTATTTATCATAAAAATATTATAATTTTGAACTAAATATTATGTTTACCCTTTAGAATTCTAAAACATAGTTCTTCAGCATTGAATTATGTTCTGTAATATTTTACGTTAACAAATCATCTCAAGACATCCCATATCATCTCCTATATATGTTAAAAATATTCATATGATTTTTATAATACTATATAGATTACTAAATATAATGATGAAACAAATCCTTCATTTTATTACATAAAGATACCATTTATATGGTCAATATTGTTTTTATCTGAACACAAAAATTTACATAAGAAATGTTCTTATAAAAAAATCAAGGATATATGTAATTGTAATCTAATCTCAATCTAAAATAAAAATTAAATATTCACCATCGAATTGAATTATTCATACACAATAAATTTAATTACTTCCAAAATACAATGTATAACTGTAATGATATTTATTTTATTATATCTTTATCTCTATTGAGTCATAAAATATTCAACTAGATCTTCTATCGAAAGCCATTTTATTTATAATATTTGAAGTAATAAAATTCACTTTCAAAGGATACGTAATAAATCATGATAATATGTTAACATCATTGAAAAACATGAATATTTTATTTTTCATAGTCATATAGAGTAGAATGTTGAACTATAATTGATATTTAAATCCCTTCATATCCTAATTACCTTGATCTAATTTATCATTATATCATGTTTAACTTATTAATCTAAAAATTAGTTATTTATGATATAGACTCAATTAAGAATTAACATAATATATTTCAATGCAATAATCATTAATATGATAATATACTATTAATTTAAATAATTGAAAAAATAAACTACCATTTTCTAATCATCAATTTATTTGTGATGAACTAGTAAAAAATCTTTTACAATAAATAGTATAGAAAAAAAATATACTGGTTTATAAATATTTCATGGTATATCTCATTGTGTTAATATCCTTATTCATTATGATATTTATCTTTTATAGAATATTATTTCAATTATTAATAAACAGAAAAAATATATGAATATTCACTACAATACACTATTCTGATCACAATTAATACATTTTTTCAATTTTTTATAGTATCATATATGCTTGGATTTTCTCCATAATATATATTGATTTCTCTATTTGTGCTCTAAGAAGTTTTTTTCATTAATCATGGAAATACAAATTTCCATGTACATAAGTCGTTACTATGGTATATTTAATATATTCATTATTTTTCATCGGTGGAATACATATCTATTTTACGTATATGTGACATTTAATGTTACGTTAACTATTTTTTAATTATTGAAACATGTATGAAAGGTTGTTTATAAACTTTATTACTATGCTGATATATTTTTTGAATTTAAATATTTATAATTTATTATCCCACTTAAGAATTATTTATTTCATTAACTAAATTAATAATTTACATAATAAATCATTGAATCATTCTATATAATTCTTTTATAATTATATTATTGTTGAGTATTCCAATCCTCATTACTCATATAAAATTTAAGAAAAATCATATTCATTTTAACTTTTAGACACATATAGTAATAATCATTTCATAATAGAATATAATAAATTAGGGGAAAATTTTCCCCAAAATATAATCAACAATGATATCCCATGAGATAGTTCAAATAATGATTTGGAATTATCTTAATTCAATAATTTTTTATTTAAAATTTAATGCTCAAATTTTTATGAACATTTGAAAGATAACATTTTTTTATTTTTAAATGGTATATATATAAAAAATTTCAATCCTTAATGATTAGTAAATAAACATATATATTTCATTATATAATGTCATTTCCTACAATGTTATATTTTTTCTTTTATTTTATTCAATAATATATAATATTATAGTGATTTTTTAATATAATTTAGATTACCATTTTCAGGTGATCCTATAGTATAAAAGATACCATTAACATGATATTATATAACTCATGTAGGATATCAATTTGTATTATTAATTAAGGGATGATCAATGATTCAGAGGCTACCCAATTCATTTTATTTCAAGGATTTATCCACGTCGTCTACAATCATACTAGTAGAATGCAGGTGAACATATAAGTACCTAGCACATGAATATGTTGTTGGATTCTTCGTAATATATAATACAATACCCTAAGACACATTATTTGATTTCTATTACATATACAACTCAGTCCTTATTTTATCATGATTTTATATAGGCACATTGTATTGTGGTTCTCATTTCATCTCTTATCTTAGTGGGCCATGGAAAAGGGAACAACTTCCAGAAGAATACAATGTCAAGTGGTATTAATCACAATGATTATGTCTATGGAAAGAGTGATATTTAGATGTAGGACACCAATAACATAAAATATTGTGATAATTTTTAATTTTTTTTTATTGTATAACATAAAGGAATGAAAAACCCATCATATTAGGTGATGTTTGATATACTGACGATGAGGAAATTTCTAAAGGGTTTATAAAAGATAATTTCGACATTGAAAAAAATTATGAGAAATTAAAACACAACAAAAATTATCAATATATCTAAATCATAGAACATTAAATTTATTCCAAAAAACAAAAATTTTAAATAAAAAGAATTTTTTTGTTGATAATCTAAGGTAAAATAAAAATTACCACATTTATTAACATCAAAATATGACTACAATGATTGAAAAGATCAAATCAAAGTAAGACAAAAAGAATATAAAAATAATAATATTTTAGGAATCTAGAAGCCTAAAATGATGATCTTGAAACGCACCCATCTAAAATGGATCCGGACATTAAATGACCACAATAAGAGATTGCATGTCGTAATGATTCTACTGCACATAAAATTCAGTAATTAAAGAGTAATCTATCATGGTAGGTTAGTTCTCACGATAATTGGAAGATGTGATAAAATGCGGGTAACCCTCATAATAGAACATAATGATGGACTTGAATATGTGGATACTAATATTGATCAAATTGGAGAAGATATATAATCTACCAATAAATAAGTAGAGAAATATGATTCCAAAGGAAATTCCAAATTAATGAACTCTTTCATTTACCATTTTATTATTTTTTGTAATGTTATGATTAATTGATAAGAAAATATGAAATTTCATGCGAAAAAATGAAATATTTTCCTCAACATGAAGGCTATCCAGTTTTTGAAATATGGTATTCGATGGGATTAACCTTAACACTAGAATGATATAAAGAGATATATAAATAGCTCCATAAATGGCATAATAATGTAGGTTCATAAAAAATGTAGAAACAATTTGAAATGATGTAATGAAAACATGTGCTATTTATCAGGGATTCAAGGTTATATGTCACATTATTTCCAGATGAAATAGAAGATATTTCATGTTGTGATGATTTATATATTTATAAGGTTGAGATTAAACATAAGTTTCATGTGATTTATTAAAAATGTCTTCTATAATAATGTCGTCATCAAATGATTTATATTTAAATATTGGGATTCACCATGATCATGTGTCATAAAGCCCGAGAGTTCTATGTAAGAATAATAACTATTGTGGAATAAATATATCAGTTGAGAAATGATGAAATGAGTTTGGTATTTAATGGAAAAAATATTATTATATGCTCTACTTTTGGGAATTTGGAAGGGAATTATAAATGAAATAAATAAGGGATGGAAAAAGCAAGAATAATGAGATATCTATTTTTTGTTTTGTATAATTAAACATATTGTATTAAAAACATTCAATGATTATCAATTGGTTTATAGAAATATGGGAATAAAAAAGAACATAATGAATGGGGTAACAATAACTTCCTATGTTAAACTCACAATAAATCTATTGGAACTAATTTGAATTATCCTAGAAGAAAAGGGTAGATATTATCCAGTTGGGGCTTGGAATAATGTAAATTAGGTTGAATAGTCAACCCTAAAATGAATGTGCGACATGGCTTTGACAACTGATAAAAGATAAAAGAATGAATAATGACTAGTGAAATTCACATTTAATGCCACCTGGAGGTAATTGAATGCAATAGATGTATCCCTACAATGATGTACAGTACAAGAGTAGATAACCAATGTAGATATTCTTGCTCAGAGAAGGAATCATTAATACTATAATTTTAATGGACCATAAAATAATGAGATTAAAACTGGTGGATCTAAATTCTAGATTAACTACAATATATATATAACAAAAAGTATCAACATAAGGTAAATACTATTTAGTCATATCACCAAAACAATTGAAGTTGGTATTCCATTAAGAATAATATGAAAAACAATTAGGTGATTTACAAGAATATATATGGGTAGATACATCAAAATCAACCACAATACTTATCTAACAGATTTTAGATGATAATATCTACCTATGGGTCTAAATTATATTAACTAATGTTAATTCGATTCATTTTTTGGGTAGAAAAAGTCCAAGTGTATATTTTATAAAATTATGAAAAGAAGTGTTGTTAATGCTCCAGAATTTCAATACATTCAAATCAGTTACCATAATTAAAGAATAAATCTAGGAGAATTCTTTTAGATTATGTAATGGTATATGGAATCTTTAGAAAATGGAATTAATTGAGTTAAACTGAAAAATATTGTGTTATTAACAATAAATATTTATTCTTACACTGATTTATGGCTTTGAAGAAATAGTTATTTTTCTGATAGAGAGGATTCTAAGACTTGTAATCACAAATGAAGGAATGATATTGGTGAATAATAATTTTTGTGGGTCTAAATAGTGGTCCAAAAATGGGTATGGTTTCGTATCATAGGAGGGCATTATCTATCATAATCGCATGAAAAGTTTCATTGGTATATGAAGGATGGATTTTAATTTTGTATAACATTTATATGAACAACATAGTGAGAAGTAGTAACATGCTTGTATTTCTGGATTTTCAATTTTTTTTCTAAAAATATGATTTTAGATGACCATTATAACAATTCCAGGAATATTAAAGATAAAATTAAGAGTGTTTCCAACATGAGGTCTTCCCTCTCTAAAGAGTGATACATTTAATTTAGGAAACATTAATTTATCAATTTTAATTCAAATCATTTGTTGAGATGATTTGTAATGGATAATTCTAAGACATGATGAAACTTATAGATACATAGATGAAAATACCATGAGGTCATGTAGGAAATTCATTTAATGTCATAGAATATAATGAAATACATTTCTATCTACTTTAATAGGAAATTTCAAGAAAATATATCAATTTTTCCACATTGGAAGTTGTAATATAGTTATAAATTTCCATTTAAATACACATAATTGCTGAATAATGAATAATTCAGAATATCAAGAGGTAGTGGATTTTGGTTTGTGTGTTATGAAAATTCATAGTGAGAATTAATGGCATATACAGATGTATATTAGGATTGTTTAATAGATGATTGGAAATAAATGTCATGTGGTAAATTATAACATTGAATTTTTTAATTTTTCTCCTATGTAAGAAATATTATATTATTTCATTGAGCATCAAAGAAGTTGTATTTCTTGTGGCTACTCAAGCGTACATGTTGTTATTATTAATGAAGAAAGAGATTTATGATATGGGAGTGGAAGTGATGTATCTATTTAATATGAATTGAGATAATTTTGGTCCTATAATGTTTAAAAAAATATCATTATATCACTCAAGGAAAAAGAACATTGATACTAGGTATCATTTTATCATACAGAAGGAGGATAAAAGGAATGCGATGTTTGTGAATATATATATATATAATGTATACATTATAACGGAGGTATAACAAAATTATGTATTTGAACATCACCGACTGGCTATTGGAGTTTAGCCATCAACCCACACATAAATAAGTGTGGATACGGTTCCCCTCTCATTAAGGTTATTTGTATTTTTAACTGTGCTGATATGTATTCATTACCATTATTCAAACCAGAAAAGTGTAACCTTAGGGTTCGATGATAAAGGGAGATAAATTACAACCATTAAAAATGTTAAAATTATTTAATCGTGACATGGGAGATGCTGATAGGGGTACAATGAATTAGGGTAAGTTTTATATCTGATGATGCTAAAGGTGATCGAACAAATGTTATATTCCATGATAGATGGAGGTCATGATGAAATAATTTCATTGTTTCATTAATTAATTGTTTCATTGAATACATTATCATTCTACTATATTTCTCAGGATAGGCATGGATCATCTGGGATTAGTGTGTATGTTGAGTAAATCATTGATCATTATTTAAATCTAAGGATGTGAGTTTTGGTGGAACATTGAAGAAGTAATAACATGGATTCAAAATGTGAAATTTTTTCAAAAAACACAATGTTCGAGATAAAATGTAGGTGATAAGGGGGGAAATGTTTTAATTAATATTAGGGGAGAAGATGATAGGGGGATCAATGAAGTAGAGGGATTTTTTAAATCGGGTGATGATAATAGTGACCGATCAAAGATATATATCTTAGTATATAGAGTCCATGATTAATGTTGTAGACTTGTTTTTAAAATAAAGTTCATAATTGATGATATTTATATGCTATGCTTATTTATCATGTCTATCAAGGCTCATGCATTCTTATAGTATTTATTTAGAAAATCTTTTTTTCTATATAAATCACAATTTCATTTTTAGTAATAATATGGATGACTCAATATCATGGTATCAAAATGCGGAGATTTTTCAACAATATTAATGGCAGTGATAAATAATACATATACCATGATTCATACACCCCCCTACTGGGTATTTATGTCCATTTTTTAATAACAATTCTTAACATATCATTGTGTTTTTATCAGATTATTTTTCTCTCATCCTCATGTGCCATGGAAAAGTGAATAAAATCAAAGAAAATGAATTCATATTTTTGTATTCAATGACCAAAACATAAATTTATTTCTCAATGTGATATTTTTTCATGATATACAATCACTAGTGTCATGAAATATAATTTTGTGTGAACCAGGATGGATATCCAAAAAAGTATATGGTAATGTGGTATTTATCTAGTTGGTGACAATATTTATTCAATAATGTATATTTCCTAAAAAGAATATGTATTAATTATTGATAACCAAGGGACCTACATGTCAATATTATTTTTATGGATCCTTTCTAGATTATTGAGAAACAAAAGAGTAATAGGGTTATCCTTTTCATAGGCAGTGATCCAAATAATGAAGTTTCATGGAGTGATCTTTGGGAAGTACAATGTTATTCTAAAAACATGTAAAGGAAAAAAACCTATGAATATAATTGATATGTCATAAACATGAATTTGATTTGATCCTTAATGGATTTGGTACGTAATCACATCTTGATTTTATTATCCTTGGACATAGCCTAGTGAAGGTGAACAATGAAAATTTTGGTGTATATGTTCATACATATCTTTGTTACTTTTAATGCATTATCATCTGATAAAAAATAAAAGAATAAGAAATCAATAAAAACTTATAATAAATTAAATTTTTAATTATAAATATGATTTCAAGATCCATTGGGGTTGGAATACTTTTTATACAATGATCCCAATAATGATCCACCCCCCCTCTCAAGGTATATATGCCCCTATTGGTCTAAAAATATACAATGTTGTCAATAACATTTCACGGAAATATTTGGTTTTGTACATGATTTTTAAGGATTGTAAAAAATAAATAAATTCAGTATTTCTAATGATAGTTAATTTTTTGGTGTATGATAAATTTTATATACTACATAGTTTCTGATTCTTAAATTTTGTTTACAATTTTATTTAAAACATATATTTGTTGAATAACTAGTATTCGATGGTGCGTTCACACCAAAATATGGGTCAATGTTTATGTTAAATAATATTATTATATTTTTTAAATATAATATAGAACATTAATATTGAATATATTTATTTCAGTTTTTATTGATAATAATATTGGAATACGTGTTGAGAAAATAAATTAATATAATTAATATAATAGAAATCATTAAGAATAAAGAAATACAAAATCTAATCAGAATAAGTAAAAAACATAATCTAAAAAAAGATCCATGGCCCTCAAAAGAAACTAATAACTAATATAAAAAATAATAAAATGATCTACTACTCCTAAAAAATGACAATTCAAAATTTGTAAAACTAATATAATTTTCAATTTCCCTGATAAATGATCTGCTATTCTAAAATACATGACACACTACTATAAAAAATACATTTCAAAAATAAAACAAATGTTCCAATGAACAAATAAAATACATGATCCACTACCAAAAAAATGCATGATCCACATTTCAATTAAAATTCAAGATCCATAGATTTAAAAAATCATATGGTATAGAAATAAAATACATGTTCCAATAAAAAATAGAAATTCAAGATCCTCTACTATAAAATATTATCCACTCTTCTAATTAATGTCATGTTATTTTTCATAGAAGTAATTTTAACAAATAAATAAATTAAAATAAAACAATAAAATACTCATATCTTCTACCAAAAGTTTGGGTTACTCCACCCAATCACATTGTAAGAATAAAAAAATCCATGAATCCACATTGTGGAACGGTATTCTGATTTCCAAAATATGACATTAATTATTGTATAATAATGGGTGAAATATGTATGTAAATCTCGTAGTGACCAAAATAAAAACACTTCAACAAACTAAATTTATTTTAATAATAAAAATTTTTTAGTATGAGTTATAGTTGTGGAATAAGAGGAAATATGCTAGGATATCACCAACTAAAAAATAATCTAACATGTTTATATGTATATAAAATGATGTTTTATAAGTAAAATACATAGTAATGAATAATGAAATATCCTTATATAATGTTTTAATGATAAATAAATAATAATAGTTAATATGAATATATGCATCTGATGTAATGAATGCTTGTTTATGAGTTGTGCCTTTCCTTTTACATTAATTTTTTAAACTCAATACAGTCACTGAAGAAAGGAATTAGATTTTCCATCCATAAATAGTTCATTAATTTTATCTATTTTATAGATCAGTGGTGATATAATTTTCTTCTCTTTTCTTGGTGACATTCTTTGTATCTTGGCACCAAAACTATTATCAGATTATTTATTAGTTATTAGTTTAAGAATCATAGAATTATTTGTTTTTTTTATGATTACTGAATATCTAATAGAATAATGACAGAATACAAGTAATACATAAATATAATTTTTTTTTAGTTAAAACAGAAAAAAATAATAGGATGTTTGGGAAGAAACATAAATAACTTTACTATCCTTTATAGATACATTTGGTCATAACTATACATTATCATCCAAAATCCCAACCTCATGATATATGTGATAGAAATTCTTCCTCATCCACTATGAAACTATGAATTTTTATTTATTTTGGTATTCTTCTTGAATTGTACCATATATAAATGTAGGAATTGTAATTTTGGTGGTTATGGAGTAGTATTTGAAATTTCCATTTATTATAGTATTTATAAAATAAATAAATGAAGTTAAATTTTTTCAGTAGGTAGAAAAAAATGTAAAGAATAAAATATATTTACATGTAAATAATATATGTGGAAAAAACCTCTAGTTACTAAAATGACTCCAATATTTATGGTTGAAACCTTTTATCCTCTCAAATTCCCCTGTGAACATACTAAATCCAAAAAACAGAAAAAATATCCTATATTAGAAATTATAGGAAAAAATAAATAATTTTTGAGTAGGAGACTCAATAAAAAGATATGTTAAAACCATTGCGTAAGGTATAAAATATATTTAAAAAAATTTATGCCACATTGGAAACTATGATGTTCTATTTTGGCATTTCAGTTGAATAATAACTTGAATAAATATTGATATGGTGACTTAGTTGAGTAGGTCATGGTATATGAAATATCCATGTATAATAAAATCTAAAGAAGAATAACCCCATGAAAAATATTTTCCATAAATATAAAAAATGGTCAATATACATATATAGTAACATAGAAATATCATAAAAGGATAAACCTTCCATCCACTAAAATATATCTATGTTTCATTTTGACAACCTTACATCCACAAAAATTCCCCCAAGAACATGAAAAATATAAAAATATTTTATTTTATAAATGGAAACAATAGGTAAAAAAATATATCTTTAGAGTGGGATATTCTAATAAAATTTATGTTTTTAAATATGTGTTTTTTTATAAAATATAATTAAAATAGAGTGCATTTTAATGTAATTTATCAACATTTAGAGTCTAGTAGATACCCTAAATTATTATTTTATCTAATAGTGATTGGGACCTGTGGTCACCAACTAATTACTAGAATTATAATGCATATTTCATGAATTTCATACACTAATCAACTATCAATAATATGTCCTATATTAGATCAATAAATAATTATCCACTGGTAAAAATATAAAGATTCACAGATAAACTATATTTAGATTTCTATGGGGTTTAATTCTTTATATAATAATATTGAATACAAAACTATCCATATAAATCTACTATGGTGATCATATGTATTCTAGAAACACATTTTATTATGAAATCAAGAAACTGTAATGCATAATAAATCATTAAAAAAACTATGTATGAGCAATTCACAAGTAGTTGTAAAATAAACCTAAAAATACCATTCTATGAAAACTCTTTTAAAAAATAAATATAATAAATTTGGAAACACTTTTCTATAAGAAATATAGATGAAATTATGTAAATAATCGGCCTATCTAAATTCAGTTGCACCAAAATGCTACCTAAAATAATGAAATAATTGAAACACGTCCCATATAATATTGGGACATTGGTTTTTAATGATTTTATTTTCCATATAAAGTAGTAAAACCAAATATCTGATCCTGATTCATTAATTACATACTAATATTGAATATAAAAATATCTATATCAACCTATTATGGTGATTATAAGAAATCTGGAGACACTTATGCCTAAGAAACATATAAACACTTATGGGTATGAAATCTATAAAAAAAATCTGTATGAAAATTAGTAAACACTTGAATTTGAAATCCAAAATAATCTATGTATGATTAATCTGAAACACTTACATATAATGAATCCCAAAACAATTATATATGATCAATGTATAATAAATTTTGGAAATTACAGGGAACTATGAATGCATGAGCACAAAAATGCTACCTCTAATAAATAAATTTAGATGATATGTATAACTATCTTGAAAAGTTCGTGGGGATTTATTTTTATCCAGGTCTATATATTACCCTAAATAACATTCATCTGCCAATTATTTTATAAGAGAGGAATCATAATTCATTTAAGTATTTCATTAGTATCACCATAATACACATAATTTCCACCACTACAAAAATAGAATGTCCCACATGAATATAATGAAAAATCAAAAAACATATACAGATAATGAACTAAATATACATTAATATAAAAACATAATCAATCCTCTTATCCTACAATATTGAGACTCATGGTTTTTGAAGAATATCCGTACGATATTAAGTAATCAAACATGATATCTTAACTTAATTTATTATGTACATTCTAATTCATGATATGAATATTTCCTTATAAACCTACATTAGTGACCATAAAAAATATGAAATTTTTTTATATGTAATCTACAAATAGGTACCCATATGAAATCTATAAAAACACTATGTATGAGAAATTTGGAAGTTATTGTACAAGTAATAGAGAAATAATATTTTATAAAAAATCTAGAAACAAATAGCTATAAAAAATAAGGAAACACTTATATATAATAAATAATCAATAAAATATGTAAATTTTAGTCACATCTAAATACTTGTACACAAAATTTATACCTCTAATAAATACACTAATATGGTATATTGTATTATATAGAGAAGACATTGGGGAAGGTGAAATATCCAAGATAATTTGTTTTCTTGAAACACATTCTTGGTTGTAATGATAACAATTAAGTTCATAGTAAAAAAAACTCAGAATAAAAAATTCATTTCAGTACTATCTACATGTTTAATAAAGAGTAACAACAAGTATGATATCTTATGATAATTAATGTAATATAAAATTGAAAAGTCAATAAAACCAATAAGATAATGAATACAATGTCACAAAGAAATTTACACAATTATTTTCAAGTAGGATCTCACTTGGTATTCCCAAAAAGGATATAATCTAATAAAGATTATTAAGATAAAATAATATTAGTATATTCAAGAAGGAATTTTGGGAACAATATTTATAGTAAGAGTTCAATAAATAATATGTATAATTTGATAAGGTGAAAAACCATAGAAAATATGATATTATGTTTAAAAAAACTAAAAATTTTATAACCTGTTATAATAATGTGTGAATTAAATAATAGAAATAATAATAGTTATAGGATATAATATTTGAAAAAACATACATAATGAAAAAAGGCACGATGTTTTGATTTTCTATCAGATTAAAAAATACTGAGAAAATTAGAATAAACAATTACAGTGTTGATAATTAATATATATATATATATATATAAAATATTATTAAAAAACATTAAATAAATTATTATATTAAATTAAAATTGAATAATAGTAATAATTAGTAACATCGGTAATGTATTAATAATGATTAATTTATAGTTGAAGACTAGTGATTTTGAGTAAGGGAAATGAACTAAATTATAACAAATATTATGAAGATCGGATTCAAAGTGGAGCGGTAAATATTTTTTTATACGGAAAAAATAATCATAACAAAATAAAACTATATTTAGAATAAATAAATAATTCTTGTCAAAAAAAATTCATTCAGTATTACATTTTGAGTAAAACCCCCAACTAAATTACATGAGAATCATATAAATAATTTATTTTTAGGATCATATGTTCATTTAAATATTTAATTAATATATCCAATATTAATTTTAAAAACAATTGAAAAATGTATGATAAGACTTAATTTTATAGATTACAATAATTATAATCTCATTTCCTTATAATTGAGAGGATTTGACCAAAGCCCAATTGACATATAAGATCAATATTTACATCCCATGATTTCATCATGAACTGCAGCAAAAAACACTACTTAATCACATTTACAATCCATAATAAATATATTTATATAATAGAATGAAATAAAAAATATTCAATTTGATCCAAAAAATAACCAACATATTAAATAAGAAATTTAACTAGAATTTGTGAATAAAATAAATAAAATATATGATAGAAACATGAAGTTAATATTAGTCTCTGAAAAGAACTATTTTTACTAAATCTTCAATCATATTTCATTGTTATTTTTCTTATAAAATTAATAATTCCAATTTAGGAAGCATTAAAATCCTAAGAGAAGTCATTAAAAATTCTTCAACTCTAGTACGTTAAATATAATTCACAAAAAAATATTAATGGAAAACAAAAAAACAAAAAATATTATTTTAGGTATAGTCATAATAAATTATTTCAATATACAAATCTAGAATTAAATAATTGGATCATTTTAAAAACAAAAATTAATTCCCCTAAAACATGTACAATATATATATCTAACGGTAGGCTATTATGAACAATGAAACATGGAGTAACGTAGTACAAATGAAATAATTAAATCAAGAATTCATTCATGAAAACATATTTTGGTTATCAATTTAAAAACTAAATATATAAAATAGAATATTAATTTTTTTTTATCCATTAGTGAATAATTTATGTGATTATTACCCTTTCTAAACCCCATATAGGTCATCTGTAATAATATATCTTTGATCATGGGAAAACAAATGATTAAAAAAATGAGAATAAAAATATGGGAAATATATAAATACAATTAAAATTAGTAAATTATCTTTCACGAATATTTAATTATAGGGCTTTGATATTGGATCTCTGGATTTTAGGTAATGTAGGCTCAGTAATCATGGATTAAAAAAATTAGAGTAAAAATTGTCTAATAATATGAATGATTAACATTAATATTGAAAAAGTTTAATAAAAATTTATATCTTCTATTATATTTTGTGAAAAATTATTCAGAGTACCTAGATAGGGATTATGAGGGATAAGATTTCCATGTTAAAATAAAAATGATGAGGAACTGTTGGGTATCTGCTAAAACCTATATGGAAAGGATAATGAACAACGAATGAGGAAGTAATTATATTAATAATGGAATCCAGAATAATATATTTGAATCAAATGAATAACCAAAATGTATATTAGTATAATATTTAAAACATATATATCATAAAAATAAACATTATGAATAATTTTATAGAGAGTAAAACATTTATAGTGGCATAATTAAATTTATAATTCTATAAAGAAAACAATATATAAAATATATAAAATAATATAAAAATACAATTAATATTTATTTAATTTTTTTTAATAATATTGAATTATAGGGTTTAGATGTAGTTTCTATTGATTTCCTCTGATGCTTTATCAAAGTTGATGGGTTTGGATGGCATACAGTGATATGAAATGGTCTTAAAATATAAAAGGCTTACATAAATATAGATTTTTATAAAAAAATGTCTACATTAATTTACATAAATTTTTCTTACAAATAAGATGGAGTAACTAGATATAGTTTCTGGTTTATTTACTGCATGGTTTTCTGGAAATTAGAGGAGGTATGGTTTGGAAGCTGGTAACACCAGGAGGCAACATAGTGTGAACTATTGAAAAATAGTTGGAGGAGCCGGAGGACATGAAGGTAGACTAGTCGAAGGTAGTCTGACTGGATGTAGACATGGTGGACATGGACCAGGCATAGGTAGAGTATCTTCATGAAGTTGGTCAAGAGGTAGACGATGAGCATTGGGAGGTGGAGTATGTGGTTTTATGATGGAACCCTTGATTAGGAGAAGTTCCAATAGATGGAGGAGCTGAAGGTATAGTTTCTAGTAATTGGGAAGGCATGAAAAAACCATCTATATATAGACATGGAATAGGCAGAGGATCCTTAGGTAGAGGTACTGATGGTGGAATAGGGGGAGGAGGGGGCATAGTTGGATAGGAGAATCTGGAAGGGGACATGAGAGTTGAGTCTGGGAGGGGTGTGGGAACCATAGGAGAACTCGAGGTAAATCCTGAATAGGGGTGGGATAACATGATAGGGATTTTAGTATTGGTGGGAGGAAATATTAAAATATTGTGATACTGAGTATTGTAATGGAGAAATGTATCTGGAAGGAACAATTATTTAATATAGATAGTATATATCACACATTTATGTAAGGGGTTTGTAGTCTATTTTACACATTTCAAACCAATGTGTCTCTAGTATAAATTAATTTAATGAAACAAAAAACTCATTTTTAATAACATAGTCTTCCAAATCATTAAGAGAATAATATGGGATATGATATAATTCCGTCCATTAGCCTCTATAATTCCTTCTCTAACCACATATTCCTATGTTTCCCTCTATGTCAGATATGGGAGTTTGTAATAATTAGGTTTTGTGATCTGTGGAATGTTTGATGATAGTATTCTTTACACACTATGTGTAGGATTTATCTTGTAAAAAAAGTTCAGATTCTATTTTTCTTCAAAGATGGTGTCTTCTAAAGGTAGAATACATAATGAAAATGTGATTTTTTCATTAAAAATACAATTTTTATTGTATCTTCTTTATAGTTACCTATTATACATTTTTTGGTATTTTATATGATAAATTTATTTGTTTGATTCCTATTAGGGGATTTGTGTCTCTCAAATTTTAGGTGTTATTCATTCCTAGTTATGGTGGTTATCATAGGTGTTCTTCACAACAGATCAGTTGTGATGATGTTTGCATTTTTATGAGGTGTGATGAATCTATGTGGTTGGTTTGTATCTATGGTGGGTGATGGATAGAATAACCCGCCATCACAACATTTCCAATGATGGAAAGGACCTCTGTTAGTGGGTTCTAATCGAGGCATCTTTATCTTCAACTATTTCTATAGATTGTTTATAATTCACATGTGTTTTATTATTTATTTTCATACATTATATGTGATTTTAGATGTTTGAAAATTTATATATATACGATTTAGTTTGAATTTGTTGACTTTTTGGTCACTTATTTTCCACTAAACTTCTTTTAAAAATACAGAATAATGGATTTAGAGTGGTAATTGGATCAACATTTGTTAATTAAGACTTACTGGGATATATTATTGAATATAATAATAATTTCATTAAAATACATATAAAAGACCTATGTGTTTAGAAAATATCAATAAATAATAATATAACCATTTTGGATTAAACTATATCTTATAATGACTGTAGAAATGACTACTAGATATTCAGATGCACCTTCATAATTTGTAATCAAGTTTGGTTCAATAACAAAGAATTATAAAACTCATTTGACATCCTTATAATGATATATAAAAACAAAATTAAGAATGTAGATATTAGGGAATCAATATGAAACCCTATTTATTTATTTAAATCCTCATGAGACACATAGACTTAAATTATTAATTAGTAGGAGTGGATAATGATTTGTTCTTATATAGATAGTAAAATAATATTCCTGAATGAAATGAAATGAAAAAATTTTACCTGATACATTTTTCATGTATTTATATCTGAATTAATTATAAATTAAAGTTATAGGATTATAAAAAATAAAATATAATACTTTAATGAATATTATGTATGAATTATAAAAATTAGTTTTATTTACCAAAACTATTATATAGAAATAAAATTTGAATTCAACAAAATTTATGATGATTTATTTTAATAGGTTAAAACATGATTACTTCTATTGTAGGCGGATCCTTAGTTGAAATAATTTATATTGGTAATATGAAAGTATTAAAAAGAATACAAAAAATTATAAAAAATTTATAAAAATGAACTTATTTATAAGAAAAAATCAAAAAAAATACTCACACTGACTTTTGAGAATAACAAGATAGTGATTTAACATAGTGATATTACAAAAATTGTGACATCCATAATAATTTATATAACATCTCAACACTAACATAAAAATGAAACAATATTTTCATTAAAATTTTAATTTTGATAAAATTATTCTAAGAACCATATATTTTAAATATTCCAAAAAATACTAGAAAATATAAATAATTCAGTCCAACATTTTAGGAAGTTCATATACATCCAACCCAAATAATTATTTTTAATTAATATAATTTTGGACTAAAAATATTTAATATTAATTTAAACATCATTAAAAAACATATTTCCTTAACAAAATCATGTAAACCACAAGACATGTACTTAAATGAGAAATAAAATTCCCCAAAAGACTTTTTTTACATGCTCAAACACCTTAAAAGGTTGACTAGGATGAAACAATGAAGTGACAACAGATCCTACTGAGTACCATAATTTTCAAAATTTGACAACTAGACTATAATATTGGTATAATAAATAATCATTTAACTTGTACATGACCTTAATAACATAAATTTAAATCTTATTATAATTGGATTAATATTGTTTATTTCTTGAAATCTAGGACTATAACAGAATGAGGATATCCCGATGTTTGAAATTCTGACATTAAAATCTAACCTACACATTTTGATAAGGTTCCCAACCCATATTTCACTATGTTTAGTACCTCATGAATATAAGGATACAAATTTTTAACCAACTAAAATCTATAATCATTATTTTAATAGAAACCCAATCTTATAATATGACCACGAAATATTAAGGACAAATGATATGAACTTCATTACACATAAATCTTCTCAAGATGGTTTAGAAGAATATATGTCTCCCTATTTCTATAATAAAACTGAAACCCATGAGAATTATATTTGATAGATAAAATTAGAAAGATATTTGATGGATAAATTTATAAAATTAAATATAAATATTCAATTACCCATTATAGAGAAATAAATTCCACGATATAAAAAATTCATAATGGTAATGCCTTCTACTAAAAGAAAAAATCGTGGGAGGTGAATGATTCAACATATGACGGGTTTGTTCCTCCTTATTAAATTATATCTTAATAATTTATGATAAATTTCTAGTATGCATTACCATTCTTCTGGAAATAGTAAGACATTGATATATTAAAAGACTTCTATTATTGAATGCATTCATTAAATGAACTACCAAGAATTAAGATATTTATATATAAAATAAAAATAGTTTTATTTAAATATTAAAATGATAACATATGTATTAATTTTTTAAATATAATTATGATTAAAAAATTAGGAAATATATATATTACAATCTAATTAAATATTAAATTATTTATAAATTCATTGACTATAGTAACTCAGGCTTCATTAGAGTTATTTGAATATTAGAATATAATTGTTTATGTTTTTTTCTCATTTTATGAGGAAATAATATAATTAATATTTGGAAATTATAGAAAATATGGTTTGATTAAACAAGAATAATTTTTTAAAATATATAATCAAAATTAACATAGGTATGAATTTTCATGTTTTTCTTAAATGGTTGGTTTTTTTGTGAAGATAAAAGATATATATTATAATAAAAATTAATTAATTCTAAATAAATAAAGTAATTTAATGTATGATATTAATTTTAATTTTTTATTAATTTCATATATGATCTATTTGATTTATAATAATCAATTAATTTTTTTTTACTATTATATTTTCAATTATTTTGGAATAAATCTATACGAATTCACGAAAATTTTATTCTATTAAAACATAAATTATGTACATAATGGTTTCACGTTTTAATTAAATAAAAAAACCCTAATATGTATAGTTTTATATGAAATTTATACAATATATATATATATATATATATATATATATATATATATTAATTTCATTTAATTTAATAATATTATTTTTAATTGATTTAAAATAAAATCATTTTTTCCTTGAAAAAATAATTATCCAGAAAACTATTCTTTATCTTTCTTTATAGTATTAGTATAAAATGATTTTTTTCCACGTATAAGAAATTTATATATTTTAAAATATATTCTATATTTTGAATGAATAAAATTTTGTTATATTTAATAAGGGAAAAATATATTTTTCATAATGAATAGTAAAAACAAAAAAAATCCCCATGGTAAAAGGGTAAATCAAGTTATTCGAGGTTAAAAATAAATGATTAGATCACCAATTTTTCATCTGAACTCTCATAGTGAGAATTTATTTTGACCCTTATCATATTATTCTAGTGTCTTATTTTTTAAGTAGACCCTTATCCAATATAATTACTTATATAATATTATATTTATATAAAAAACCGATTTTTTATTGCATTCAAATATAAGTTTTGTGTTAATAAAAATAATTTTTTGAATGATACATAATTATTATATTGTTAATAAAAAAATTATATTAATGATATTATCTTAATATTATATATTTTCTAATTATTTTATATTTTTATGCAATACTGATACAATAATTATTCAAAAATAGTATAAATAAATTAATTTGTTTAAAAATAATATAATTTGTATAAATTTAAGGAATTATTTTTCTAAACTTATTTTATAGATATATATATATCAATTTATTAATGTTTTTAAATATTATATTGAAATAAAATTTCTTATTTCTTGAACACTATGAATCATCTTTAATGAGCTCCATAAATTATAGGGAGTCATTCAAAACCTAAAAAATACCATGAAATAATTTTTTAAAAAATTTAAATAATCATTGTTGGAGTCATGATTTGTAAAACAAACCTCCCACCCGAAATAAATTCAATTACATATGAAATATTTCTCTATGAATTTTCAGAACATTACAGACTCCCCACAATTATTCTTATCATCCTTCAGAATCCATTTTAATCTTAAAAATATAACTTCCAGGTTTTACCTTACATTAATTATTTGAGAATATACCTTGTTCCACTTTATAACTTTTATTGAACCTATGTTGTGCTACTCTAAACATGAATCATAATTACAATTACTTTTCATAAGAACATATGGTCTTATATATAGACCTCCTCAATGTTATACCAAAATATATTCCTTCATGTTGTTCCAATCTCACTACATCTTAACAACACAAAAACAACATTATTCCATTCGATTTTTTTTTGGAAACACATGGTCTCACTTTCTGAAACATCCTTAATATAACCAACTACCTCAAACTTATTAATTTGACAATAATTCTATTTCATTTGGGACATGATCTTTAATCATGCCATCAAACCTATTTCAATTTCTTCAAAAAATGATTCTATACAAATAAACCCCATATATATGATTTTACAAATGATTCACCACATGAATCATGTCTTAAATAACAGTTCGCCAATATATCTTGAGATAAATAATTATTTACAACATTTTTCATTTACAAAAAATAATTCACCAATTGAACCACGAGATGAAAAACTATTCTCAACTAGAATCATATCTCAGATAATTGTATACAACACAAATTATATCATGATTTATTTTTTTTCTATATATATCATTCTCAGATGACACAAAAATATCCTTGAGCAAGATAAGAATACATTACCTCCAATTTCTACATTACTAGAATCCCAAATCTTATATTTACTAATTAATTACATAAAAGTAGATGTTAAAAAATATTGGTACACAAGAGTCTCCCCAATAATCTACAGTCCCATATTTCCAAACCAATGAATCATCCAATGTGAGGGTAATTAACCCCCAACTAATTTGACATTAATAACTAAAAATGTATCATTATCATACCCTTTAAAACAAAAAACTTATTGTCCACATATTATACAATATCTATTACCACAAATTTTTACTGGGTGTGACCATTATACTTTTTTTTAGTTATTTAATGAAACACCAACTATAACCCATTCCTAATGCTCTATTAATGTCATCCTCTATTTGAAAATGGTATGCTCCTCACCATATGAATACTGCTACACAGAACCTATTTAAACCCAATAGAAATGTGATACATCACCTCAAATGTGTCACTAAAATTGATACATTATCATAAAGCCCATGTCAGACAGTAACACCATGTCTTATTAATAACCCTTCTTATTGACCAATAAGGTTCACTATAATATTTTACAAACCAACACCAATTTCAACTATTTCCATAATGACATCCATAGTTATAATCAATATATTTTAGAGCTTATTCTCATAAGCATATCACAAGTACACTAGAATCATAGAAAAAATTAGTTTCCCCTAGAATTCATATTTTTTCTAATAATAGAGCCATTAACCATTTAGAAATATGATACACATCTGTTTACTACACCTACACAACACACAACTACCCTCATATAGATATAATCATCAAAAAAATATATTAAAACATACTATACTATTCCCATGGTATATGGATCCCTCATGACCACTTTGACGCATTCTCACCCTCTATCTACATAGGTCTCAATCAAATTCCACATCTACATGCTTAGGTACAACTTGATCAGACAACAGATTCACACACAAATGAGTCATGTACATTCAATGCAAGTATCACATTTAAAATCAGATGATAATTTCCAAATTAATTTAATAGGGAATAATATACCATAGAATATCAATAATTAAAATCCATAGTGCAAGTTCACCCACCACATGAGAATTATTAATAAACCATGAGATCCATACCACCCTCCTATAATGATACAATGTGGGTGGGATTAACCATATTTCTAGGTATCCAACAAATATTTTTTCCAATTCCAAAAAATATTCCAAAAATTATCTGTTTTTTTCATATCTGAAACTATATCTAACATCCCAATAATTTCCTTTTCACAAAAAGTGTGTCAATTGAAAAAATTGATTTAGTTACAATGAATTTGAGCATGAATTGTATAATAAAACACCATATTGTAATTTACAAACATATTTAATAACGAAACAAATATTCCAATAACCCCGAAGGGTATATCGTTCCCGGTGAAATCCATTCACATCCATGGAATGTAGATTAGGAATAATAGGTCCCCATTGATTAATTTCCAGGAATCAAATAACCAACCAACCCAAGATGGGTATTGATAAAACCATTGATAATGTTATTTAATTTCCTTCCATGAGGATCCACCCATAGTAAGATAAATATGAAATTACATATATTTTATAAACACCATAGTTATGAAATGTAAAATACCCAACCCCAACAATTTATAATAGTACACACTATATAGGTTATTATAGAAACATGAATTGACCAAACCTCTCTGGAATCATAACAATGCAGGTAAGTATATATATTACATGTGAACCCCATATACCTACCATGATTGATAAAAATGGTCCTTTTTGGATTTTTATGTTCTAAAAAATCTTAAATAATGAAATAATGTGATACACTAAAGGTGAAATCATAATATTATAATATCAAATACCAAAAGAATATCATTCTCATACTAATCTAGACATCCTTTTACATAATATATTCTCGATGATATAAACTAATATCAATCCCAGGATGTAACATATTGCAGGATTACCTCTCCACTATATCCATAATACATAAAATTAAAAAAATTAAAATCATTCCAATTTATCGGAACCCTCTACTGAGATACTAATTTGTGTTCTATGTCCGAAAAAACATTATATGTTTGGTAATATTAATAATACAATTAAAATTATTATATATTTTACATATAATAGAATAACATATAATTTGTACAAAATATTGGATCTACTAACAAAATATGGAAAAATCTTATAAAAAGTCCCACTTTTCGAGTACCCCTTAGAACATGTATTTTATCACTTATTCATACGAGTTTAATGGAAAATGTAAACTAAAAATCTCATAATCTATTCCAAATCATTTTGTACCATGTTAAAGGAGACTTATGTATAGAAGAATGAAGTATTGTAGATTTATTTTTACCAAAACAATTTATGTATTTATGTTATTATTACAACGGGATTATATATATATATTTATATTTATTATTATAGGTTATTAAAGAATATAAAATGTGTAATTGGATGAATATAAAAACTTCAATTTTATTAAGACAATTTTATTTTTTATTTGTTTAGGGTCTGTTCCGTTTGTGTATATTTTATATTATCTACCTCTTCAATGGTATAGGGTACATGTCCTCCTCTCATAGTTTGGATAACCATGCAGAATGATGCATCCTACACCCACATGGGTATAATACCTTAATAAGTCTCATTTAACCACATTACGAAGGTATAGTATAATGAGGTAGTTGTAACACATTACTGCAATTATATAATTATATTTTTTAGGTCACATATTTGATATAGTTTAGGATCACATGGTTATTTTGTGGTATATTTTTACTATATATTATTTTGGGCAGGGTGTTAATAGAGATTAGTTGTGTCATTCGATATAATTTTCCATAGTGAGGCATATATCTACTCTATAGTTCAAGGCTGTTTCTTTTTTATTGAAGAGAAAAATATATCTTGCTTGTCAAGGATTCTATAATGTTCATGAGTTCCATCGTAACATTGGTTATGAGGAATTATACTATTGTGGTTGGAAAATTGTCAATGTTACATTGGATCATGGCTTAGGGGTGAATTATAGTAGGGCTATCGGCTCGAGACCAACTATTCCTTTTAGTGACATGTGTGACACTATATTTGTTTTTGTTATTATTTATCAAGAACCTGTGAAGTGATATGAATATCGGAGAATACAATATATTTGAATCTACGATGAATCTCATAGAATATATGTAGTGATTAAATTAATAACACAGTATATAATACAATTGATTTCATTACACATTATCTAATATTTTATAATCCCTTATATACTATATACATATGTTATTAACACATTACAGAAGAAAAAATAAATCAAAACACAAAAACATTGCATGAATTTTTTTCTCCTTTTAAAGAATCATTAAAATTATTGAAAAGTCTCTTCTCGGATTTTATGGGAAAGGAATGAAAAAAATTGATGAGTTCAAATACACAATATAGGGGATATTACAGAAAATTATGTCAAAGAATAAATAAGGAATAATAATTATGGAAGGAATAAATAATAATCAAATATACAATATACTATTTTGAGGTGCACGAAATATATCAATTTATAACATATTAAAAATAATTAACATAATTAAAAAAACTTATTTCATAATGGTAGAGTGAATAACAATAAACATCATAATTCCATTTTAAAGCGCACATTTCAAGATTAAATTCATAAATAATTAAGGAATATACTAATGACCAAATATAGTTAATGATATGAGCACAATAAAATCATCAATATTCTATATATTTCATGGAACCAACAATCATTGAATCATGATAATCACATGGTAATTTCATTTTAGCATAAAATAATAATTAAGTGTGTAGACATACACAAAATATAAAAAAACAATTTTCCCATGATATACAGTAATACATTCTGGGGTATATAATTATTGTCTCCACACATCATAAAATAAATATAGTGAATTAATATTATGAAATAATATCATATAAAAATTGAATTCCTTGTTAATCAATAATTATCTTTATTTATATAATAATCATATTGGATGGAAATATTTCCTCGATCGAATAGTGGAATAAATTTTTCTGTAAACACCCTTATAAATTTTATAAAAAAATGATTTGGTGAATATTATTAAATCAATATTATAAAACATTATATATAGTGAATTTTTTAGAGATATTTTATATTAAATCAAAAAACATGCAAATATTGAAGATAAATTTTTTTTGGAGAGATATGAGGGTTGATATAGAATATGTCCCCTTGTAGAATAATGGATAGAGAAAACCTCTTACCTCAAAAATATTCATGGTCAATCTAAAAACCAGGAAAAGAATTAAAACTTTATAATGATAAATTTTCACACAACTCTGTTTATGGTTTAAAATTTTCCATGGGTGTCACATTATATAGGAATCCATCCTATAAACTACACTAAGCTACATGGAGATAGGGTGGGGATCCTATTTAATTAATCTATAATTCCACAAAATATTGAAATATATTTTCATTATATTGTCTTGGAATTATGTTGTCTTCATTCAAGAATTTTGTAAATTTGAATTAGAGCAGCATAGACTTTATCAATAGGATAACAATGGGATCTAAAGATCTTTATAGTAGAGCAACAATGAATATCACGTCACTTATTTTATATTTTTGGGATTTCATTGGTGTAATATTATTTTACTATGAAATAATAATAAATGACTATATATAAGAATATTGAAATGTTAAAACTATTCATATAGATTATGGGAGTCAATTAAACATTGTAATCGTTCTCATGATATTGAGATATTTTGACACCCCATAATCCAGTCATATAAGAATTTTACTTCAATATGATGATATCATTCAATTGATTGGTCATTGGAATTATTTTTAATTATTAATTCTATGTTTCTAGGTAGTATATTGATTATCATGATATAAAGTGACCCAAAATGTCATCCATGTGTATATTGCGTTATGTATTACCTTTTCTATTCATGATACATGTTGTTCATAGGGGATTAATTAATTCTATTGTTTATTCTTTTGAGTCTCAAAACCTATAATTGTATATCAATAGGCTGCATCACAATGTTTTTATGGAAAAGGTAAGTATCTCTAAATATATCCAAATAAAATACATGAAAGGGTTAGTGATGACATATTTGTTTAGTGGATGAGAAATTATGTTTTTTATTAGTAATTTTCCTCATTTACATCTATATAGTCATATCTCGAACCTGTATGAGAATGTGGATTAGGCTAATGGGATGTATCCAGTGTAAGCATAATATCTATGGGGGAATCCATTTATAATATTGATCAAAATATTTATTTTTATTATTCAAAAACTGTGGTTCCATAGTTATATTTTAAGGACACAACTCTCAATAATATTTATTTATATAGTTCACCTACAAAATGTTTTGTGTTTCATGACATTAAAAAATCACTAGTAAGAGTGTTTGATATTACATTTTTTCATATTTGGTTATATTTTCCAACAATTGATACAAAGGAATAGTGGGTGCCTCTTTTCTATATGTTGACATATCAATAGAATTTCATATATATATATATTAATTCCCCATTTTCAAATAGAAAACATGTAGCATCCCAAGCATCCACGAAATGCTTCTTTTTGAATAATACAATAGAGTGTGTTGAACGCAACTTTGAGTTCTAACACACTACAACCAATCAAGATAGCCGTTATGAATAGTAATACTTACTTTTTGAAATTTTATAAATATTATCTTTCAAAATAGAGTTTATTTTTGGATTTGGAATATTGAAATTTACTAGGGTGAATTTTTGGTATTTTTCAAAAAACATTCAATTTTTGATGAATAGTGAAAACACTAAGTTATAGTTTAAAACCAAATTTTTATTTAAATAAATTTTTTTATTTAAATTTATATTAGGTAAAAAAAGATACATAATACTTATTTATGATCAATTTAATTCATTAGAGTCAGTTTATAATAATTTTAGATATAGAAAAATTTTATTGAACCCTTTACAGTCTTTTAGCCGCCTCTGATAAGCATTTGCAAATTTACATAAAACATAATTTTACCACTTCTGTGTGTTGATTTTAAAAAATCGGAGAGACATGGTTGATATCAGTAAGTAAAATTTGGTTCAATAAGATGAAAATAATTTTTGGTGAATAATAACTTTTTTACTTTTATTGACCACAATTATAAGTAAATAGGGTAATTAAGGGTAAATTTTTTAATATTTTTACCCTAAAACATATCCTAATTCTATTGGATAAGTGAAATTCGACCAAAAACTACATTAGGAATAAAATATGATCATTTAGGTCCTCGTAGATTAGATTAGGACATTTATTATTTTTTATTTAAAGAAGAGTTAAATGGGTAAAATTCAATGTTTAATAAATTAACCATTTTTAATATAGGGATACACATAAGATAAAATAAAATATAAATATTAATTAAAAAGATAAGATTATTTCCTACATAATGGAATTTTATTTATATTTTTTAGACATTATATAATTTAATTTATTTATGAAACAATGATTATGCATAAATTACCAAATTAATGAAGTCTTAAAATAATTGATATTATAAATATCCAAACAAATGTAATATGAGACTTTTTATGAATTAAACTAATTTTATAGGTAATTATTACATTTTATAGTTGGTTATATGAATTTATATTGAAGTCATAATTCTATAATTAATTTAGAAAATAAAAACACAAAATAGTGAAAAAATTGACATAAAATAGTTTTTAAAAAAATATTATATAATTATTTGATATTATATTCCTAAAAATCTGAGGGTTAGACCAAAGTCTTATATAATGATATTTGTATCATTAACGAACCACAAGGGGTTTTATTTGAAGTATATATTATGTTTATTAACCGTATAATATAATAATACAAAGAGACATGATAAATGTGAAACTATTTAACTAAGAGTTAAATCTAAAATATAAAGTTAATATAGTAAACCAAACCTATCTAAAACCTATTAGTTGAGTGTTTTTCGACCTAAACCCACCTTATCCATTATACATTCCATTCTGGAGCCATTATAAACCTAAACATATTTTATTATAAAATAATATTTCTAGCTTTTCCTAAGGTGTCCCTCACCCCTCTTATAAAAGGGAACTACCCCTTCCCTAAAATTCACATTTTCAAAGACATTTGGTTTAACACCCCGAGATTTTATGAAAAATATTCTTTTAATATAATTGATGTCTTGTGTTTTATGCTACAACACGATTACCTTGCACTATACGCAACACCGTATGAGCTTGCAGTATACACAACACTATTCTTGGATCATGTTACACACAATTTTGATAGTAGTTATTCTACGTAACATTGAGTGTATATATATAAATATATATATATTCAATGTATAAATGAAATATGGTTGTATTATGTTTTACGAAACAATGGAAAAGTCTTTCACAACATGCAACCCTGACTTGGCTTGCATTACACGCAATCGCGACTTTCCTCGATAGCGTGTGTTGTACGCAATTCCAGGTTTCACTAAACAACGATATATGGTTATAATAGTATTATGAACTAGCCGTTATGAATAGTATCAACTAAATTTTGAATTTTATAACATTATTATTAATCTTAGACATTTTCTAGAACATGGTATGAGAACAAAATCAATTTTTCTAGTAAAATAAGTATTTTTAAAAAAATGTAGTTTTGCCCGCGCACCCACCATAAATCTTGTTTTTCACATATCTATATGTTTAATATGACAAAATAATATTCTTCATTGAATCAGGATATAAAAATTTTCTTCGGATAAATTGTTCATATTATTCTGATAACTTTCATATTTTAATGAATTGTAAAAACACGCTATATTTTAATTAAAAACAACTTTTTTCATCCTAATAATTTATATGACTAGATTATCTTTTAAATTGGTTTTAAAGTTTAATTAGAATATATTTTTACCATTTAATCTAATTTTGGTCATTGGAAATAATTTCACTTTGAAATTGGATATAAACAAGTATCAATCTTTTGATAGTTATTGTTTCTTAAAAACACGATATTTGTTTTGATAACGTGAATTAATTTTAAAATTAATTAATGACACTTCTATGTTTTGAATTTGGAAAATAGACATCAATTTTGAATTCGGAATATCAAATAATGCTTCGGCTGAATTTTTGGTATTTTTCTGAAAAACATCAATTTTTAATTAATAGTGAAACCACTTAGTGGTAGATAAAAGCTGACTTTTTCATTTAAATGAAATTTTACCTCTTCTGTTAATTGAATTTCGAAAATCCAAGAGACACGGTTAATATCAAGGACTAAAATGTGGTTCAGTGAGATGAAAATATTTTTTTGGTGAATAGTAACTTTTTACTTTTATTTACCACGGTTAAAAGTAAATAGGGTAATTAAGGGTAAAAATGATATTATTATTACCTTAACACATGTCCTAATTCAATTATACATGTTTAATTTGACCAAAAACAATCTTCGGAATAAAATATGACCATTTAGGCCCACTTGGATTAGATTAGGACATTTAATATTAATTTATTTAAAAAAGGGTTAAAATAGTAAAAATCAATGTTTAATAAGTGAAGCATTTTTAATACAAGGTTATACATAAGATAAATTAGACTATAAATATTCTTTAAAAATATAAAACTATTTCCTTCATAATGGTATTTTATTTATAATTTTTAGACATTAAATAATTTAATTTATTTATGACACAAAGATGATGGAGTAATTATCTTATTAATGCAATATTGAAAAAATTGATGTTATAAATACCCAAATAAATGTAATTTGAGGCTTTTTATGAATTCCACTAATTTTATAGGTCCCTATTACATGTTATTATTGATTTAGTTAACTCTTTTCCAACAAATCGTTCTGTTATGATTTTCACAAAAATCAATTACCAAATAGTGTCAAAATTGACATAAATAATTCTTAAAAAAAATATTATATTATTAATTGTTATTTTATTCTTAAAAATATAAGTTTTAGCCAAATGACATAGATAAGGTTATATATATTAATAATAAACAAATTGGGGTTCTTTTATCTTTTTATAGTATGTTTATTAACCTTATAATGTAAGAAAACAAGAAGACACGATAAAAGTAAAATTATTTAACTTAAGGTTAAATCTAAATGATAAGGATAAAATAGAAACCTAAACTTGAAAAAATTCTATTGTATGAGAGGATTTAGACCCATACCCACATTAGAATCTAAATAAATCAATTTGGATCTATTAAAAACTGAATATGACTTTATAATAAAATAATATTTTTAGTTTTTCCAAAGGGGGCCCTCTCCTCCCTTATAAAAGGGAACCTCCTCCCTCTCTTCCTCACACCACATTGAGCCTTAAAGATAGGAAAACCCCTTCAAAATTCTATTATCCACTTCCATAGAAACATCCTTGAGGTTCTGGAATTTTTCAATGACCAATTTTAGTGCCCTAAGAGGAGGTCTCAAAGAGGCGCTTCAAAGAAGAGGTAATGTCCGTTACTGATTCTTTCAAATTTATTTCTTCTTCCACTTATTCTTCGTTATTTGTTTCATTATTAATTAATAACATCAGTATAACTCATATAATTATATTTTATTATAATTCTGAAACAACCCTTTTTCACCATCTATCCATCCTATGGAAAACGAAATCACCACACCTGCGTACGTACGGAATACCGTCTCCACGCCGTGGCGAAATCTGTTTTTCCACCAACACCTTACATGGATGGGTATAAAGGTGTAAAAATTAACTATATATGGTTATTATAACATCATAATAAATCTGATATATTATACCATCCACTTAAATTCTATGGAATAATTATGGGAACGATATCACCGCACGTGCGTGCGTACGGACTACCATCTCCACGACGCGATGAGATTCATTCTCCATATTAACCATACATAAATGATCGTAAAGTTTATATAATGAATAATAATTAAATATATTAAATAATAATTCTACTGTATTTTTGTGTATATATATATATTAATGTCATGAAATTAATTCCATTCAATTCAATGAAGAAACGAAATCAACGTTCATGCGTACGTACAGCCTACCGTCTCCATGAACGGTGTATTTCTTTCCATTTATCGATCAATTATATATATTTATATTCTGAATATATATTTTATATAAATAATGTTTTATATTCTGGAATTAAGTAATCAGGATCTAAGTAATCATATGAATAATTACAAGTCAAAACACGGATGACAAATGATATGATTTTACCCAAAACGCTCTTTAACATGGAATTTAAAAAAGAACGGTTAATATAAAGTTATAAGTGAACCATATATGATATCATAACAATGAATATGATTCTGTAATAATTCAATGAAATTATTTAAATCATTATACAGGAGGTTCAGATACGTATGAAGCATATCGTACCTAAGGTAAGGGATAATTGTGCAAATCTCATTTTTATCTGAGACTGCTTATTCGTATATATTTACTTGTGTTATTACTATCATCCATGTCCATGTTTTATAAAAAAGTATTTGTGTATGTTTAAATTCCTTTTTACCCATTTTGACTTTTACCCCATGGTATGAGAGGAATATTTCTTTTATTTACCCTACACGGTACTTTTTGACTTTTCCGACAAAAGTACGAGAAGAAAGTTTATTTACGTATATGACATGAAAAGATTTTTATGGTTTTATAAAGCATTATTTTCATGAAGCTTCCTCCAAAATATTTCATTAATATATTCAACAAAATCCTTTTATTTTAAAATTTCATAACATTTTGTGAAAAAAAAATGATTTTGAAGAAAAAAGGTTATTTTCCTCAAGAATTCATTTCAAGTGTTTTATCAAAACCATTTTTCATGTAAGATGAAATTATTTCATATTTGTATGTTTCAAGTATAATGTCTCTATGATTTACATGGTTTCAATTTCCTTATTACGAAATTATATATATTTATTTTATATATATTATGTAATGATGGGATGATATTTATGAAACCCATTTTATTTATTTGGTTATTATGAATGATATATGTTTATTTTGTGGCACAAGTAAGAATGATTTCATTATGAGATGTGTGAGACCTATATCTCCCTCCAATGCATTGGGTAAAGATTTATATCTCATGAGATAGAAATGGATGGAATTGTATGTTAATCTGGTTCAGTCTTACAGGACTGGAATGAGGAGTGAACTCGATTCAGAAAGGGACTTTGTCCACTAAGATGGTCTTGGCAGCAATGCCTTGGCTACTATGGAAATCATAAAATGTGCTGAATGGTTTCCACAATTACATGTTTTATTCCCATTATATTTTATCATGGTTGATGTTCCATTATGATATATTCCTTACGTACTTCCATGATTTATGTCTTTGCTAATGATTTTGATGTTTAAATTTCATGTTCATGTTATTGCTTCCAAATGTTTATGTATTGTTTTATGTTATCTATATTTTCCCTTACCGAGAATTTGAGCTCACACTTTTTATGTTTTATTTTCCCCAGGAAATATAGAAAGGTTTTAGGTATGGAAAAAAAAGGGGATGATCGTTATGGGAGTTGTTGAAGATATTTCAATATGATAAGAAGTTTATATTCCGAGTTTCCAAAGACACTAAACTATTACCATCCTTGTGTGTCTGTTTTTGTTATGTATTAAGTATTCCGAAAAAGTAATGTAATGTCCATGTAAGTCAAGCTTCGGGTCTCTACAGTTGGTATCAGAGGAATGGTTTAGTCAACCTTTGGAAACTTAGATGCGATAACTTTAGTGAGATACCTAGAGATATTTCTAAGGTAGTTCTGGGGATGTCCCTATGGTTAAGTATAAGTATAGGTTATAGTACTAGAATTATGGTAAAAATCAAAGAATTAAACCTAATATGTTAGAAATTGAAGGTACCCCCCCCCCCTTATTATGTTGTTTTCCCTAGCATGGTTTTTGCCACTCACACTATTCTTTTTCGGTTTTAGACAATGGCTGGAACCCGAAGGAACCGTATTGATCAATGAAATGGACAATGTAATGAATGTCCTCCTAAATAAACAAATGTTATGGGAGATGGAGTGCAAAATATTGTTGCTATACTTACACAAGCTATGAATCATTCTTGGACTTCCAAATGAGCAGAGAAGGAAACAATATTCTGTTGAGTCCTTCATGAGGCAACATCCACCTTCTTTCAATGGGTCATCTGATCCACTTGCTGCTGAACAATGGATCAGTACCACTGAAAAGATATTTTCAGTTCTTCAATGTTCTGAACATGATAAAGTCATCTTTGCAGTATATCGTTTGGACGGTGAAGCTGATCGATGATGGAATCTTATCAAGAATATGAGGCCAAGAGATGA
Organism: Viscum album; assembly: GCA_963277665.1. NCBI lineage: Eukaryota > Viridiplantae > Streptophyta > Magnoliopsida > Santalales > Viscaceae > Viscum > Viscum album. Next base: position 161,244 of record CAUJRU010000573.1, read on the forward strand.
AATTGAGTCCATGGAATGGGATGAGTTCAAGAACATATTTTTCAATAAGTACTTCCCTCGTATTCTTTGAACAATGATGGAGAAGGAGTTTGTTGAACTAAAGAAAAAGGACGATGAATCTGTTGGTGTATACGAAGCAAATTTTACTAGGCTTCCAAGGTATGCATCTGGCTTTATCATCCAACCTGAAAGTAAAGTTGATCGATTCTTTAGTTCCTTAAAACCAAATCTTCGAAGGCCATTAGCTATAAGAGACTTCAGTAGCTATGAAGAAATTGTGCGTTGTGCTATCAAGGTAGAAATGGAGGTTGGTGTTACTTATCCATCTCATGGGTTTGACAAGAAACGAAAGATGGAGTTCAAGGAAAAATCGTAGAATAATGGTGAAAAGAAGATGAATGTGTCCTTATGCTCAAAGTGTGGAAAGAAGCATGGTGGAGATTGTCTTAATGGGACTAGAAAATGTTTTTTAAGTGTCGAAAAGAAGTTCATCGAGCAGCTGAGTGTCGAAGTAATGGAAAAAGTGTTGCTAATGATTTAAATAAAGAAAATATTATAGAGAACGCACCACCAACAATTCAATGCTTCAAGTGCAAGGAAATGGGGAATTATGCTAATAAATTCCCTAATCCAGGGGTTAGTTATGATCGACATGTGCAACCACTTAATGCAAAGGACAAAGGGAAGTCACATGCGATCACTATTGCCGATGTTGAATATGATAACGATGTGGTGGAATGATTAAGTGTTTATGTAATGGGATTCCAAAATAATGTTTTATATTGTATCGTGGAATATTGGAATATTTATGTATTGGTCTATTGTGTTTTTCAATAATTTTATGGTACCAGTAACCATGGAAAGTGATTGAGATATTTTTTGAAAAAAGATGATATGCACATAATGAAGGGATAAGAAGAAAATGAAATGTTTGACAGTATTCATGATCTCATGACTGATATAAAGAAATAGTTATATCATGGTTTGAGTATATAGAATTTTGGGTTTCTGGTATATGGAAAGAGTTAACTTTTGATAGCACTCATGTTTTCACTAAGATTCAATGGGTATTCATTTTTCTAGGTGATACATGATTAAGGCCTTCGAATGTTTGGAATGTGACCAACAAGACATATCTTATGATATATGGGGATCAACGATGGTATTAAGATTATTGTTATATGAAATCTCTGGTAATCATTTCCACTATAATATGATAGTGGACTACATTATTATGGATACGACTAAAGATTGAAATGGATTATGTTGTACATAAGTTAGTATTGATAGATGTTTTTTCGATATTATTTATGGGATGTTATAGTAATGTAGTTTTAGAAAAAGGACAACCTGCCGGACGGGAGACAACCCATCGCGTCGGACAAGGCTGTGGGAATTGAACCCACAACCGAAGTGTGACTGGCCTTTATCGCCCACCACTGGCCAACATGAAGTCCCTGTTTTGTAAAAACTAATTTTATTATATTAAGCAGTATGATATATGAAGTATAAGTCCATTTTAGGAACCATATATGATTAATCTCACTATATATGGACTTGTGTATTTTTGATAACTTTTATAACCTTTTGTTTGAGACAGATGGAATGACTCATCATTCTATCACATGATCAGCTAACACTTCACGAATGAAAAATTCAACTTCATTTCTTTAAGAGATGAAGTGGAAATTGTTCAAAGAATTAACAATGGTGAGACTGTACCAAAATCATGAATGTACTTCTTCTAATTCAAATTTCATCAACTTTAGTGAAATGATCTTGAAAACCAAAAATGTTTTCCCAGTGACCTTATATCCGATTAATCAGATGGTACCTTAGATCATCCCAAATCTATGGATTTGTGACTGATGGCTTTTTCATAGCCATGTTCTCTACCACTCTCCATCAGAACATGATGGTTAGATTTTTCATCCATATCCATATTTTCACCTATGTTTTCTATATTGAAACCCAGTGATGAGTTTCTTTGGGTAATCATTACATTTTATACTTTAGTTTTTGGAATTAAGTTTTAGTATTCCTTTTTACTATGTGGGTTTCTATAAATAGTAAAAGATTTATAACCTCGATGAATTTCGGGGGAGGAATTCATTTTAAGGGGGGTTGAATGTAACACCCAGAGATTTTATGAAAAATATTCTTTTAATATCATTGATTTCTTGTGTTGTATGCTACAACAAGATTACCTTGCATTATACGCAACACCGTATGAGCTTGCAGTATACACAACACTATTTTTGGATCATGTTACACACAATTTGGATAGTAGTTATTCTTTGAAACATTGAGTGTATATATATAAATATATATATATTAAATGTATAAATGAAATATGGTTGGATTCTGTTATACGAAACAACTGAGGAGTCTTTCACAACATGCAACCCTGACTTGGCTTGCATTACACACAATCGCGATTTTCCTCGATAGCGTGTGTTGTACGCAATACCAGGTTTCACTAAACAATGATATATGGTAATAATATTATTATGAACTAGCCTTTATGAATAGTATCAACTACATTTTTAATTTTATAACATTATTATTCATATTACACATTTTCTAGAACATGTTATGAGAACAAAATCAATTTTTCTAGTAAAAAATGTACTTTTCCCCCCTTTTGATGGCACTCCCACCTTAAATCTTGTTTTTTACATGTCTATAAGTTCAGTTTGACAAAATAAAATTCTTCTTTGGAATTAGGATATAAAAATTTACATTGGATATATTTTCCATATTATTCTGACAACTTTCATATTTTAATGAATAACAAAAACACGCTATATTTTAATTAAAAACAACTTTTTTCATCACAATAATTTATATGGTTAGATTTTCTTTTTAATTGGTTTTAAAGTGTAATTAGAATATATTTTTACAAATTAATCCAATTTTGGTAAATGAAATTAATTTCACTTGGAAATTGGATATAAACATGTATCAATCTTTTGATAGTTATTGTTTCTTAAAAACACGCTATTTGTTTTGATAACGGGAATTAATTTTAAAATTAATTAATACCACTTCAATGGTTTGAATGTGGAAAAATATACATCAATTTTGAATTCGGAATATCAAATAATGCTTAGGCGGATTTTTTGGTATTTTTCTGAAAAACATCAATTTTCGATGAATAGTGAAACAACTTAGTGGTAGATAAAAAACTAACTTTTTCATTTAAATGAAATTTTACCACTTCCATGAATTTAATTTCAAAAATCCGAGAGACACGGTTAATATGAAGGACTAAAATTTTGTTCAATGAGATGAAAATATTTTTTTGGTGAATAGTAAATTTTTTTCTTTTATTTACCCTGGTTAAAAGTAAATAGGGTAATTAAGGGAAAACATGATTTTATTAGTATCCTAACACATGTACTAATTCTATTTGACAAGTTTAATTCGACCAGAAACAACCTTAGAAATAAAATATGACCATTTAGGCCCACATGGATTAGATTAGGACATTTAATATTAAATTATTTAAAGATGTGTTAAAATAGTTAAAATCAAAGTTTAATAAGTAAATAATTTTTAATATAAGGTTATACATTTGATAAATTAGACTATATGTATTAATTAGAAATATACAACGATTTCCTAAATAATGGTATTTTATATATAATTTTTAGACATTAAATAATTTAATTTATTTATGACACAAAGATGATGCAGTAATTATCTTATTAATGAAATATTGACACAATTGATGTTATAAATACACAAATAAATGAAATTTCAGGCTTTTTATGAATTAAACTAATTTTATAGGTTAATATGACATGTTAGTATTGATTTAAATAACTTTTTTTGAACTAATAATTCTGTTATGATTTTCACAAAAATCAATTACCAAATAGTGTCAAAATTGACACAAAATAGTTTTTTAAAAAAATATTATATTATTAATTGTTATTTTATTCCTAAAAATCTAAGGTTTGGCCAAATTACATAGATAAGGTTATTTATATTAATAATAAACAACTTGGGGTTTTTTGGCTTTTTTTAGTACGTTTATTAACCTTATAGTGTAAGAAAACAAGAAGACACGGTAAATGTAAAATTATTTAACTTAAGGTTAAATCTAAATGATATGGTTAAAATAGAAACATAACCTTGTCTAAATTCTATTGGATGAATGCATTTAGACCCATCCCCACATTATCTTCGAAATAAATCAATTTAGAGCTATTAAAAACCGAATATTACTTTATAATAAAATAATATTTTTAGTTTTTCCAAAGGTGCCCCTCTCCTCCCTTATAAATGGGCACCTCCTCCCTCTCTTCCTCACACCACATTGAGATTTCATGCTCGTCCAAACCCTGCCAAATTCACTTCTAAACTTCCATATATACATACTAAAGGTTATGGTCTTTCTTCATTGACCAATTTTAGTTCCCTACGAGGAGGTCTCAAAGAGGCGCTTCAAAGAAGAGGTAACATCTGTTACCGATTCTTTCAACATTATTTCGTCTTCCACTTCTTCTTCTTTAGTTGTTTCATTATGAAGTAATAACATCAGTATAAATAATATACTGATATGTAATTATAAGTATGAAAAAACCCTATTTCACCATCTATCCATCCTACGGAAAATGAAATCACCACACGTGCGTACGTACGGAATTCCGTCTCCACGCCGTGGTGAAATCAGTTTTTCCACCAACACCAAACATGGATGGGTATAATGGTGTAAAGATTAACTATATATGGTTATTATAAAAACATACTAATTCTGATATATTATACAATCCAATCCAATTCTATGCAATAATTATGGGAACGATATCATCACTCGTGCGTACGTAAGGACTACCGTCTCCACGACGCGATGAGATCCATTCTCCATGTTAACCATACATGAATGATCATAATGATTATATAATGAAAAATAATGAAATATATTAAATAACAATGCTACTGGATTTATGTATATGTATATGTATGTAATCAAATTAATTCCATTAAATTCAATGAGGAAACGAAAACAACGTTCACGCGTAAGTACGTCCTACCGTCTCCATGAACGGTGTATTTCTTTCCATTTATCTATCTATTCTATATATGTATATTCTGAATATATATTATATATAAATAACGATTTATATTCTATAATTATGTAATCCTGATCTATGTAATCATATGAAAAATTACAAGTCAAAACATGGACGACAAATGAAACGATTTTACCCAAAAAGCTCTTTAACATGGAATTTACAAAAGAACGGGTAATATAAAGTCATAAATGAACCATATATGATATCATAACAATGAATATGATTCTTTAATAAGTCAATGACATTATTTAAATCATTATACATGAGGTTATCATACGTATGAAGCATATCGAACCTAAGGTTAGGGATAATTGTGCAAATCTCATTTTTATCAGATATTGGTTATTCGTAAGTATTTACTAGGGTTATTGCTATCATCCATGTCCATGTTATATAAAAGTGTATTAATGTATTTTTAAAGTCCTTTTTACCCATTTTGACATTTACCCCATGCTATGGGAGGAATATTTCATTTATTTACCCTATAAGGTACTTTTTGACTTTTCTGACAAAAGTACGAGAAGAATGTTTTTTTACGTATACGGCATGAAAGGATTTTTAGGATTTTATAAGGCCTTATTTTCCGGAAGCTTCCTTGAAAATATTTCATGAATACTTTCAACAAAATCCTTTTCATTTAAAATTGCAAGACATTTTGTGAAAAGAAAATGATTTTTAAGAAAAAAGGATATTTTTCTTCAATAATTCATTTCAAGTGTTTTATCAAAACCATTTTTCATCTAAGATGGAATTATTTCATATGTGTATGTTTCAAGTATAATGTATATATTATTTACATGGTTTCACTTTCATTATTATGAAATGATATCCATTTCTTTTATATGGATTATGTATTGATGGGATAATGTTTATGAAACCCATTTTATTTATTGGTTTATTATGAATGATGTATGTTTATTTTGTGGAACAAGTAATAATGATTTCATTATGAGATGGGTGGGACCTATATGTTACTCCAATTCATTGGGTAATGATTTATATCTCATGAGATAGACATGGCTAGAATAGTAAATTAATCTGGTTCAGTGTTACAGGACTGGAACGAGGAGTGAACTCGATTCAGAAAGGGACTTTTTCCACTAAGATGGTCTTGGCAGCAATGCCTTGGCTACTATGGAAATCATAAAATGTGCTGAATGGTTGCCACAATTACATGTTTTATTCCCATTATATTTTATCATGGTTGATGTTCCATTATGATATAGGCCTTAAGTACTCCCATGATTTATGTCTTTGCTCATGATTTTGATGTTTAAATTTCATGTTCATGTTTTTGCTTCCAAATGTTTATCTATTGTTTTATGTTATCTATGTTTTCCCTTAGTGAACATTTGAGCTCACCCTTTTTATGTTTTATTTTCCCCGATAAATAAATAACGGTTTTCTTTAAGGAAACAAAAAGGGGAAGATCGTTACGGGAGTTGTTGATGATATTTCAACATGATTAGAAGTTGATATTCTGAGTATCCAAAGACACTAAACTATTACGATCCTTATGTGTCTATTTTTGTTATGTATTAAGTATTCCGCAAAATTAATGTAATTTCCATGTAGGTCAAGCTTCGGGTCTCTAGATTTGGCTCGGACAACCCCTTCCAGAATAACCTCTCAACTGTTCTCCCTTCATCATAGAGGCCATCCTTTAGTAATAAAGCCATCTTATGGAGCCCTTTTGATCAAATCAAAAGGAAGAACCAGAAGAAGAGATAAATATTTCATCACCTCTATCAAATTTCTTTCATCTTCCACTTCCTCTTTATTTGTTGTTTCCTTTCTAAAATAATAAATCTAGAATCTTATATATACTTTGATTTTATTATAAATATGGTACAACCATATTCATTATTCAATCAATCCTTTGAATGACATGTCACTATACGTGTGTACATATGGCTTACCGTCTCCATGTCATGGTGTAATTGTTATTCAATACATTATTATTTGGATGAGTGTAATAATGATGTTAAATTGACATAAAAAATATATATAACATGATAATTATTCTTCATATCTGATATACCATCCAATTATATATTATTCGAATATCAAAAGAATGATATTGTCGCTTGTGCGTACATACGGATTATCGTCCCCATGAACACGATAAGATTCATTCCCCATCATATCCATTCAAGACTAATTATAATTAGATGATTAATAATATTTTGTAAATACTTAATATCATTATAAATATGAATAAGATACATCTGATCCATAACAAACATTACTTACGTAACAAAGCATATAAGGAAAACGAATTAGTTAACATCTGAAATGTCAATAATACTAAGATATTATTAACAAAGAAATGTTAAAAGATCATATATGATATCATATTAATATATATTATTCGTTTATTATTTTATAAAAATTATTTCACCATTATAATGGATGTTATATTACCCTCGACCATGGAAATGTTCAAGGAAAGGGTTAATTTCACAATCTCTTTGTTATCAGAGGTTTTTTTTATATAAGTATCTACTGGGACCTCTTTATCATCAACATCCATTTTTCTTAAAAATGAATTTCAATTTTTTTTACTATTTTCTAGACTGTGTGTTAATGTAATTTATACCCTTTTTGACTTTTTATAAAATGGTTTGAAGTGAATCTTTATGTCATTTTCCAAACATGTATTTTATGAACATTTCAACAAAAGTAAGGTAAAAATGTTTCTATAACATATATGGCAGGTGCGGATAATTTCCACCATTATAACACTGACAAAGATTCCATTAAAAAATTATAAGAATATTTTAAAATTAAATGTTTCTTAAATTATTTCAAAATAGGAATAGATATTTCTCTAAATAAATGTTTTCATTTCATCTATGTCAACATCCATTGATGAATTATAATCTTATTTGAAGTTGATTTATTTGGATAAACAACTTCCATATTGTATTGAAGGTTTTGTGATTTGTTTGACTATGGATGTGTTATTTTCATACCACTATTGGTTTATGGATAAATTATCGACATTTTATATTCATGTTTTAATACGAATGATTATGTTATGTTTAATCCATTTCATAAGAGGAATGCATTGGACATAGTATGTTATGGGTGGATCCCGCTATATATCCTCGATTCATAGGTAGGTCTCATGAGACAATCTAGTTTCTTGGCACAAGGCCTTCACAAAATCTTATTTGTAGTCTTGGAAGACGTCCTTGACTATGTGGTTATGAAAGTCTGGCATTATGCATTCCATCATTATGTAAGTGGATATTGATATTGCATGGGATTATTCAACTAGTAGAATATCCATGTGAGTAATTAAATTGAATTATTTTGATTTATAATTTCCATATAATGATGAAGTTTATGCTGAAAAGGCTTTTGTTTTAGCTATATACACTTCTTTAAATGTTTAAGCTTATTAAAGAAAGTTTCGGCTATATTTTTAACCTTACTGAGCATCTGATCTAACTCCATTTTTTGTTTTATTGTTCCCAGGACATGAACAATTATATTATGCTTAACCTGTAGTGATAGTCTATGGGATCCCAGTTTTGTATATGGAAACAACGTTGTGGTTGATTTACCTTTTTTGATGTAATGTAAACCTTATGAATGTATCTAGTAGTTATAAGGCTACTAAACTAATCTGTCTTCCATGACATGATCTTTTGTGCCCATATCAATGTTATGTAATAATGCACCAACTCTGGGTAACTAGGGTTGGGGCATTACAGTTGGTATTAGATGAATTTTAGTAAAAACCATGGAATCTAGATTTTGATAAACTCTAATTAGATCTCATTACTGTAAGATAGAATTTGAGGATTTGTATAGAATAACTTCTTAAAATTTTTGTATTTTAGTGTTTTTTTATTTTTACAAGAAATAAATCGGTGTCTAGATATAATCAGGTAGAGGCGGCTCTTGCAGAGATGTACCTAGGGGTAAAACCTAAAAACCCTGCTTTGATCTAGACTCGAATGTGAACTTGTGCACTACAATGGGCCTTGTTGCACTCTTGGTTACGACACTCCCAGGGGATATGCATAGGATAATTATCAATTTCTTTACAAACCATTATGAAGGGATTATGATTATAAACTTCCTCAAAGAAATCATTTTTATGACTGTGGATTATATCAATAATCTTTTCCATTTTTGTTAAGTGTTTTAGAATATTGTAATTATGTATTCTGATTCATAAACTAATCTAGTTTATGCCATTGTCTAGAAATGGAACCTAGTTGAAGGAATGGAAACTGTATCAATGCACACACTCCGTGTAGGTATTTCCCTCCTACTCAAGATAATTATAGTGGAGCTGGTAATACAACTGGTGTTGATCAGCTAATCACCATACTGGGACAACTCACTCAGGTTATGAATAATAACCTTACCCGAATGGAGCACCCTGATCTATATCGTGGAGTATAAATGTTAGATCACTTCATGAGTCAACAAACACCAACAATAAATAGGTGTACAAATCCACTAGTAGTTGATCAATTGATAAATTCCCTAGATAAAATATTCCACACCTTGGGGAGTAGCGAAACATAAAACTTTGTCATGGATGTTTACCACCTCATTGAAGATGTTGATCAATGGTGGTCCTTGATTCAAAAAACAAAGGAAATTGATGAAGTATAAAATATGGAAAGAATAGAGTTTAAATAAATTTTCTTAGAAAAATATTTTCCTCTTGACCATCGAGCAGATATGGAAATGAAATTTCTGAGTCTAAGGAAAAAGTAGGATGAGAATTTCGTAAAGTATGAAGCTAACATTTAATGGTTAGTGAGGCAGGATGAAGATTATATATGTAACCTGAGAAATAATATTGATCATTTCTTTGTTGGTTTAAAACAATTTCTCTGTCGATCATTAGTCTCACAATCCATCTCTTCATACAAAGATATTTTCTCATGTGCGATCAAGACAGAAAAATAATTCCCTAAGTATTACGACCTTAAAGAAAATAAAGAGAAGAATAGATCTAAAGAACACTCAGGAAATAGAAATAAGGGGTGTAAGGGAAAATTTGAATATCCATCCTGCAATAAATGTTGGAAGAAACACCATGGTACTTGCCTGAAGGGAATGGGAGTTATTACAAGTGTGGTGAAAAAGGCCACCAAGATCCTAATCGTAAGGGGAAGAAAGAGGATGTCGATGATGAATGCTATAATTGTAGAGAAAGTGGGTATTACACAAATTAATGTCCTAAGAACCAAGGGAACATACCTTAGAAGAGGCCAAGGGATTATGTCCAAGATTATGTTATCAATACTACTAATGTTGAAGCTCCGAAAGACGTATTGGCAGGGAATTTAATGGTTTCCTCAAGTTTAGCCAATGCTTTATTTGATTCTAGATCATCATATTGTTTCATATCTTCCAAGTTTTCTAAGAAAATTAGATATTTCCAATTTGATTTAACAATGGATTTTTCAGTAAAAACGCCTAATGGAAGTATCATTACTACAATGTTTTTTTGAATCAATTCCCATTAGGGAAAATAAATGTTCTTTATCTGCTGATCTCATCGTCATACCCATGATTGAATTTAATATAATCCTCGGTATGGATTGGCTATCATACCTTGATGAAAAAATTTATTTTAAGAATATGGAGGATACTATTTTTGATGATGATGATAAATAACACCTTATATTTAGAGAACGATCCGGACCACCTTACTCTTATCTATATCCACCCCCAGTATCTCAAATAAATTCAATTATTTGGTAACAAGGGAATGAAATAACTATGGGTGAGGAAAGGAATGTTAAAATAGAAGATGTACCATTTGTGAGAGAATATATTGATGTGTTTCCAAAAGATTTACTTGGACATCCTCCAGAACGATAAAATGAGTTTTGAATTGATTTAACTCCTGGATCAAGTCACATACTAAAGACCCCTTATAGAATTGCCACTGTGGAATTAGTCGAACTTATGAAACAACTAGAGAAATTTAGTATTGAGGTATTTATTCTCACTAGTTTTTCTCCATGGGGAGCCCCTGTCCTTTTTGTTAAGAAGAAAGGTGGATCTATGAGGTTGTGTATTGACTTCAGGGAGATCAATACTATAACAAAAAAGAACAAATATCCAATACCACACATTGATGATTTATTCGACCAAATTCATGGAGCTCAAAACTTTTCAAAGATTGACATTCAATATGGATATCATCAGTTGTGTGTGATGAAGGAAGACATTATGAAGACAACATTTCGAACTAGGTACAGGAATTATGAGTTCACAGTAATTTCTTTTGGATTGACTAATGCACCCTCTATCTAAATGGATCTAATCAATATAGTTTTAAAGTAAAATTTGGATGATTTGTATTGGTATTTATTAATTATATCAGGGTATACTCCAAAATCTACAAATATCATGAAAATCACTTGCGCATTATCTTGAATACTCATAAAAGACACGAATTATACGAGATATTTAACAAGTGTGAATTATGGCTTTAGGAGATTCCTTTTCATGGCCATATTGTCTCTAAGGATGAAATCTTTGTTTATCCTTCTAATAAAATAGATACCCAGGAATTTCCACCACCGACGATTATAACTGAGGTACACAATTTTATTGGGTTCGCAGGTTATTATTAGTGTTATTTCCAGAATTTTTCCTGATTGGGAAACCCATTAACCAAGCTCACATGTAAAGGGGTTAAATTTGATTGGAAATAGAGTGTGAAAAATGTTTTCAATAACTGAATAGAATATTATTCAATGCTCCAATATTGACTCTACCATCGGGGAATTATTATTTTTTTATTTATAGTGATGCATCAAAGAAAGGACATGGTTGTGTCTTTGTGCAGAATGATAGGGTTATTGCATACGCATCACGACCGCTAAAAATTCATGAGAAAAACTATCTTACTAATGATCTTGAGATAGAATCTTTAATATTTTCTTTAAATATATGGAGACATTATCTCTATGGTAAAAATGTAAGATATAAACTGATCACAAGAGTTTAAAGTATATTTTCCCAAATAAAAAAGTCAACATAAGGAAAAGGATATGGCTTAAACAACTCAAGGATTATGATTTCATGATACACAAAAACTAGGGGAAGGGAAATATGGTGGTAGATACTTTTATTAGAAAATATCATGGATATTTGAACAAGATGATAATTGAAATGAATCCTATTATCATGAATCTAGTAAAGATGGATATGGTAATAACCATGGAAGGTGGGTCATCAATAATTTTTCAAATGGTTTCCAAAAAATCTCTATTACAAAGAATAAAAAGATATCAATCTGATGATGAGGAGTTTCAGAAGAAGACTAATGCTATGAATGATAGGAGATTGAGTGTCTTTGTGTGTGAAGATGGAATTATGAAATTTGGGACGGGACTTTGTGTTCCCAATATAATTGATCTAAAAAAAGTAATTGTTGAATGATGCTCATAATTCCAATTTCTCTATACACCATGGTAGAACCTATATATATAGATATTTGAAGGAACGTTTTTGGTTGGACAACAAGAAGAGGGAGATTGCTTATTTTGTGTCAAGATGTATTGTTTTTCAACATGTGAAAGCTACAAGGGAATAGCCTGGATGAGTCATGAAACCTCTTCCCATACCTGACTAGAAATGGGATAATATTACGATGGACATTGTCATGGGACAACCAAAGACTCCAAGAAGGAATGATGCTATATGGGACATTGTTGATCGTCTTACTAAGTCAACACATTGTATTGTTATAAGAGAAGATTTACCAATTGAACGATTATCAATACTATATATTAATGATGTTTTAAGACTTCATGGAGTACCACTATCAATTTTTTTGGATTGTGATCCTTGTTTTATATCAGGATTCTGGAAAAGTCTTCAGACATCCCTAGATACTGAATATCATTTTCGAACTGCCTACCACCCCCAAACTGATGGAAAATCTTAACATACTATTCAAACCTTAGAATACATGTTGAGATCATTCTCACATGACTTTATAGGTATGTGGGATCAATATTTACCTCTGGTAGAATTTTCATATAACAATATCTTCCAATCAAGTTTTCAAATGGAACCATATAAAGCATTATATGAAATGAGATGTTTCACAGCAACCTATTGGGATGATGTTGGTGAATGAAAACTCGTAGGCCTAGATCGTGTTGAGGAAACAATGGAAAAGTGGAAGGTAATCCAAACCCACATCAAAGTAGCTCAAAGTAGGCAGAAGAGCTATGTTGATAACCAAAGGAAAAATATGGAACTTCAGGTATGAAATCCTGATTTCTTGTAGGTATCTCCATGGAAGGGTGATATATGATTTGGTAAGAAGGGGATATTATGTCCCAGGTACATCGAACCTTCGAAATTCTAGAACGAATTGGGGCTGTAGATTATCGTTTCACAATGCCACCATGTCTTTCCAATGTTCACAATGTATTCCACGTATCACTGTTGAGAAAATAAATGCTAACCCAATGCATGTACTCAACTATGAGGAATTAGAACTAGAACCTGATCTGTCTTATTTTGAAGAGCATGTCAACATTCTTGATACAAGGGAACAAGTGCTGGGAAACTGGACGACTCGCCTGGTATAAGTTCTATGGAGAAACTATAAGATGGAAAAGGCAACATGGGAACCCGAGGATTTTATGATGAAGAACCACCCGAGTCATTTTATGCAGTAATATTTTAGAAATTTCAAGGACAAAATTATTTTATGGAGGGGAGAATGTAACACCCCAAGCTTCCATGGTACACTTCTCTTTGAATAATACAATAGTGTGTGTTGTACGCAATATCAAGTTCTAACTCACCACAACTAATCAAACAAGCCATTATGAATAGTAATACCCACTTTTTGAAATTTTATAAATTATATCATTCAATATAGACTTAATTTTTGGATTTTTAATATCGAAAATATCCTAGGGTGAATTTTTTGTATTTTTCTGAGAACATTCAATTTTTGATGAATAGTGAAAAACACAGAGTAATAGTTTTAACCAAATTTTTCATTAAATAATTATTAATTTTATTTAAATATATTTTATCTCTAAATATATTCATAATACCTATATATGTTCAAGGTAATTAAATAGAGTTATTTTATAATTATTTTAGATATATAAAAATTTTATTGAACTTTTTACCGCCTTTTACCCACCTCCTAAGAGCATTTTCAAATTTACATAAAAAATAATTTTACATCTTCTATGAGTTGAATTTCAAAAATCTGAGAGATACAATTGATATCATTAAGTAAAACGAGGTTCAATAATTTGAAAATAATTGTTGGTGAATTGTAACTTTTTACTTTTATTTGCCATGGTTAAAAATAAATAGGGTAATTAAGGATAAAAATGTTATTATTGATACCCTAAGACATGTCCTAATTATATTGAATATATATAATTGGACCAAAAGAGACATTAGTATTAATATATATTCATTTAGGTCCACTTGTATGAGATTAGAACATTTATTATTATTTAATTTAAAGATGAGTAAAAAGTGTTAAATTCAATGTTTAATAACTAAACCATTTTTAATATAGGGTTACAAAAAAGATAAATTATACTATAAATATTTATTATAAATATAAAAAGATTATCTAGATAATTTTATTTTATTTATATTTTTTATAAATTAAATAATTTATTTCATTTATGATATAAGGATGATGGAATAATTACATAATTAATGAAAAATTAAAATAATTAATATTATAAATATCCAAATAAATGTAATTTGAGAATTTTTATAAATTACACTAATTTTTTAGGTTAATATTACATGTTAGGGTTCGATTGATGAATTTATTTCTCAGTAAAAAATGTTGTTATGAATTTAGAAAAAACAAAATACAAAATAGTGTTAAAATTGACATAAAAGAGTTTTTTTAAAGAAAATTATATTATTAATTGATATTATATTCCTAAATATCTAAGGATCATCCAAAAAACTTATATATTGATATTTATATCATTAATTAACCACTTGGGGTTCTTTTGGAAGTATATATTATGTTTATTAACTGTATAATATAAAAACCCAAAGAGACATGGTAAATGTCAAACTTTTTATGTAAGAGTTAAATCTCAAAGATAAGGTTAATATAGTGACCAAAACCGTTCTAAAACCAATTAGATGAGTGTTTTTAGACCCATACCCACATTATAATTTAAATAATTTATTTTGGATCCATTAGAAACCGAAAATTAGTTTATTATAAAATAATATTACTATCATTTCATAAGGTGCCCCTCACGCCTCTTATAAAAGGGCACTCCATCTTCCATGAAATTCACCTAATCAAAGACTTTTGGCTCAACCAAACCCTTCCAAAATACCCTCTCAACTGTACTACATTAATCCTAGTGGAATTCCATTAGTAAAAAAGCCAGCCTATGGATCCCTTTTGATAATATCAAAAGGAAGAACCTGAAGAAGAGGTAAATATTTCATCACCTCATTCAAGTTCTTTTCATCTTCGTCTTACTCTTTCATTATTGTTTCCATTATAAAATAATAACTCAAGTATCTTCTATATACTATGATTTTATTATAAATATGGTACAACAATATTCATTATTCTATTCAGTCGTTGAACTACATCTCACCAAACGTGCGTACGTACGGCGTACCATCTCCACGTCGTGGTGTAATTGTTATTCAATACATTATTATTTGGACCAGAATAATAATGTTCTGTAATTGATGTACATAATAAATATAACATGATGATGATTCTATATATATGATATACCATCCAATTATATATTATTCTAATATCAAAAGAATGATATTGTCTCTCATGCGTACGTACGGATTACCGTCTCCACGAATGCGATGAGATTCATTCCATATTATATCCATTGAAGAGTAATTTTCATTAGATGATTAAAAATAATGATTAAAGAATTAATATCATTCTGAATATGAATAAGGTACATCCAATCCATGAAATACAATATTACGTTTCAAATCATATAAAGGAAAACGAATCAGTTAACACCCGAAACAACGATAATACTAATATATTATTAACAAAGAAACATTAAAAGACCATATATGATATCATATTAATATATATGATTCTTTTATAATTTAATAAAAACTATTTTACAATGATACATGATTTTAACCTACCATTTACCAAGGAAAAGTAAAAGGTAATTGTTAATTTCACAATCTCATTATTATCTGAGGTTGTTTTTACGAAAGCATCTACACTGACCTCTTTATCATCCACAACCATGTTTCGTAAAAATGTACTCCAAAACATTTTTACTATTTGCTCGACTATGGGTTAAAGTCATTTATACCCATTTTTGACATGTTATAAAATGGTATGAAGGGAATATTTTTGTCGTTTTCCAAACAAGGTACTGTATGGCTTTTTCGACAATATTAAGGTAAGATTGTTTATTTAGCTTAAACAGTGAGTGTGGCTATTTTCTACTATTATGACATCGTCAAAGCTACCCAAACAATCTTATAAAAATATATTTAAAATAAATGTCTTCATAAATGATTTCAAAATAGAAAGGGATATTTCTCTAAAAAAAATTGTTCTTATTTTATCTTCGTCAACATCCTTTGATGGATTTTAAGCTTATTTGAAGTTGATTTGTTATGATACCAAACTTCCATATTGTATTTAAGGTTTTTTGATATGTTTGACTATGGAGGTGTTATTTTCATACCATTCATGGTTTATTGATAATGTATTGACTTTTTTTTTGCCAGTTTTAATGCGAATGTTTATGTTATGCTTCATCATTTTCATATGAGGAATGCATTGGACATAGTAAGTAACGGGTGAATACCACTATAGATCCTCGATGCATCGGTAGGTCTAAGGAGACAAACAAGTTTTCTGGCACAATGCCTTGGGAAAATCTTATTTTTTGTCTTAGAACAAGGCCTTGACTAGGCGGTTAGGAAATTTTGGCATTATGCATTCTATCATTATGAAAGTGGCAATTGATACTGCTTGTGATTATTTGACTAGTAAAATATCTATGTGAGTAAGTAAATGGAATTAATTTTATTTTTATTTTCTATATTATGATGAGGTTTCTGTTGAAAAGTCATTTGTTTTAAATATATACATTTCATTAATTGTTTATTCTTATTTATGAATGTTTATGAAATATTGTTATCCTTTCTGAGCATTTGAGCTCACCCCTTTCTATGTTTTATTTTTCCCAGGATGTGAAAATGTATATTATGACTGACTTGCAAGTATAGTATATGGGATCTCAGTGTTGTCTATGGAAACAATGTTGTTTTATTTTTCTATTTTGTGATGTAATGTAAACCTTATGAATGTATCTGGTACTTCAAGGATACTAAACTAATCGGTCTTTCGAGACTTGATCATTTTTTATCATACCAATGTTATTTAATAATGCACCGACTATGAGAAACTAGGATTGGGGTGTTACAAAATAGTTTATTCTCAAATGTGGTTTTAGACACTCACGATGATGGAGTTTGTATTATTGATTTAAATTATGATCTCTCTTATGTTCATTTCAGGGATTGTGATTAAGTGTAAAATTTATACATTATTTATTAATATGACCAAATTTTAAATCATAAATAGTGGATTATAATATAATGTTTGATGTTTAAAGGGGTGATTAAAATGTATCATCAATGGTATTTTCAATAATAAATTATTTTTATATTCTTGATGTTAGTATCGATTCAATAGATTAATTGATTGACTTTATGTGGTGGAATATTATTTTTATAATTTTCTTTTTTAGATGTAAACATTCAGTTTTGCAAGATGCAAACTAAAAAAATATATAATGATGAGGTTTTCTTATGGATTTGTTTTTCAGTTGAGGGATATAGATCTGAATATAAAAAAGTCATCATAAATTGTAATACCTTATAAAATCTATTGAAATATTCAATAATATTTTTCTTAAAGAAGTTGTTAAATAGAAATACGTAAAATTTTAGTGAAATTTATAAAATTATATGGTCATTATTGTTATAGAGATATAGATTAAGGAGGAAACTACTAGAGTCTATATTACTTCTATTTGTTTTCTTCATGTCAGGTATGGATATATATTGAATTAAAAAAGTTGGATTAATTAGAAGGAATCCATTATAATTTATGATGAAAATTCATTGACCCATAATATTACT
Source organism: Viscum album (assembly GCA_963277665.1). Lineage (NCBI taxonomy): Eukaryota > Viridiplantae > Streptophyta > Magnoliopsida > Santalales > Viscaceae > Viscum > Viscum album. Next base: position 179,498 of record CAUJRU010000573.1, read on the forward strand.
ATTATGAATTTTATATAAAATAATCAGATATTCTATGTGGTTTTGAATGTGTTGTGTGAAGCAGAAGATAATGAGTAACTATTGAAAAAAATTCATCATTCTTTCTAACTACCATAGTTAGTGTTGGAGACTATAATACTATATTGACATAATCAGAAAAAATTAGAAGAGTGTTTTATTACACAAGATATTTTCATGGTTTAATAAATTACAAGGTTGATACTTATTAAACTTTTTCTATTTCCTTGGAGAAAAATTGATTTTCTGGATTATTTTTAAGGTCGATTACATGATTTTTCATTAACTGGGTAGATTTGTGGTGAATATTAAAAGTGTAAAAACATTTACTGGTCATAAAGTGACTAATTAAATCGTAACCTTTTGCATCATTTACTATTCGTATTTGAGATAAGTGTGACATTTCTAGGATATAAAGGATTAGATATTCTGTTTTTTTGTAAAAAATTGATTTATATTATTAAGTAATCATTATATACCTGAATTACATTTTTGATATTCAGTTGATGGATTATCTATAATGGAAACTAAAATAACTCAAACATAAGATTGTAAAATTGTTTTTTGGATGAGAATATGAATAATATGGTGTGGGAGTTTTCCTCATGGTCATTACAGATCAAACAAATATGTCTTATTATATGGTGGGATCATTAAATACATGAGAAGTTAACTTTTTTGAATTTTAAATTTAAATTGTATTCTGTTAAAGGATGAAATTAAGGTAATAGATATTTACTGAGCTCTATATATGATGAAAGGTGAACATAATACATATTATTATTATTAATGTTTAAAAGATATGTTTTTCCTAGTAATTATAAATATCTAAAAATATGATGTAACATTTGAATTTAATTTGGATACCCATAGTGAGCAATATATTATAAATTTAACCACATTTCTAGGGAAAAATATCCTAGATAATTTTCTACACTTATATAATTATGATGTTAGAGCCTTTGAAATTATAATCTCTAATAGGTTTTAGATTTAATATATAGATTTCATTACTACTAGACATCTATAGGAATAAAATTGTTATGGTTTAAAATATATGGATGTGGAAGTGGTATTTAACTCGATGAATTCACAAACTCATTCTTCTATAAGTCATATCTTACAAAAAAAATATACTTTTTATTTTATATAAGGGAATTCTATAGGGGTATTGTAATTCAAAATTATAAGGCATCCACATCACTATTTTTCATTCGATATGTTAAATTACATTATTATTTACAAAAAAACTGACAAATTAGTTTATAAATTTTTTCTAATACGATTAGTACTATCATTATAAATAACTTGTTTCCAACAAATCCAAAATAAATTATATTAGAAGAAACCAATGGTTTTGTTTAATAAAGAATAATTCAAGTAGGAATATTATTGCATAATGAAATTAAGTATGATTTGGATAAGAATGTATTAGGGGGGAATGAAATGACCACAAAGGAAATTTTCAATGTACATGATAATAAGGGATATTGATTTATTTTATTAGCATTAAATTTATGTTCCCTAGTAATAAATGTTATGATATAATGGGTATATTGTATTCATATCCACGAATGTGTATTTATATCATTGTATGAATTTATTGTTTCTTAAATCAAGTGAGTTATCATCACATAGATGATAACTTATCCCCAAAAATGTATGCCATTGTAATAAATTCATTTAATTGGAACTGTAATATCTATATGAATTGAGGGGGTTGGTTCATGTTTTTTGTAGTTTTATATTCCGATGATATTCTAATATTTATTTAATATGATCTCTTTATATATATATTGTTGAAAAATGTATTCCAATGGTAAATTTCTTTAATTTAGAAAAAATATATGACTTGTAAGGTATAAAATGAAGAAATACATTTATGTATATCCTAATAGTGTTTTGAATAAGGTTTGATAAGGATAAATATTTTCACTAGTGCTGCCTAAGGTAGTTGAATGAAATTTAGAGATGGTTTTATCTTACATGTCTGGGAAAGCACTGTAGTAAAGTGAAATTATTGTTCTGGTTGGAAAAACATATCTCTTTCCATGTTTAAATGAGAAATTAATATAATTTTATTAAGAAACATAATGATATAACTCCATATAATTTAATCTTGGGTTTTTGTGAAATAATTCTCACTAAAGGTGTTATTCAACCACAAAAATAATGAGAGTATCTATTAAGTCATTTCATGGAACAATGGTGGATAATAATATATAGTGTAGATGAGAATAGTATCTCAACATCCCAAAATAGATGACCATGCATGGTGAATTGTGTGCATGAATGAAATATGAATTTAAAATTAATATATTATTTAAAAATTCATTTATTTCTCTAGATGTCAAAAATTTGATATATATTTTATGGAGGTAGTGACATATTAAAGTTTTCAATAAATATTTCTTCATAGTGATCAAAAAATTATTGATAAATATATCATTATTTTATTTTTTAATGACTAGTTTCTATAAATTGATATTAGTATTTCAATATTTTTGATAATATCATTTCAAATTGTCAATAGGACTCTAATTAAAATATATATTTTCTTCTATCATTTTTTTATAATTGTATTCTGACAAAAATAGGAAACATTATTTAAATAATATAGTGGATTATTTAACAATTGATTATGATTTTGAAATGTGAGTATCATATTTGGATTCTAGGTGATGATGTTGTAGCAACAATTTATGGGAAATGTTGATAATATAATTATTAAATGATTATTGGTAAGGGTATTTTAGTTATTCAGTAGTGATATAATTTTTGTTTCTCTCCATCTGGAATATTTAGAAATGATCCATACTAAATAATTTTTGAGGAATGAATAAGTATTAATTTCTCATTCATCGGTGCATTGTTATGGTTATATATTTGTGGCTATTGTTTGGATGGAAAGAGGTATTTAACGGTGTGGAGAAAATTGTTGTTCATAGTTGGATATTTTAAATTCATAAAATCATTCATGATGCTTCTATTTGTATATAGGATGGGGTACTTTTTTTAACGGGTTATTCATTTTGGTTGATGATTTTCTGAATGAGGTATATTCAAATAATAGTGTCAGTTTGGGATGAGAAGCTTAGTTTCTTCTTAATTATATGAAAAATATTATTATTTTTTACTCTTCATAGAATAAAAACATGATTGGTATAGATTTTTTATAGATTAGTGATGATTTAGGATTCAGGGTATTGAAATTTTTTTTGGTCATGATCCTTTTTCTATACAAAGGATAATGATCTAATTTTTTCGGCTTATTTCATCAGTAGGGTATTCATTTTGTTTACATTGAAATGATTAGTTTATATATTATTAAATTTATCAAATATGAAATCTTATTATTATACCATATTGAATATGATGTTTTTTACAACCCCCCCCCCCTAAAAAATTATTCAAAAAGCATAATAATCTCAATTTCATTCTTAAAATATGGAACCAGGATTTATGCATATTGATATGTATTATACAAAGATTATAATATAAATTCTACCATGAAAATGTTTTGAAAGGTATGAATATGAATAAAAAAAATATAAAAGATATGTATAATAGTCTTACTAAATAAAACATTATTGAATACTTGTTATGAAATAATATATCAATTTTTATTAATTCAAATTTTTCATCTAAAATTAATATTCATTAAAATTCATTTAATTTATTTTTTATTATGAACATTAATCTATCATTTTCCAATTTTATATTTATTTAATATAATTTAATTCAAATTTTATACAAGAATGTAAAAATTAATAAATTTTTTTTTTATAATTGTAGTCATATATTGATATTTTTTATGAAAAAAAAGAAATACTGATATATATTGAAAAAATAATTTTCATTCATGGAATTTTCAAAGATTGATTATATTTTAATGTTGTTTTAAATAAAAAATTAATTAATTCATATTAATAATAATCACATTGTGTTTAATTTAATTGATTTTATAATTTATTTTTGTATAAGGAATTGTTATAATTCACATTAGACATGTATTGGAAAAATATTCCTCATTACATTTTAGGGTATATATTTTCAATTAAAGTCTCCCCAACATTTAAATTTTATCAAGAAAATTGGATTCAATATTTGAAATCAAGGGAATATTCTTTTTAATAAGTGGTATATATTTTTGGGCATTATGCATTGTAACCCCGATAATTATTTTTCAACGCGGTAATGGTAAAATGGGGAAATTGTCTCTAATAATTTGGTATAAGAATTTAATATATTTATTACACATTTTATTGTCCTATTGGTTGATTAAGTCTTGCACTTATTCAAAAAAACTTCATAAATATGGAAACCTGGTGGCATTTTTCATTGAAGATTAAGTAAAAGTTTTTAAAAACACCATATAAAAAATTTCATTCTCTTAACATTATAAACTCTGAATTTTTACATATTAATAATAAGATTATTTGTTTAGTATGAAATTATATATGAAAAATTAAATAATTTATTTTTGCAGATTAATTTATTTTCAATTTTATTTATTGATTAATTACCATAAATTATAATAAAACATTAACAAAATATTTATATAAATTATAGAAAAATAAAATAAATGTTTATAAAAATATTTCAAGTAATAAAAAATGGGAAATTTATTATATTATAGAATGTAAATATATAAATATAACATAAATGGGATGGGTTACTAATTTATATTCTAATTCTATTTTTCTAAGATGCTTTCAAATTTAAATTATATGAATAGATATGATAATGAAATTTATAGTATTTTAAGTTAAATTTATTTTTAAAATTAATTTAAAATTATAATAATATCCAAAAATGAAATGAGGTATTATTAGTGGTCTGAAATCCATTTTATTTATAAAATCCAATTTTTACCATATAAGATAAATTAGAACCCATTAATATAAAAACCCATTACTGTTGAATGAATAATTATTTCCTTATGACTTTTTGATTCTTTCTTTTAAGGGGGATATTGTTGAGTCATTACGGGTTCCTTATGACTTTACTATTTCTCTTATTTTGAAAATCACAATCACCATATCTCAAGGAAAATCTATTTTTACCTCTTGGTTTATTTCTATAAATAAAATTTCTTTTCCTAAGGAAATTTGTCCTTACCTTGTTTCATTGTCAATTTCATAATTTTTCCTCCATATAATATTCAGATTGATACCAAAACCTCGTAATCCTATAAGTACCAAGATATGGAGCATTCTGTTATAGGATCTGAATTCTCAGAATTCGGGTTACGAACACTCTGAGTTCTAACTCCGAATTCTGAATACGAATTCTGGATACGAACATTCTGAGTTATGACTCCTAATTCTGAATCAGAATTCTGGATATGAAATTTCTGATTTCTAACTCCGAATTCCTAATCAGAATTCTAGTTACAAACTTTCTGAGTTCTATCTCATAATTCTGAATAAGAATTGTGGTTTCGAACTTTATGAGTTCTGACTCCGAATTCTGAATGAGAATTCTTGATACTAACTTTCTGATTTTTGACTCTGAATTCTAAATAAGAATTCTGGATACGAACTATCTGAGTTCTGACTCCTAATTATGAATTATAAGTCTATTTACGAATTTTCTGAGTTCTGACTCTGAATTCTGAATACAAATTATGGATACAATATTTATGAGTTTTGACTCTAAATTCCAAATACGAATTCTGGTTACGAACATTCTATGTTTTTACCCTGAGTTTTCGGAATTCAGACTCCGAACTCTCATGTGTTCTGACTCCGAATTCTCATGAACTCTGACTCCGAACATTTTGAGTTCTTGTTATAAATTCTTATGAATCTATGTTCTGAATTTACTTGAAATTTAGACTCCTGAATTCTATAGAATTCAGTTTCTGAATTCCTAGAATAAAGAATCTGAATACCTTTGTATTTTAGACTCTGAATATATTTTTTTAGACTCTAAACTTTCATATTTTTGTACATTCTGAATATTGGAATTTAGTTATGTAACAATATTTTTCTTAGACTTGTTTTGTTACAAAACGATGTCATGCTTTCAGTTACTAACTAACCGTTGTTTGAGTGACATGTGTACACGTCCCTATGAAATTCAAGAGAAAATATTACTATTAGAGGAGGGAGATTACCATTTAAGTCATGACTATAAATAGGAGCTCATTTGAAAAGAGCTCAACATAGTTCTACGACTCTAGATACCACATGGTGTTGAAGTGATTTCTAGAGAGAGACAACCATTTCAGTGTGTGTACTGAACTACTTTTTTAGCTTTTCATTGATGGACACTGAATGTTGCTGAGTAAATTCGATGACTTCTGGGGATAGGAATACAGAGGTGTTGACCACCTTGAAGTTTATGTCTTCCTTGCTGAAGAAGACAGAAGTTCCAACTAACATGAAGTTTAGGGCTTGCGGGGATAAAAAGACAGACCCCGATCTTCGTATTGAGGGCCATCCCTAATGTGGGTAAGACATAATTTTTTTGAAAGTCTAAATCATGGGACCTTTATCAAAGGTTGTTGGATACCCTTCCCTTTGGTTTAAAAGACTTACTACTTGTTACTTTCTTTGTTACAAGTTTTTCTCTACATTTGTATTGTTGTGGAATGTATAACTATATAATACATCCTTACATGTGTACTCTGATTTAGTTAGATTCTATACGCTATAAGGATGAATCTTAGTTGTTTCAAACTTTTGTCAAGTTTCATTTCTAGAATCACATTTCTAGAATCAATCATGTCATTTGAAATTATAGGTGTTGTGAATTTTGGTAATTCAAAATATCATTATGGTCTTTTAAAAGTATAAAATTCACCCCCTCTTGTATTTGAGCTTCTCATCCATAAATATTTGATCCTAAATTTGGTATTATTGAGTATATCATACTCAGACATTCCATCAAACAATAGGTATCAGAGGAGTTGGTTCAATCAGAATTAATCTCACGATTATATTTAGAAGAGATTTTTTTGGGAATTATATTTTTCGGACATGTATATTTCAGAGTCATTTTTTCTTAGAGATACACTTGTTCTTTATTTTTCTTTCTTAGGAATATTTTCCTTCTTTACAAACATTTTCTATTAACAAGTTTTGTATGGAATGAATTTTCTTAAAGATATCAGGAATCAATGTTGGTTCCGTAGACAATCGCAACCCAACAAGACGACTATTCATTGATGGAAATGACTCTGAGTATTGGAGAGATTGTATGAAAACTTTTATTATCAATGTCGGTGGTGATAATTTTTTTATGTCTAGTAAAGGATATAAAATCCCTGACAAGGAAGTTAGTACCTTTACTTATCATGAAAAGCATGAATATAAACTGTATTATATGGTACAAATTACTTTACTTTGTTCTATGACTAGTACCATATATAGCCAAATTTCATCTTATGAAGCAGTGAATTCTATAAGGATGAAACTTGAGGTTACTCACATTGGAACTTCCAAATTTATTGAAACAAGAAGATCCATGCATAGAGCTGAATATCATGGTTTTAATTTTCCTTATAGAGAACCCATATGTAAGGTTCAACAATGATTCATGAATATTGTGAATAGTTTACAATTAATGGGTGATAAAGGATTAGATGATGAATCTCTTTTTGATAATATCATAGACATCATGACCAATGAGTGGTAATCTCAGAGGACTGCTATAGATGAGACCAGAATGGTTACTTCAATTACTCTAGAGGAATATTTTGGAACTCTTCTTTATCATGAGACACGAATGAAGAGAGATGTTGATAATATAAAGAAGAAGAATGGAAATGAAAGTGTTTCTATTACTACAACTTTTATTCAAATAAAATCTAAGACTATTGAGAGAGTGAACAGATCCAAATCTAAGAAAATTGTTTTCCAATATGAACCCAATGGAAGTGAATCATCAGAAAATGAATTAGAAAATCTTTCTTTAAGGAAGAACAAGATAGCTAGACAGAGGAAATTTCAATCCTGATATAAGAAAAAGGAAAGGAAGGAAAAGAATTATTCTGAAGTCACGTGTTATGAATGTAAGAGAGCTGGACATATAAGGCCTGATTGACCTATGCTAAAGAAAAAAGAATAAAAGGTAAGGCATTATGAGAGAAACAGAAAGAAGTGTTACAAGGATAATGAAAAGAATGTATTGAAAGCAAATGACACCTAGAATGCCAGTGGTGGAGATAAATTAGAGGAATCTTCAGATTTTGAATCATCTGGACAAAAGAATCTTGGTCTAATAGCCAGACTACCTATTGACAATCATTGTTTTATGGCTAAGGTGCACAATGCTGAATCTATGACCAATGTTTCTATGAATGCTAATGATAGTAAATATTATAACTCTTCTGATGAATAATCATATTCTAATGAAGATAATACTTTATCTACCTAGGAAGAAGTCTCTAGGTTCTCCAATCTTCTTGAGATTGAAAATTCAAAACTCTTGAGAAAAATGATATGGAAAATTCTAGGAATACTATTCTTACTAAGGAAATATCAAATATTTCTGAATATCTTGATAAAAATGCTGATTTTGAATTTATTTCAAAAAATCAGGAGGATGTAAATTCTGAGAAGAATAAAGTTTCTAAATATCAATAAAATTTATTTTTTAAGAAAAATAATTTCGATCCTAGATCTAGTACAAAATCAAATGTTTTCGAAGAAAATTAAATGATTAAAAAACTTATATCTGAAATATTTTCCTTGAGGAAGTTTTTGTCAAACATTACCTTAGGTAAGGAAAATTTTGATAAAATGAATTCTCGAATCTGACCTCGAAAGAATAGTTATGGTTTTGGTTGTAATGTTTCTAAACTAATTTTTATTAACAATTATGTTATTCCTAAAATATCTCCTTATTGCACTAAGTGTCATTGTGGTGGACATTGGGCAAAAAATTCATCCTTAAAAAAAACCCAGTCTTTATGATTTCATAAAGCCTATTTTTCCAAGAAGATGTGGGTGGCGAATTTTTTTTTAAGAATAACAGATCCAATCAAATTTGGATTCTAAAAATCTAACTTTTTTGTATCTTAAGGAAAATAGACAAAGTACCAGCAGTAATACATGGTACATGGATATTGGATGTTCCTGACATATGATTGGTAACAAACACCATTTTGAAAATATTATCAAGATGAATGGAGGAAAACTATCTTTTGGGCATAATGCTCAGGGATAAATTATTAGTATTGGTAACATTGTTCTTCTTGGGAAAACATTGGTTTCAAATGTTTTATTTTCTAAGGGTCTTATGCACTACCTCATTATTATAAGCCAATTATGTGATGAAGGTTACCTTTTGAATTTTTGGAATGACAAGTGCTTATTACACAATCTCAAGGAAGAGTATATTCATTCTACCAATGGGTAAGAGAATGTTTACACACTAAACTTAGAAGACCTTAGAATCCATGATCTACCTTGCCTTAGAGAAATGAAAGACCATTCTTGGTTGTAGAATAGAAGGATACGTCACTAAAACCTTAGGAACTTATTCAAACTATCTAAGAAAATATTAGTTAAGGATCTACCTGAGCATAGATTTGAATCTTATAAAGAATGTGACCCTTTTAAATATGGAATGAAACATAAATCACGTTTGAAATTAGTCAGTGAAGTTACAAATACTGATGTATTATAGATAGTGAATATGGATCTTTTTGGTCCTACATAAACTGGAAGCATTCGGGGAAAGTATTTTGTATTTTTCTTTATTGATGATTACACTAGATTTACATGGGTCTATTTTCTACTAAAGAAGTCTGAATATTTTTTGAATTTCAAGTTTTTTAGATCCCAAGTAAAAAATGTGAAAAACCTTCCATTGAATAATATTCATAGTGATCATGGTAGAAAATTTCAAAATTTTGATTTTGAAACTTTTTGTAGTAGAAAAGTCATTACTCATAATTTCTTAGAACCTAGAACACCTCAACAAAATGGTGTTATTGAAAGAAGAAATCGAATTCTTCAAAAGATAACAAGAACCATGTTGATTGAATATTCTATCGCCAAACATTTTTGGGCTGTAGCTGAAAGTACTGCTTGTTATACTATAAATCGAGTTTTGATTAGAAATTTTCTTAATAAAACTTTTTATGAGTTATAGAATGGTAGAAAACCAAGAATTTCCTACTTAAAGGTTTTTGGTTGCAAGGTATTCATTCTGAATACTAAATATAATCATCATAAATTCTCACCAAAGTATGATGAAGAAATTTTCTTTGTCTACTCCACAACATCTAAGGCTTTTATATTTTTCAATAAAAACACTTGTACTATTAAAGAGATAGTTCATGTGAAATTTGATGAAACTGGTCCTTTTGTTTTTAAAAAACCCATACCTACAACAAAATATGTGTTTTCAAAAAATGATTTTCAACCCCTGATAAAAGATCATTCTGATAAATAAAATGTTCAAGAATAATCTTCTGAATCATTTAACCTAGTATATTTTCTACCCTATGTTGATGAACATGCTTTAGAAAACCCAAAACAGTCTTTTCTAAAGAATCATCCTTGTGATAGCATCATTGGATATTCGAATCAACCTGTAAGGACTAGAAGTTCCTTAGGAATTGAAGTAAAACATCTAGTATTCATTTCCCAATTAGAGACAAAAATAACTGATAAAGCATTAGGTGATGATGATTGGATTAAATCAATGCAATATGAACTAAACTCATTTGAAAGGAATTATGTCTGGACCTTGGTTGAATGACCTAAGAAATCTTATGTTTTGGAGTAAAATGTGTCTTTAGAAATAAGTGTGATGAAAATGGAATCATTGTATGAAATAAAGCTAGATTAGTTTCTAAAGACTATAATCAACAAGAAGAAATGGACTATGAAGAAGCCTATGCTCCAGTAGCTAGATATGAATCTATTCATATTTTACTTTCCTTTTCAGAATTCATCAATTTCATTCTTTTTCAAGTGGATGTGAAATGTGCTTTTCATAATTTTTGTGTTCAAGAGGAAGTTTCTCTTGAACAAATGCCTGGTTTTGAAGATACCAAACATCCTAATCATGTTTTTAGACTTACCAAAACATTGAATGGCCTTAAATGAGCCCCTTGAGCATGGTATGATAGACTTATATGATTTTTGCTTCAAAATAACTATGTCAAAAGAAATGAAGATCCAACTCTTTTTATAATGAAAGATAAGGAAAATGTTTTGATTGTTCAAATTTATGTTTATGACATTATATTTGGTTCAACTCCGCAATCTTTATCCATTTCCATTGAAGATCTAATGAAATATGAGTTTGAAATTAGTATGATGGGTGAGTTAACATTTTCTTGTCTTTTAAATTACTCAAAAACCAGAAGGAATCTATATGTCCCAACATAAGTATATTAAGGCTCCTCATAAAAAGTATGGATATGACAACACTGAGTGTATAAGTACTCCCATTGGTAACTCAAATTCACTTGATCTTGATGAAGCTGGAAACCGGTAGATCAAACAACTTTTATAGGTATGATAAGAAGTTTACTTTACTTGATATCTAGTCATCCAGACATAATGTTTTCAGTATGCTTATGTTTAACATATCAATAAAATAATATGGAATCTCATTTAAAGGTAGTGGAAAGAATTTTTCACTACTTAAAGGGAACCATGGATTTAAGACTGTTATACTTCTGGAAATGAATTTGTTTTAAAAAGTTCATATTGGTGGATGTGTAATGGATAGAAAGAGTACATCCAGAACATGTCATTTCTTAAGAGATTCATTACTTTCTTGTTCATGCAATAAGAAACACTCAGTATCACATTCCACTACTGAAACTGAATATGTAGCAGTGGGATGTAATTGTGCTCTAGTGTTGTGGATGCAACAAACACTCACATACTATGGTATGAGTTATACCAAAACATTAATTTTGTGTGATAATAAAGGTTCCATTTCCCTTAGTAAAAACCCTTTACATCACTCCCATTCAAATCACATAGATATTTGACATCACTTTATTAGGGATCACACACAAAAAGGAGATATCATTCTTCAATTCATCGAATCACAAGACCAACTTACTAATATTTTTAGAAAATCCTTACCCAATGATAAATTTGAATAAATGAAATAGAAGTTAGGAATGAAAACCATAATTTAATCCTCTTCATTAACTTTTTGTTGAAACAATATTCTTATTGTAATAAAATCCTTTTCATAGGGGGGTGTACATTTTTCATGTCGTTTTCATGTTTTCTGTAATGGTATTTTTCATGTTATTTATAATGATGTATTTCATGTTTTTCATAATGAATTTTTTCATATTTTTCTTAATGAATCATTTCATAATTTTTGTAATGAAGAATTTCATATATTTCGTAATGAATCTTTTCATATTTTCCGTAATGAAGTATTTCATAATTTTTCTAACTTGAATTTTTCGTAATGAAAATTTTCGTACTTGAAATTTTCGTAGTGATGTTTTTCGTACTGATGAATTTCATACTCTAGTTTTTTTCATACTGATGATTTTTGTACTAATGATTTTTGTAATTAAGATTTTTGTAATGAAGATTTTCTTAATAATAATTTTCGTAATTACGATCGGTGTACTTAATTTTTTTTATACTCATGGTTTTTTGGAATCTAATGTTCTTCAAGAAGAATTTTTATCAATAAGTATAATTATCCTGACAATTTGAAAGGTATGATTCTTTGGGGAGTTTTCATAATAAAACTTTACTTGCTATAATTTTCTTTTGTTTGTATAATTTCATGGATTCTAGTTTCCTTAAATCCTAATGTTTTCCCTTAAAAACATCAAAATATCGGATTTAACCAAATTTTTCCTTGTAGCTATCATTTCAACCGTTAGATCTGATCAAGAGATTTCCCAACTATTAGATTGGATTTGGAAGATTAAAGGTCACCTCCATCACCTATATAAAGGACCCCCAAAGTGTTCTATGACATTGGTTTTCATTCTCTCACGTGATGAAGTTCTGCCCCCCTTTCTTAAACCTATTCTGAATCTTCCAGAGTTCCTCCAATCCGTATGTCTATTGAAGCCTCTTCTCAAGATATGTCTACCATGAAGCCAATCTGCAATTGGAATGTGTATAGGGAAAGGTTGGTCCATCTTAAATTCATCAAATATGATTCTATTATTTCAATGAATACTAATCTTAATGAATGGGAATGTGTAGCCATATCAAAGACATGATATTAGGATGTGGTGTGTCCAGATCTAATTATATAATTTTATGAGTCACTTTCTATCATTATGGAAGATGGAAGAGAAAATTTTTCCATCAAGAGTTATAGAAAAACTTATAAACTCTCTTACACAAAGGCTGCGAGCATGGTGGGGCTGTCATATAAAGGGGAAGCTGAGTTTTTCTCTCACAAACTATCAGATTGTTCAAGGATAGTTTATAATGGTGAAAGCATTGTAATGTCTATGTTTATAAGATGTCAAGACTGCAAAAATTGCTCATTTATCTGTTAACAATCGGATCCTGCAGTTATGGGTTTAAGGTTTTTTCATACAGAGAAAATGTGATAAGGAAACCTTAAATAAAAGTAACATATATATCTCGGATTTCCTAGTAAATCTACGGAAATCCAATTTAATGAGGCACATTTTCCTTACGATAGGAAATATCAAAAAGGGGAATTTGAGAGCTCATATTATTATGTATCCTTCCTTACTTTCAAAGATTATAGTTTAGTGTCTAGAATAATTCAAGATCCCTTGCAGTTCCAATCCATGTAATTGTAATATTATTCTTGTCAGTGATGAAACCATGAAAAGAATGAATATGGGATTTTCTAAGGAGTCAGGATAGTTTTACGATCTGCCAGTGGAAGAGGAATAAGTCATTACGGAAAATGCTGAAAATGTTGAACCATCAAAGAAGGATAGAAAGAAATTAAAGATGAAGGAAGTGGAAGTAGAAGGAAAAATCATAAATCTAAGGAAGTCCAATCTACATATCATAAACCCCTGAAGCAGAAAGCCTACCCATATAAGGTGGTAGAAAATGGAGGGAGGATAAGAATAATAGAAAAGCAGGGGAGCCATAGGTCAGTTTGGATTCTGCTGAGGCTAAGGCCTTGAATGAATCAACTACTGAAGATCTTGAAAAGGAATCCAAAGAGAAGAAACTTAATAAGAAAATGTATGAGGCTGAAGTATGTCAATCCCTTCTAAGGGATACTGATATAGCATCCGAGAATTTTACATTTCCACAGTCTTTCTTGAAATAGCCTTTACCTGAGACCCTTGGGAAGAATTTCTTCACTCTGGAAAAAGATAAAGAAAAACATTTTGAAGAAGAGGCAGAAGTGGAAGAAGTGGAAGATGAGGAATATGTGGAAGATGAAGAAGAAGATAAGAGTGGTGACACTGCTGATCTTTTAAATCAAGTTGAAGATTATCAATACAAGGGAACCCCATCTGAAAAATTGTCACTCTAGACTTCTGAATCCGAATCCTTTAAGCTCGTCACTCTAGAAAAAGATGAAGAGAAGGATGTAAAGAATGTTGAAGAGAAAGGTGAAGAAGAAGTTGATAAATTTTTCGAAGAAGAAAGTCTAAATCATGATTTCATTCATCCTAAGGATGCTGAGGCTAGAACTCTAAATGAAGAAGTAGATGAAGATAGAGTTGTGCAGCTATCTGATAGCAAGCATGAATCCCCTGATGAAGAAGTCGTACTGAGAATTGAAAAGGGTAATCACATGTTGACTGATACTCCTAGAAAATCAATAGTGAAGAAGAAGGAAATTGAAGGAACATCAAAGAGGAATCTTTTTGAGTTAGAAACAATCTTCACAAAGTAGAGTCTCAGATTCTGAATCATCTTCTCTTGTTTAGGAATTGGTTGAACAAACCTTAAAGGAGCTTGTTGGGTCCATTCCGACTTTTTTAAGAACAGATTCTAGATTCCAGATGCATCAACATTTTCTAAATTAGAAATAAAATTTGGTGCCATGGTGATGGAAATGTGTGTCAATGTGGAATCAGATTTCAAAACATTCCTCTGAGGTTATGAAGCTCACAGAATGTCATGTAATAAGATAGCTAGCTGGTCAAAGATGTAAATTAAAGAAATGAGTGAGCTTGATCAATTTTAGGAAGATGGAAAAGAAGCTTTTGATACCGAAGACACCAAATTCAAGGATCATATAAACAACATTAAGGAAAAGATAAATTTTGAAAAAAATATTTGGATTCAAGAGTTGAAAGACTTTATGGGAAGTGGAACTATGTAGCTCAAAGCTGGAAGAGGGAAAGAGATCTTCAGAATAAGTTTTAAGAGAATCTTGTGAAGAAAGATGAGTTGCTAAAGGTTCAAGCAGAAGTTATTATATCTCAGGAAGAGATATTCAAAGCTCTAGAGAAAAAATCTGACGATGATCACAAAGAATTGAAGAAGATGAAGACCATTGTGAAGAAGCTAATTCCCATGTAATAAGAACCAAAATAGATCTGAATCCGATCTTTTGTTGTATTTGTTTTTTCTTGTACAAATTCATTCAATCATAATGAAATTGTGAGTGCTTGTTTTCTTTGGATGTATTTACTAATATTTCAGAATCTATATTTATTTTCCATTCCCTCAAATGCTTTTTGAAACTCACAAATAAGGATAAGGAAAATGAATTCCAAGGGGTAGAAATAAATAAGAACAAGTAAAATCCCTATGTAAGTGGGAGTTTATCTAAGGGGGATATCTCATTACAAATATTTTCATTCTCAAGATAATGAAAATTTTCATTTCATAAATCTAGAATATCATCCTTAGTGTATGAAAGGCTAAGGGAAGTTAGTTGTAATCACCATTGTCTATGAACAAAGGGAGATAAGTTCTATTTTCAATGTTTAGTAAAATATTTTCTAATGCCTTATACTCTTTTTCGTTAGGTTGTTTGTGCATTCCATAAAGGGGATATTGTTGAGTCAATAAGTATTCCTTATGTATTTTCCTTTCATTATTTCAAGGGGGAGATTTTTGAGTCATCATGATTTCCTTATGACTTTAACATTTCTCTTATTGTGAAAATCACAAACACCTTATATTAAGGAAAATCCCTTTTTACCAATTTTTTTACTTATATAAGGAAAATTTCCTTCCATAAAGAAACATACCCTTACATTGTTTCATTGTCCATATCATAATTTTTCCTAAGTATAAAATTCGAATTGAGACCAAAAACTCAGAATCCTATAAATTCTTATATATGAAGCATTCTGTTGTAGGATTAGAATTCTCAGAATTCTGGTTATGAACTCTTCTGAGTTCTTAATCTGAATTCTGAATCAGAATTTTGGTTACGAACATTCAAAGTTCTGACTCAGAATTCTGAATACGAATTCGGGATGTGAATTTTCAGAGTTCTGCATCCGAATTCTGAACAGAATTCTGGATACAAATTTTCTGAGTTCTAACTCCGAATTATGAATCCGAATTCTGGTTACAAAATTTCTGAGTTCTGACTCCAAATTTTGAATATGAATTCTGGATATGAACATTCTGAGTTCTTACTCTGAATTCTAAATCAGAATTATGGATACGAACATTCTGAGTTCTGACTCCGAATTCTAATTTTGAATTCTGGTCACGAACTTTCTGAGTTCTGGTAGTGAATTTTGAATACGAATTCTAGATACGAACATTTTGAGCTATGACTCCAAATTCTGAATAAGAATTCTGGTTACGAACATTCAATGTTCTGACTCTGAGTTCTCTGAATACAAACCCCGAACTCTCAGGAGTTCTGACTCCTAATTCACTGGAACTCTGACTCCATACATTGTGAGTTCTGATTCTTATTTCTTATGAAACTAGGTTCCAAATTTCTTTGAAATTCAAAATCAAGAATTCTATTGAATTTAGGTTCTGAATTCCTAGAAAATAGAATCACAAAACCTACTTATTTTAGTCTACGAATTGATTTTTGGATAGAATCTGAACTATCATATTTTCTTACATTCCGAATATTGGAGTTTATTTATGTAACCATATTTTTCTTACACTTGTTTTGTTACCAAATGATGTCATTCTTCCAGTTACTAACTAACCGTTGTTTGAGTGACACATGTATAGGTCCCTCAGAAATTCAAGGAAAATATGACCATTAGAGGAGGGATCTGACCATTGAATCAATTCCTATAAAAAAGATCTCATTCGAAAATATCTCAACAGAGTTCTACGATTCTGGAGACCACATGCTGTTGTAGTGATTTCTAGAGAGATAATTTCATTTCTGTGTGCGTACTGAAATAGTTGTTCAGTTTTACTTTATGAGACTCCGAATGTTACGGAGTACATTCGAGGGATTCCGTGGTTAGGAAGATAGAGGTGCCAACCACCATGAAGTTGAGGGATTCTTTGCTGAGAAAGACAGAGGTTCCAACTACCTTGAAGTTGAGGGGTTGCGTGGATATCTAGACAGACTCTGATCTTCGTATTGAGGTCTTACCCTAGTGTGGGTAAGACATAATTCTTGAAAGTATAAATCAAGGGACCTTTATCAAAGGTTGTTGGATACCCTCCTCTTTGGTTTAAAAGACTTAGTACTTGTTACTTGGTTT
The DNA here is from genome assembly GCA_963277665.1 of Viscum album. NCBI lineage: Eukaryota > Viridiplantae > Streptophyta > Magnoliopsida > Santalales > Viscaceae > Viscum > Viscum album. Next base: position 197,076 of record CAUJRU010000573.1, read on the forward strand.
GTTACATGTTTTCCGCTGCATTTGTATTGTTGAGGAAAGTATAACTATCTTATACTTCCTTACACATGTACTCTGATTTAGTTAGATTTTATACTCTTTAAGGTATAAGCATAGTTTATTGTATTCATTGGTGATGTTTTGTTTCCGCAATCACTTTTTTGAAATCAATGAAGTTATTCGGACATAGAGGTGTTGTGAATTTTGGTTATTCAAAATTTCCTTAATGATTTTCTTAAAGTATACAATTCACCCCCCTCGTGTATTTGAGCGTCTCATCCTTAAATATTCGATCCACCATTTGGTATTATAAGGTATATAATACTCAGGCATTCCATCTAACAATTATCACTATTAATGTTAAAATTGGATGAACAATGGATAAAACTATAGGATATTGTTTATTATGATATCTATGAAACTCATAAATTAATTTGATGATTATATAAATACAATATAATAATTATTTAATTATCCAAGTTATTTTGGAATAATTTGTAAACATTTAGAATGATATAATAATTTAATAGTTCATGAATTTCAAAAAAATTAATTCATGATGTTTTTTAATTGTCAAATTTTTTTAAATGATAAAATGTCCGAAAAAATTATTCTTGTATCATGTAAATGAAATTTTTATTAAAATATATATTATGTTCCACATCTTTAATAGTTTCCTTTTATGTGTATCTTTATAGACCCACATTTATTAAAAATATTTATATCATGATAATTTTCAATAGGATTAACAAATAGTTAAAAATAAGAGATAACTTTGAAAAATGTAAAAAAAATTAAAAAATTATAATATAAGTGGTCTTTAAATTATACTCATTATATCATTAAAATATTTCAATTCATAACCTCTTGAACAATTAAATTCATTTATATTAATTCAATATTTTTTTAATTTTAAGATTTACATGCTCATCACTTATAAATTGTAACCTCTTATCCACTCCTACTCATAAATTACATTCTATATAGATCATCCAATATCTAAAATATTACCATTGTATATTTCTTAAATAAACCCTAGATGTTATTTTCCTAAAAAATACATTCATTTAAAAGAATATAGTTTATTCAAAATTAGGTTTCTCATAAATTAGGTATAACTATTAACCAAGAGTTATCAATTTAATTTAATTATATTAAATTTATAAATATATGATATATATTATAATAAAATTAAATTGTTACATTAAAAATTATAAATTTTCAATAAAAATGGGATAACCATTATCCTCTTTCTTCATATCCATTTTAAAATTTTAATGTCTGTCATGCGTATGTATTGACTACCATCTACACAAAGCGATGTGATTTGATTCTCATTTCATACATACATGGATCAAAATAATTATATATTTAATGAATATATAAGATATAATATTTATTTATAGTATTGAATTCATTAATACATTCTATTCAATAGAGTCATCAAAAAGAGGAATATTTTGTATGCATTTATACAACCTACCATATATAAGAACTCTTTAAATAATGTTTATCTATATTCCACATATGGTTGAATACAAAAATATAATTAAAATATAGGATATTTGTCTAGTAATTATAATTATGAATAGAATGGAACCATGAATATTGTACATGGACCAAGACATTGAAACTGAAACATCTATGAGATATAAAGTAGTTATCACCATCAATAACTGATTTTTATAACAAATTATTGACAAACAAGAGATAATATGTATACTGTAAATCATATACGGTATAATATATATGATAAAGTTTCATGAGAATATTTATAATATATATATATATATTATACATTTTTTTGAACACATATAAAGAATGACATAACATGAGGGAAATGATTTTTATCTCATATTTATATCTATGAGACACATGCCCTATTATCATACTTTTATGTATGTTGTTTATACAGAAAGAATTAATTAATTTCTTTATATTTAACATGTAAAATATTTGGATATAAATATACATAAAACATTATCTCAATATGGATGTTTTTATTTGAATCATACCAATGCGGTCGGAGTTTTATATTTAAATGACAATTTATTAATGATTCTTTATGCTTGAATTTATATTGAGATAATCATAAGAAAATGATCAGATAAATTAATTTTTTTTATTTCTATATAATTCATGTTTCTATTAATTTTCCCAAATTTACGTACACATGTGACCAAAATATACATTATATGGGATATTGGCTATATTTACAATTCCACAGGAAAACCTTTTACTCCATGTACATATTAGATTTAAAATTATTATTATGAAGATTTTTTTATTATACAAATATTATTTTTAAAATGTCATTTTTTCCCATATTAGTTTTTCAATATAATGTTTGAGTTTTATTTTCATGTTTTTTCAGATTGGGTATACTTTTTAAAATACCTGTGAATAAAATAATTTTTTTAACAGATATAAGATGATTTTAATTTTCCGCTTGATGGAACAATAAATTATTTTAAGATTACATTCAATGATTCCGATAATTTGTTGAATAATTTGTTTCCTCAAAATTGTTTTAAAATATTTTTATTTCAAATATGATATTTAAAAATGAAATGAGTATTTTCATCAAGATATATTCATATTCTATTATATAATTTATTTTGATAAAATCTTATAAGGATAATAGTTATCTACTATGCGTATATACATGAATATAGTTGTCATTATTTCTCAGAATGGTATATTTATGTGATGATGATATTTTAATAAAACCCCATTATAGAGTAATTGTTATGTAATGAGGAAATGAAATTATGTTTATTTAACATGTTTCCATTACAGGGATTATGTAATAGTGATGTAATAAAAAAAAATTTGATCATGGGGGATACTTTATTTGGGTTTTCATTATGTGATTGTTGCGGGGTTAATTATATATCACCCCAAGGCATTAGGTGAAGTTTTATATCTCATGAGATACTTATGGAAATCAAGTTGATGTTCATGATACACTATGGGAAGCAAGTATACATTCATGATCCACTATGAGAATGAAGTATATGTTATTAATATATTAATGGGAAAAAGCAGTGATTCATGATCCACTATTTTAATTGGAGAGAATTCCTAATCCATCATGATATATAAAAAATGGGTTGATTTCTAGTCCACTATTAATTGATATGATCAGTATTTATGTTTTATATAGGAAATAGTTTTTATAATTATGAAAGTGCCCATCATTTATGAATTTATTTTATGTGTATTATATGAACACATGGTATATGATTTATTAGTGATGATATATGAACATTTTGACTCATGGCTTTTGAAATGATAATGATTTATGCCACGACTCATGATATCGATCCCCGATATATTGGATATGAAGTTTCTATATTAATTTTTGAGTATGTGAGATCATCCATTAAGATGATACAGTTCCCCATTGTAAGAATAATAGTTTTATATAAGCTATGTCAAGAAGTGTAAAAATTTAAAAAGATATAATTAGTAGTGATAAATAGTGTACATAAATAATAAATTTATTTACATATTCCTCCATGAAACTACTTATTTGAAATTCAATAATGATTCGTAATATTTTGTATGAAACATTCATATAGGGAGTTGTAATATTTATATATGGAAAATTAAGGAAGATATAGTTCGTATTAGTGTGATATTTAGTTAATAATTGGAAAGAAAGTATAGAGATCACTAGTAAAATTCCTCCCTATAAGTCAATGAATTAGATATTTTACAACAAATAGGTAGATATTTTTTTAATTTTAATATCCATACATCCCATCATGGATTCTATATGTATATTTCCTCTTTAAATAGATCCATATAGTGGTAATAACCCTAAAAAAATTGGATAATTATATATCAATCAAAATTCAGGGTATGGTGAGTGAACCCTTACTACTCGACTTATATTAAATTCCTTTTAGATATCATTAAGTTAATTAAAATTTCCATGATTAACTATTATATATAATTTAAATATATTATGATAAAAATGGTCATTGTTAGACCAATATTGTAAATGATTAAAAATAATGTGTTTTTATTAAGACATTCTATAACTGATTTTCATGATTATGCAATTTTCAACTATGAATACTATTTTTGGAATATTATTTTTTTCATCAATTCTTGGAATGAAAAGTAATTGGGTTGATGATAATTATAATTTAAAATGAAATGATTTTATTCATCAAAATTTAAATGATATATTATTTTTAAGGAGAAACCTTATGATTATGCCTGATCATCCATCAAGTCAAATAATTAACAACATCATCATAGCGGATTATCAAAACACAAAAAACACTGTGTAAATATAATTTTAAGGAATTAGAATAGGTAATTATCATGTTGGAAGGAATATTTAATTTCCATCATGTTATGAATATGGGAATATGACCCATTGAGAATATATTAATAGATGATAAAGGTATATTCTATATGAAGATAATGGGAATTTAGTAATGTAATTGAAATTAATTTCATGCTATATATATATTGAAAATTTCTAATTATCTAATTCAATTCCATATTCCACGATCAATATCATAGGATATGTATGTGATTATTTTATTCCAATAATTGAATTATAATTATTGGGGTCTATATTCTTTTTCTATAATTATTATATAGAAGGGTTTTTAAATGATATTCACGGTAAAAGAATCATGAATCATACATGTATTTTTTTATAGAAGATTTTTCATTAAGTATTTAAAAAATATGATGTATGGTACATATAATATTGAGAAATGATTTACTAAATATGATTATTTTTTTTATAACATATGATTCATTCAATGATAACACATATTATATTCCATGCGTTGAGTTAATATTGTCAATATAGTATTATGAGATTAATGATATTGATGAAATAAATTAGATAAAATTGTTTGTATTTAATTTTGTTAGTGAATTTATGAAATAATGATTTATTTGATCCTTATCAGCATTTATTTCATTTTTTAGATTTATGTAATATATTCCACAGTATGTGATTTTATTGGAGATTTATGTTGACTTATGTTATAATAAATTTTTAATAGATTACGTGATAATGGAATTAACATATTTGGTATGTGATATTTTGAGAAATATTATGTTCTTTATAAAAAATGTTTGATTATTTTTTTATGCCATGCTTTAAATTTGGTCAGACATATTTTGTAGGATCCTTTAAGGTCAACTATTTTATGTAATAGACTCTATTGAACTCCAGGGGTTATTATTGAGGATTTAGATGTTATTTTATTATACTAACCTATATTGAGTAATTTTTTCTCACCATTTTTGTTTTGTTAATTATTTAGAGAAATAAAGGATGGCATGTAAAAATATTTTGGATCTTCCTATTTATTAAAATCTAATTTCAGTTATTTGGTGATGAAAAAGTCATTTCGAATTTTCATTTACTAAGGGATGAATTTAAAATTAATTAATTCACTAAGGATGCAATTGAGATTATTATTTAAAAATTAATATATCATGTATATTTTATAATGAAATTTATCTGGATAGTAAAATAAACACTCAATTTTACGAAAGGTATCTTGATTAAATTTTATTGTATTATGATCACTTCTTATTAATTAGTGGTCATTTCACCCCCATCAGATTTATTGTTTTGTGGTAATTTTCTATCTGAATAAATATTCTCTATATTAAAAAATATTAGTCCTTATATATTATTTTTCAATCGATGTATATATTTATATGTCATACTAAGGTTATACTTAACTATGATTTTAAATATTTGTTATTCGAAATACTTTTTCAATTAAACATCGCCATTTAAAAAATTATTATTCAATTGGATGATGTGTGTTTTTATTGAAGATATATTAAAAAATTCTCCATTTTATGAAAAATAAAATAATTACGTGGTTTATATTAATTTAATATGTGGGGGAGAATTTTACACCTCAAAATTATACATAAAAGAATAATAATCTCAATACCATTCTAATCACGCTACAGAATTATTCACCAGGTATTCAATTTTATGATATGAATATGATTTCCCACAAAATGATATATATAAATAAATAAATATATATATAAATATATTAATAATAATATTGTGAATAAATATTTTTATATAGTATGCTGATTTTGAATTATTTCATTTTATTCGTCAAAAATATATATTTTTAGCATTATATTTATTTTATTTTGCGAATGTAAAGTTTAATTATTTTCAAAAAATATTATATATAATATTTTAAAAAAATGAAAATCTAATTTTAAATAATCATGCTAAATAATCACAGTGTTCATTTCTTATAATTGTTTTTATTTTTTTAACTTTTTAATGAGTAATGAAAATTACTGATTTTTATTAAATGCAGTCTTCTCATTTAATGAATTTAAAAACATCCATTTTCTTAGAATTTTTTTTAAAAGTATGATTTGATAATTTACAATAATATTATATAATGATGGACATTGTAAAAAATGTTATTTTTTTAAATCATATATACTTCATATATGATTTTCTAATTATTATGATTCTTCAAATTTTAAGGTTTTAATTTTAAATTCAATATTCATAAGTCTATTAATTGAATCATGAAAAATGGATTCACTTTTTGGATTAAGTAATATAAAATTTGGTATGTAGTACAATTTAATTTTTTATTCATAATGAGTAGTAATATTGGTAAATATTTTGCACCATCGTAATGTTATAACTAGTTAGACATGGATAAAAGATTGATTTAAGGCCATGTTTTTTGAATACATAAATAAAACCTATTAAAAAAGTTTATAAAAAGATTACTAATCCATGTTTCAAAAAAAAATCACATTGTTTTATTTATATTTTTTATAACCAATATATATATTTATAGGAAATGAATAATTTAAAGTTTTTACCCTTGAATTTATTATTTCTAAATTTTTTAATTAACGATAAATATTTGATAAAATCCATTATAAAATTGAACATAAGAGTTAAATTATTTGCTTTTTGTGTCATATAAAATTTGTTTTTTTTGAATAATTAACCTATAATCTAATGTAACATAAAAAAAGTATTTATGACATTGATACACAAAATAAAATAAATGATTTCAATAATATTAAAAGTAATAACATCTAGCTGAATTTTTATTTTCGGATAATTAAATATATATATATACAATATCATAGTAATATTATTGGTAAATATTGTTAATATATTATATTCATTTTATTCAGAGTAAAATTATATGATTTTTTCATAACATGAAATTAATATTATTTTATACCAAATATATTTTATTTAATAATTAATAAGAATTGATAATCCTGAAATATTAAAATAAGGATTTGAAATGGGATAAATTATAATCCCTTTAATATTTAAGGGGAAATTTTTACCTTATATGAAAGATTATAACCATCTAAAATAAAAAAAATTACCATAATGATATTTAAATTTAGTTAACCATGTTATTAAAATAAAAGATTATGATTAATATTTTATCTAAACAGATGTTTTTTATAGATGATACATAATGTCCATAGATTTCAAATATTTTAATTCATGAAATTTTGGGAACATTTTTCATTAGAATGAAAAATATTTTATTATAATATTTTATATATTTCTGAAAATGATATTGATGATATTTAATAAAAATTATAACATTTTTAAATGAGTAAACATTTAAAAAAATGACCCTATTTATTAATTGTAATTTAATATATGGTAAATGACTAACATGATCTTTTTATGTGTAAGTAGAATTTTTATTTTATGTTTATTGAATCCCAAATACTAAAAAACATTAATTTGACATTAAATTCCAAAACTATTAATTAAGGATTAATAATATGATATAAACATGAAAACATAGCTAAAACATATATAAATTAGATTGGATGAGGTGACGATGAAACATTTTCAAAATATAATTAAATCCTATAAATTTTTATTGACCTCATTTAGATAGTTAATTTATATTATTCCAATATATTTAGCAATTCAAACAGTTCCCCTCTTCTCACTTATACAAGTGAAAATCTCTTGTGATAAACTATGGAACATTATATATCATCCAATACAAACCATAAAACCTTTATATGTTCATTAACAACATCCTAGAGTTTCTAATATTTCTAATATATTATCCTTTCAAGGCCAGTGGTTTGATTCAAATATGGTTTACAAACGAAGAGGAATAACATATAACCCAATGTTTTCAATTTTATTAGTCATTATAAAAATTTTAAACATATGGTAACAATTATAAAATAAAAAAATTATTATATCAAATATATATAATTTTTATTATTTTTTTTGAATAACCATTATCCATCATCATCCAAGTCTAAGTCCTTTTATTTATTTTATGAATCCTCTTTTTTTTTAATTTGGAACCACAAGAAACTGACAATCAATACTTGGAACCACATATTGTTTCTTGATGACCCATTTCACTACCAAAAAATTGAATCAAATGAAAACAATTAAAAAAATACATCATCTACTAACAATAGTGATTAGACCTGGGATATACTATTATTTCCATGACAGGACATTTACATCAACGATAGGATATAAAAAAGATAACCTTCTATGGATTTAGAAATAAAATTTTCATGTATTACCAAATTTAAAAAGTAAAATAAATTCATTCCAATTTTATTAAATTTTCCTAAAAAATGATAATACTTCCAAAGAAATATATCTTTTTTGAGGCCTTGTTATATCTTCATCCCCTTCACTTTATCCTTCTTTTACTCAGACCACCCAAATCTCTAATAATTTTAGGCATTAATTAACATTTTGGAAGCATTACTGATGTTGTAAAATATGAATTTAAATTACTCATAGAAAACAATGGGATATAAATCCTTATTAAAATGTAATTCATAAAAACATACATTAATATTAGTCCAAATTTAAATCCCGATTCCTTCTATTATTAAAAAATATTTATCATTCCTTGCTGGAGCCTTCCCAAAAAACCTAGTCATTACATTTTTCAAAAAAATAGTTTAGTCCTTGAATAAGATCATTTCATTTACCTTGGAAGAGGGATATTTCCATTGATATAATTACTAGGGGAGACATAAAAATCCCTTAATTATAATGTTTATTTTTCCCTTTTCTATACCAGATCAATATAATAATACAAATTATCTTCTATCTCTTCTTCAAAATTAGATGAGGCCAAATACTCAAATTCATAAGAATGTGTCTCAACTCTTATTTTTTTTGGAGAAAATTTTGTCAGACTATATAGAACGAGATTTATCCCGAATTTTCTTATTTTTATACATCACTTTCTACCAACACACATTGTCAATGACCTACATATCCTAACTCAAAATGTTAAACTTTATGGAATGTGTTGAGATATAAGAGGCTCCTTTCTTCGGGCTATACTACATTTCAATAAATATGTAATTTGGAAAATTTGGTATACAATTTCGAGAAACCTCATAATACCCATTAAAACCTTCATTAAAATGGTCGTCACAATAAAATCGTCATCATACATACCAAAAAAATAAAGTGGACTAAGTGTTAGAGGGATTATTAACAGGATTTTTTTTATATTGTCGAATATTAGAATCCACCATTGATAATTTATGAAAATTATGGAACATAGACACCATATTGAAATATACCTTTAGTGGAATTTAGGAAACAACAATGAGATTTGTATACATAAGATGAAATAGTTCTAAAATCCCATGCCATTAATAAATAAACCTATTTTTCAATAATTTAATCTAGAATGTTTAGATATTTATTAGTTCATGTAGGAATCATGTCCTCATTGATAGTCTAATAAAATTCCTCCAAAAGAGCACCCATATCACTATTATGAAAATAAAGGATGATTTTCCCTTACCCAAGACATATAAAACAATGTTCCATCCAGGATCCATAAATGTTAAATTTTAAAATTCAGTATTCTTCCTCAATCATGATCAATAATACATAAGAAGTTGGACATAATATATCAACATCAACAAAATTATGTTCCAAAAAAGCGTGTTTCATTGTAGAGGTACTAAAATCAGCATAAATGATGAGAACACATTAATTAAATATAGATTGAAGGATATCAATATTAGAGTAGGTAGGTAATATAATTCTATATTGAATCCAAATATCTATAGTAGATGGGTAATGATTAATATGGATGTGGAATATCAAACTATGATGTTAAATTAAAAACCACAAAAAGAATTTGTAGACATGGAATAAAACTAAATTACATATTTCTTATAGGTGAAGTAAATAATGATCTATTCAGACCCACATATCTAAGAAATCAAATGATTAATTAAACCCTACTTCACATTTAAGATCCTGTCAAATTGATAAATAGGTTGAAAATACGAAAAAACATGATGACAATACGTGAATAGAGTAGAAAATAGGATTATTGAAACAACTGAGGATAAATTGGAAACTAGGTTTGTCCTCAAAACCCATAAGGAAATTATGAGAAATATTTATTTTATAGAATATCAAGAGTCATTAGAATAGAGAAGAAGGAATGAAGGATATATCATCTAAAATGATTTGAGTATGTGGGTGTGGCCACTCCCCCACTAGAGGAGGAGGGATGATGAATCATCCATTATTGTTATGGAATCACCTGATAAGAAGATTTTATAATAGTGTGGTAATCCTAAATCCAAGATAATTTTCAATAATCTTCTATTATTTCCTAAATGACAACATTAATCAGGCCTAGGTGTGGTCAACCATCTCAATGAACCAATTCGATTCATTTTTGTTTTCTTAATTACATTGATGATAATAAGGATAGATATAATATATATATATATGATATATATTATATAATTATAAATATTTATAGCTAGATTTTAATTTACCTTTCTATCCATCCATTTTTCAAAAATTTAATACATCGTTCATTCAAACATATGTCCTACCAACTCAATGAATGTTGTAATACATTTTTCTATATGTAACTTATATATATGACTATAAATATAGGTATAATGAATATATATAATATATATAAATAATGACTAAAATTATAGATATGATGTAATAGATATCAAAGTAAAAAAGAATGAAATATTGAAACAATAACATGCATGGGAAATGATGATGTTGTCGAAAGGAATATCAATTTTCAATTGAAAAAATTTAATAAATTGAAGACCAAATGTTAGTATTAAATCATAAATTCAAATAGATATATATAAATATATATATATATATTGGTATTTTATTTCATTTATAATAATAAAAATTATTTATATAGTGTTTTCAAAAGTTTTTGATCTAAAAAATTGAGATCATGCATTTTCATCTCAATTATATTTCTGTTAGGAAATTCCATATTCAATCATTTTTTAGGTTTTGTTAATAATAAAAATGAATTTATTTTTTGATACATCATAGGAATATTATGGGGATATAAATATTCATCTATATTTATCTGATTCATTTTTTCTTAATACAAAATTTATAAATTTTGTATAGGATTTAATGTTCAATACAATTTTATATGTCATTATTTCTGCAAGAATTTTAATTGATTGGATTATAAGATCCTTTTCAAATAAATACATTTATGTTTTATTAATGAATGATTATTTTTATATAATAAATTTTTTAATTTAATTTTACTCACTTATTTTAATTATGAGTCTAAATTAAATTTTATAATGAAACCTAGTTATGTGTTACTATTCAATCGGGAATATGATTCATCGATGTCAAGGATTCTAATAATATTTTTCAAAAATGATTATTATAATAATATATTTATTTTAATATTTATTTAATCCCATTTTATTTTTCTAATAATAAATATTAAAAATAAATATCCCTTCATTCTTAATAATATACTTTTATTCATTTTAAAAAAATATTTTAATGTAATGTATATTTTAACATATATGACATCCTCGTGATTTTCAACCACTATGACCTCACAATGAATTGAATAATCCTATAGCTATTTTAAGGTATATTTTTAAACAAAATTTGTAAAGTATTTAAATATAATCATATTAAATAGGTGATTTCAAAACAAAATGTGTGTTTTCTTCAAGAAATATTTTTGAGATATTTTTAATTAATGTTTATCTATAAAAAAAATCAAAAAATGATTATTATAAATTAATGAGGATATGATTTGATTATAAAATCAACATTTATTATTTGGATAGGTTATGATATTCATGATGATATTTATAAGATAAATTTTTTTACATGGGATATGATATGTTAAAATTATATTGTTTTTATGAAATCAATTTTTATTTATGTGATATGTTATGTAGATATGATGATTTTTGTTATCATATGGAACACAAATGTAAGGAATAATTAATTTTAAATGTGTTATAATAATCATATATCTCTCTAATGAAATTGGTAATATTAATATCCCTTGAGATAATTACAAGATATTAGTTAATTTGATAGACTCAATATGGAATATTAGTAATTCTTCTTGGTCCTTAATGGGAAAAGTCGATGTTCTTTATCCAATAAGAGAATCAAGTGATGACTCCAGATGCACTATGGGAAACAAATTATTTTCAATAATTTATTATGATATGGTAAAAATGAATTGATGGTGGATCCAATATTATTTGATGTTCTCAACATATAAAAATAACATACGAAAGTTTTTTAATACATATTATAATTTCATAATTTTGTAAAACATTTTTAAACTTATGATTTGAATTGATTATGATATATTAGTGTTGATATCTCAAAAAAATTAATCATGTATTTTTAAATGATAATTTTTCATTTCAGGATAAATATTTTGGACTATTATATAGTTGATATAATCGTTATATGTCATGATTTTGGTCTCATACCATATTATATATCTTATGTTTTAGTATGATCATACATGGATATGTCTAATGTTTACCCTTACAATGAATATGAGACCTCCATTTCACATATATTATTTCCCCAAGTTATGTTGTAAGGTATTATATAGGGTACGAAATTATTCATTAAATAGGTGAAAGAAAATAATAGAGATGATAAAGAATGTATACAAATAATATGCTTATATATATAGTCTCTAGAGAGACTAATAATATAGTGATCAACTATGGATCATAATGAAAAATATTTAGTCTTGATCTTATAATTTGTACAAAGTTTATATAAAATTCCTCCACCATTATAGGGACAATGACATGGATGTGTAATATTGAACCCAACTACAAATGTCTTGATAAATGGAATATTTTTCAATTATATTATTATGAATCGATAATTTTTTTAAAATTAGCGAATTCTTCATCTATTATAATTTTTTTTGATGAAAACAATTTTCTTTTGCTAATGCAGAAGGTGTTCACTAGTTTCATAATCCATTGTTACATAATTCTTTTTATTTTATTCTATATTTTTTTTTCATGCTTTATAAATAATAATTATATTTTCTTCACTTGGGTGAACATTATTTCTCATGAATGAATGAATTATATCACATCATTGATGAATTCAATTTTTTACAGATTCATTCAATTATTTTAGGAAATTTGGATACAAAAGTGTGGGGGTATTCTCATTAAGGGTTATATTATATAATATATGGGAGAATTAATTTTAATATTGTGTCTTATAATGATTAATAGTGGAAGGGGTGGAAATTTGGTAAATACTATTTTACTAATATGAAAAAAAATTGAATTCCTGGATCATGGAAGAAAAATTTTAAAATAAGGAAGATAAGACAACGATTAATAATTCATAGCCTCACCACCAATTTAATTATACATGTTATTATATTTATCTAACACTATACCCTTATTTAATACTTCTAAAGTATATTTCAGTTTTTCTAATGACTAAATTTTTAATGGTGAAATACTTTTATAATTATTTTGTTTTTAAATTTTCCTAATTTGAAAATATTGATTCAATTTATAAATATAATTTTGTTATAAATAATTTAAATAAATGATAAATACAATAGATAAATGTATAACTTATAACACATTAAAATAGATTTTAGTAAAATTATATTGGAGGATTAAAGTATATTTATGATAAATATCATTAATAAAAATTATTTTAATGAAATTTAATTTCTTTTTCTTTATAAAATTGTGTGTAATGATACTTTATAATAAATATGATATTTAAAAACATATTCTGAATAATTAATTTATATAACCAAACCACAATATTTTTTATTCGAATAAAATGTTACGTAAGATGAAAAATGAACAACATTGGTTTTAAAATTGACCATATTGATTTTCTAGGCATTATTTTACCCCTAAAAATTATAATTTTGAGAAAAATGATTTATAGGTTTTCATGAAATTAATATATCTTATATATATCACAAAACTTATAATTTTTTCATAAACACTGTGTTTTAAAATCCATATAGTTAATATTATTAAAAAATCTAAAAAATAACAGCATCTAATTTTTACATTCTTAAATAAAAAAATAATTACATTTAAAAAAAATATAAATTCTATTGTTTATAATAAAAATTTTAATTTTAAAATTATATAAAAATGTATAATGTTGTTCTATAATGATGAAATAATATAATGCATGTTATGAAATTATTTTTCTGAACTAGTGTTTATATGCTATTGTGTAATCAACGATCTCAAATTACGGCCCCAATAATTTAGTGTTCGAATATTTTGACATAATCCATCTAAATTAATATATGGGTAATTTTTTAACACTGAACGATTATTTTCACATGTGTCCTACTTTACAATGAAATTCAATCGAATTATTTTTACCTCCTAGGTTTCTAATTCTGGAAACATTCTCTTTATTATGATGATTCTCGATAAAAATTAAATAATATAATAATTTAGGTTTTAAAATTACTTCATTATTTTTGAGTTAAAGTATTTTCATATAAATGTACACAGAAAACTATAAATATGATGTTACACACATTATAGATTATATGTGGCATATCCAAATAGTAAACTAAAACCAATATTCTTTCTAAAATTTGAGAAGTCATAATTGTAATGACAAAACAAAATTATCAATGTAAATTCCATTATTAAGATTATGTCATATAGTATAATCATATAAAATCATATTTTGAACACAATATAAAAATTATTAATGAAAAATTAATGAAATAAGATGAATTAATAAAAGTTAGGGAACCCATACTGATGAGATTGTACCATAACATTTAAAATAGTAATATTACACTTATGTATAGTAATTTGACCAATATAATATTATCATCAATTGTGAGTGAATAGATAATATTTTGAGACCTTATTAACTAATATATAATGTATTAATTTCATACAATAGTTAAATAAATGTTTTAAAATTTTAAAATTGAGATTGTGTATTTTTTTAACTCATAAATATTTAATTACAATTTTAATCTTAATTTAATAAATTTTAAAAAATATATCTCAAAAAATATTGTCAAAAAATATTTTTTTATTATATGATTGCAATATATTTTTATGTGCCCAAAATTAATTTTTCAATGTGTTATAAAATTAGTTATAATTTTAAAATAACTATTTTCCACGAAAAATATTATTTTAATTAGATATTAAATTTCTCATGATTATATAATTACTTTTATAAAAATGAGTTCAGTTTTAAATAAAAAATTTTAAAAAATGATTCGTGTAACACCCTATGCTTCAATGATTCACTTCTCTTTGAATAATACAGTAGCGTGTGTTGTACGCAACCTCGAGTTCAAACACACACCACAACCAATCAAACTAGCCGTTATGAAAAGTAATACCAACTTTTTGAAATTTTATAAATTTTATCTTTCAAAATGGTATTCATTTTTGGATTCGGAATATCAAAATTAGACTAGAGTGAATTTTTGGTATTTTTCTAAAAACATTCAATTTTTGATGAAAAGTGAAAAACACTGAGTTATTGGTTAAAACTGAATTTTTATTTAAATAATTATTTATTTTATTTAAATTTATTTAAGGTAAAAATAGATACATAATACCTATATAAGTTCAATGTAATTCATTGGTGTTAGGTTAGAATAATTTTAGATATATAAAAATTTTATTGAACTTTTCACTGTCTTTTACCCACCTCCTAGGAGAATTTGCAAATTCACATAAAACATATCTTTACTGCTTTTGTGAGTGTCATTTCAAAAATCTGAGAGACACAGTTAATATCAATGTGTAAAATGTGGTTCAATAAGATAAAAATAATTTTTCGTGAATAGAAACATTTTACTTTTATTTACCACGGTAAAATTTAAATAGGATAATTAAGGGTAAAAATGTTATTAATATTACCCTAAAACATGTCCTAATTATATTGTAAAAGTGAATCTCGACCAAAAACAACCTTTGGAATAAAATATTGTCATTTAGGACCACTTGGATTAGATTTGAACATTTATTATTATTTAATTCAAAGAAGAGTTAAAAGAGTTAAAATCACAGTTTATTAACTAAAAAAATTTTAATATAGGGTTTTAAATAAGATAAATTCGATTATAAATATTAATTATAAAGATAAAAATATTTATTACATAATGGTAGTTTATTTATAATTTTTATACATTAAATAATTTAATTTATTTCTGACAAAATGGCGATGCATTAATTACCTAATAAATGAAATATTAAAATATTTGATAATATAAATAACCAAATAAATGTAATTTGATACTTTTTATGAATTCCACTAATTTTATAGGTTTCTATTACAAGTTATTATTTATGTAATTATGTTTTTTCGATGTAATAATTCTGTTATGAGTTTTACAAAAATTAAATACCAAATAGTGTCAAAATTGAAATAAAAGAGTTTTTAAAACAAATATTATATTATTAATTGATATCAATTCATAAAATTCTATGGTTCGGAAAAGAGACTTATATAATGATAGGAGTATCATTAATGGACCAATTTGGGGTCGCTTGGATGTATATAGTAATTTTATTAACTATATAATATAAAAATACAATGTGACATGGTAAATGTCAAACTAATTAACTAAGAGTTAAAACTAAAAGATAAGGTTAATATAATAACCCAAATCTGTATAAATTATATTTTATGAAACTATTTAGACCCATATCGACCTTAGACTTTGAATAATACACTTTTGAGCCATTACAAACCGAATATGACATTATTTTAAAATAATATTTCTAGCTTTTCATAAGTTGCTCCTCCACCCCCTTATAAAATGACACCACTTATAACCAATTCTTCACACCTTCAAAGCCTTTTAGTTCGGCCAACCCCTTCCCAAATACTCTCTAAAATTCTATCACTTAATCCTAGAGACCTTAGTTTGATCAGAAAACCAACCTATGGGGCCCTTTTGATCAAATCAAACGGAAGAACCCGAAGAAGAGGTAATGTTTTCACCACCTTATTCAAGTTCATTTCTTCTTCAACATCTTCTTTCCTTGTTATTACCATTCTAAAATAATAACTCCAGTATCTCATATATACTGTGATTTTATTATAAATATTGTACAACCATATTCATTATTCAATCCATCCTTTGAATGACATTTCACCATACATGTGTACGTACGTCTTACCGTCTCCACGTCGTGGTGTAATTGTTATTCAATAAATTATTATTTATATGGGTATAATAATTATGTACAATTCATGTAAATAATAAATATAACATGATAAGGATTATGTATATATGATATACCATCCAATTATATATTATTTTAATATCAAAAGAATGATATTGTCGCTCGTGCGTACGTACGGACTACCGTCTCCATGAACGCGATGAGATTCATGCCCCATCGTATGAATTCAAGTCTACTTATATTTTTATGATTAAAAATAATTTTTATAGACCTGATATAATTCTAGATATGAATAAAATGCATCCTATCCATAAAAAACATTCCTTATGTAACAAATCATATATAATAAAACGATTAAGTTAACACCTAAAACGATGATAATACCAAAATATTATTAACAAAGTATTAATAGAAGATGATATATGATATCATAATTATGTATATGATTCTTGTATAATTTAATAAATTTTTTAACTATTATAAATGAGGTTAATATACCATCAACTAATGAAATGTACAAGGTAAGGGTTTATTTCACAATCTCTTCATTATCCGATGTTGTTTATACGTAATTATTTACTGGGACCTCTTTATCATCCACATCTATGTTTCATAAAAATGTATTTCAAAACATTCTTTCTATTTTACAAAATATGGGTTAAAGTAATTTATACCCTTTTTTTAATTTTTATAAGAGGTTTATAAATGAATCTTTCCGTCATTTTCCAAAGAAGGTCATTTTTAACCTTTTCGACAAAATTAAGGAAAGAATGTCATTTTTTAAATTATACGGAGGGTGTGGATATTTTTCCACCATTATAAAATCTTAGAAGCTTCCATTACAAGCTTATAAGGATATTTTCAAAGTAAATGTTTTATTTTTTAATTATGTGACTTTTAAATGATTTCAAAAAAAGTGATATTTTACTCAAATTGTTTTGATTTTATCTATGTCAACATTCATTGTGGGATTTTATGTTTATTTGAAGTTGATTTAAGAGGATACAAAACATCCATATTGTATTGATGGTTTTGTGATATGATTGACTATGGATGTTTTATTTTATACCATTCATGGTTTATGGAGAAATATTGAAATCTCATATTCTAGTTTTAATATGAATGTTTATGTTATGTTTAAACCTTTTCATATGAGGAATGCATTGGACTTAATAAGTGAGGGGTGGAGCCCACTATAGCTCCTCGATACATAGATAGGTCTCATGAGACAAACTAGTTTCTTGGAACAAGGCCTTGACAAAATATTATTTGTAGTCTTGGCATGAGGCCTTGACTATGTATTTATGATAGTCTGGCATTATGCATTCCATCATTACGAAAGTGGTTATTGATATTGCATGTGATTATTCGACAAGTAGAATATCCATGTGAATAAAAAAATGGAATTATTTCATTTTATCTTTGCCATATTATGGTAAAGTTCAAGTTTAAAAGGATTTTGTTTTAGTTATACTTCGCCTTAAATGTTTATGTTTATTTATGAAAATTTACGCTATATTGTTATCTGTACTGAGCATCTGAGCTCACCCCTTTCAATGTTTTATTTTTTCCAGGATGTGGAAAAGTAATTTATGAATGACCAGTAGGGATAGTAAGTGGGTATATAAGAGTAGACTATGGAGACTATGTTGTTGTAGTTTTCATTTTTATGATGTAATTTAAGACTTATGAATATATCTAGTGTTTCCAAAGCTACTAAACTAACTGGTCTTTTGAGATTTGATCTTTCATGTGATCATGTCAATGTTATGTAATAATGCACCGACTCTGGGTAAATGGGGTCAGGGTGTTACAATTGGTATCAGAGGATGTTTAGTACAAACCTTAAAAGCTAGATTTAGATAAACTCTGATTAGAGCACCTAGAACTAAGATGGAATTTGAGGATTAGTATAGAAGAACTTCTTATAATTTTGGTATTGTAGAGATTTTGTGAGTTTTCCGATCAATACATCCATGTCTGGATATGAAAAGGTAGAGGGGGCTCTGGAACAGATGTTCCTAGGGGTAAAACCTGAAAACACCGCTTTGATCTAGACTTGAACAGGAACCGGTGCACTACAATGGGGTTTGTTGCACTCTTGGTTATGACACTCCCAGGGGACATGCTTAGGATAATTCTTATTTTCATTTCTAACCATTATGAAGGGTTTCTGAGTATATATTTCCTCAAAGAAAACATTTTTATGATTATGGATTATATCCATAAATAGTTCAATTTATGTTAAGTGTTTTATAAGTATGAAATTATGTATTTTGATTCATAAACTGATCTAGTTTATGACATTGATTAGAAATGGTGCCTAGTGGAAGAAATGGAAACTGTATCAATGCACACACTCCATGTTGGGATTTCTCGCCTGCTCAAGATAATTATAGTAGAGATGGTGATACAACTGGTACTGATCAGCTTATCCCCATACTGGGACAACTCACTCAGGTTATGAATAATAACCTTACCCGTATGGAGCACACTGATCCACAACGTGGAGGATTAATGTTAGATCAGTTCATGAGGCAACAACCACTATAATTCAATGGAGGTACAAATCCATTGGTAGCTGATCAATGGATAAATTTCCTAGAAAAAATATTTCAGGCTTTGGAGAGTAGTGAAATGGAAGAATTTATCATGGTAGATTACCGTCTCACTGGAGATGCTGATCAATGGTGGTCATTAACTCAAAACACAAAGGAAGATGATGAAGTATCAAATATGGAATGGATGGAGTTCAATGATTTGTTTTTAGAAAAATACTATCCTCGTGACCATCGAGCAGATATTGAAAGGAAATTTTTGAGTTTGAGACAAAAGGAGGATGAGAATGTCACAAAGTATGAGACTAACATTGCAAGGTTATCAAGGTATGATGGAGATTATATACGTAACCGAAGAAGTAAGATTGATCGTTTCTTTGATGGGTTAAAACCATTTCTCCGTCAAGCATTAGTGTCATAATCCTTCTTGTCGTACGAAGATATTGTCTCATGTGCTATCAAGACAGAAAAAGAATTCTGTTAGACTTATGACTTTAAAGAAAATCAAGAGAAGAAGAGATCTACTGATCAATCTGGGAATGGAAATAAGGGGAAGAAGGGAAAAGTTGAATATCCATCCGGTAGTAAATGTGGGAAGACACACCCCTGTACTTGCTTGACAGGAATGGGAGTATGTTACAAGTGTGGTGAAAAAGGCCACCAAGCTCGTGATTGCAATGGGAAGAAAGAAGCTACTGATGTTCAATGCTACAACTGCAGAGAGATGGGACATTATTCCAATGAATTTCCTAAGTGTCAGGGGATCATACCTTAGAAAAGGAAAAGGGATCATGGACAAGTTTATGCTATCACTACCGCTAAGGTACAGGCTCTGAAAGACGTGGTGGCAAGTAATTTAATGGTTTCCTCAAGTTTAGCCAATGCTTTATTTGATTTTGGATCATCACATTGTTTCATATCTTCCACGTTTTCTCTGAAAATTAGATATTTCCAATATTATTTATCAATGGAGTTGTCTGTTAAAAATCCTAAGGAATGTATCATTCCACATTGTTTTGTGAATCAGTCCCCATTAGAGCCCATAAATATTCATTATCCACTGATCTCATCCCCATACCATTGGTTGAGTTTGATATAATCCACGTTATGGATTGTCTTTCGGACCACAATGAAAAAATTATTTTAAGAAAAAAGGGGTTACTATTTTTTATGACGATGATAAGGAACATGTTATCTTTAGAGCAGAATCGTCACCACCTAATTATTATCTAGATCCACCCCCAGTAGCTCAACTAAATTCAATTATTGGGGAGGAAGAGAATGAAATGACTGTGGGTGAGGAAAAGAATGTTCAAATAGAGGATGTACCTATTGTGAAAGAATATTTAGATGTGTTTCTGGATGATTTACATGGACATCCTCCAGAACGAGATGTTGAGTTTTCAATTGATATAATTCCTGGATCAAGGCCTATATCGAATACTCCTTATAGAATGGCCACTGTAGAATTAGTTGAACGAAATAAACAACTAGAGGAATTGGGTAATAAGGGATTTATTCTCCCTAGTGTTTCTCCATGGGGATGCCCTATTCATTTTGTTACAAAGAAAGATGGATCTATGAGGTTATGTATTGACTACAGGGTAAACAATGATATAACAATAAAGAACAAGTATCCCCTACCTAGCATTGATGATTTAGTTGACCAATTGCATGGAGCTAAATACTTTTCAAAGACTGACATTCAGTCATGATACCATTAGTTGTGCGTAAAGAAAGAAGGCATTCTAAAGACATCATTTCGAACAAGGTATGGGCATTATGAGTTTACAGTAATTCCTTTTGGGCTAACTAATGCACCCTATGTATTCATGGATCTAATGAATAGTGTTTTCAAGGAATATGTAGATGAATTTTTTGTGGTATTTATTGATGATATATTGGTATACTACAAAGGTTACGATGATCATGAAAATCACTTGCGCATTATCCTGAAGACTCTACGAAGATATGAATTATATGGGAAGTTTAGCAAGTGTGAATTCTGGCTTCAGGAGATTTCTTTTCTTGGCCATATTTTCTCCAAATAGGGAATCTTTGTTGATCCTTCTATGGCCAAGGAAATCCCTGAATGGCCAGCACTGATGAGTATAACTGAGGTATGTAGTTTTATTGGTTTAGCATGTTATTATCGACGTTTCGTCATGAATTTTTTCCGACTGGCAAACCCATTAACAAAGCTCACACGTAAAGGGGTTAAATTTTTTTTGGAAAAAAGAGTGTGATGAATGTTTTGAAGAAGTGAGGAGATGATTATTCAATTCTCATATACTGACTCTACCATTGGGGAATGATGGTTTCGTTATTTATAGTGATGTAATGAAAAAAGGACATGGTTGTGTCCTTATGCAGAATGATAGAGTTATTGCCTATTTATCACGACAGCTAGAAATTTATGTCAAAAACTATGCTACTAATGATCTTGAGTTAGCTGCTGTAATATTTTCTTTGATGATATGGAGACATTATCTCTTTGGTGAAAAATGTGAGATTTATACTAATCACAAGAGTTTTAAATATATTTTCTCACAAAAAGAACTCAACATGAGGCAAAGGAGATGGCATGAACTACACAAAGATTATGATTTCATGATACACTATCACCTGGGGAAGGAAAACAAGGTGGCAGATGATTTGAAATGAAAAGATCATGGAGTTTTGAACAATATCAGAATTGAAAGGGATCAAATTTTCATGGATCTAGTGAAGATGGACATGGGAATAACCATGAAAGGTGAAACATCAATGCTTTTTCAAATGGTTTCCAAACCATCTTCACTAGAAAGGATTAAGAGTTCTTAGACTGATGATGATGAATTTTAAAAGAAGATAAAAGTTGTGAATGATGGGAGATTGAGAGACTTTGTGTATGAAGTTGGAATTTTGAAATTTGGGAAAAGGCTTTCTGTTCCCAATATACCTGATCTAAAAAGGGAATTGCTGGATGATTCTTATATTTCCAATTTCTCTATACACCCTCGGAGCACCAAAATGTATATATATTTGAAGGAACATTTTTGGTGGGACAACATGAAGAGTGAGATTGCTTATTTTGTGTCAAGATGTATGGTTTGTCAACAAGTGAAAGCTGGAAGGCAACAACATGTTGGAGTATTGCAGCCGCTTCCCATACCTAAGTGGAAATGGGATAATATTACGATGGACTTCATCATGGGGCTACCAAAGACTCCTAGAAGGAACAATGCAATATGGGTTATTGTTGATTGTCTTACCAAGTCAACATAATTTCTTGCGATAATGGAAGAATTACCAGTTGAACGGCTTGAAAGACTATATATTAATGAAGTTGTGAGTCTCCATGGAGTACCTCTATCGATTGTTTCTGATCGTGATCCCCGTTTTACTTCAAGATTCCGGAAGAGTCTTCAGAAGGCCTTGGATACTGAACTTCATTTGAGCACTACCTACCACCCTCAAATAGACGGACAATCAGAATGGACTATTCAAACCTTAGAAGACTTTTTGATGTCCTTCTCACTTGACCTTCAGGGAATCTGGGATCAATATTTACCTCTGGTAGACTTTTTCTATAACAATAGCTTCCATTAGAGTATTCAAATGGTACCATATGAAGCGTTATATGGAAAGAGATGTCGCACACCAACCTATTCGGAAGATGTTGGTGAATGAAAACTCGTAGGTCCAGAACTGGTGGAGGAAGCATTGGAAAAGGGGAATGTAATACAAAACCACGTCAAAGAAGCTCAAAGTAGGGAGAAGAGTTATGCTGAAAACCAAAGAAAGGATTTGGTATTTTAGGTGGGAGATCATGTTTTCTTGAAGGTATCTCCATGGATGGGAGTTATACGTTTTGGCAGGAAAGGTAAATTGAGTCCCAGGGAAATCGGACCTTTTGAAATTATAGAATGAATTGGGGTTGTAGATTACCATCTGGTAATGCCGCCAAATCTCCCCAAAGTTCACGATGTGTTCCACGTATCACTGATGAGAGAATAAATGCCTAACTCAACGCATGTACTCAGCTATGAGGAATTAGAACTGGAAACTGATGTCTCTTATTGCGAAGATCCCATCAGGATTCTTGATATGAGAGAACAAGTGCTGAGAAACTGGATGGCTCGTCTGGTAAAAGTTCTACGGAGAAACCATAAGATGGAAGAGGCAACGTGGGAACCCAGGGAAGTTATGATGAAGAATCACCCGAGTCTTTTTATACAGTAATTTTCTAGAAATTTCATGGATTAAATTATTTGAAGTAGGGGGGAATGTAACCCCCCAAGCTTCGACGATACACTTCACTTTGAATAATATAGTTGCGTGTTTTGTACGCAACCTCAAGTTCTAACACACACCACAACCAATCAAACTAACCGTTATCAATAGTAATACCCACTTTTTGAAATTTTATAAATTTTATCATTCAAAATGGACTTCATTTTTTAATTTGGAATATGAAAATCAGCCTAGGGTGAATTTTTTGTATTTTTCTGAAAACATTCAATTTTTTATGAATAGTGAAAAACATTGAGTTATTGTTTAAAACCGAATTTTTATTTAAATAATTATTTATTTTATTTAAATTTAATTAAGGTCAAAGTTGATTCATAATACCAATATATGATAAATTTAATTAATTTTATTTCGTTTAGAATAATTTTAGATATATAAAAAATTTATTGAACTTTTCACCGTCTTTTACCCACCTCCTAGGAGAATTTGAAAATTGACATAAAACATATTTTTACTGCTTCTGTGAGTGGAATTTCGAAATTCCGAGAGTTGCGATTAATATCAAGTATTAAAATGTGGTTCAATAAGATAAAAACAATTTTTTGTGAATAGTAACTTTTTACTTTTATTTACCACGGTTAAAAGTACATAGGATAATTAAGGGTAAAAATGATATTATTATTACCCTAAAACATGTCCTAATTATATTTGACAAGTTTATCTTTACCAAAAAAACCTTACGAATAAAATATAGTCATTTAGGTCCACTTTTATTAGATTAGGACATTTATTATTATTCAATTCAAAGAAGAGTTAAAAGAGTTAATATCAAATATTATTAACTAAAACATATTTAATATAGGGTTTTACATAAGATAAATTCGATTATAAATATTCATTAGAAAGATAAAAGTATTTCCTACATAATGGTATTTTATTTATAATTTTTAGACATTAAATAATTAAATTTATTCATGACACAATGGTGATGTAGTAATTACCTAATTAATGAAATATTGAAATAATTGATAATATAAATACCCAAATAAATGTAATTTGAATCTTTTTATGAATCCCACTAATTTTATAAATTAATATGACATGTTAGTATTGATTTAATTATGTTTTTTCGAAGTAATAATGCTGTTATGATTTTCACATAAATCAAATACCAAATAGTGTCAAAATTGACATAAAAAAGTTTTTAAAACAAAAATTATATAACTAATTGATATTAAATTCATAAAAATCTATGATTCGGCCAAGATACTTGTATAATAATAGGTGTATCATTAAAGGACCACTTGGGGGTCTCTTGGATGTATATAGTAAGTTTATTAACTATATAATATAAAAATACAATGTGACATGGTAATTGTCAAACTAATTAACTAAGAGTTAAAACTAAAAGATAATGTTAACATAATAACCCAAACCTGTCTAAATTCTATTGGTTGAAATTATTTCGACCCATCCCCACCTTATACATTTAATAATCCACATTGGATAAATTAGAAAGAGAATATGAATTTATTATAAAATAATATTTCTAGCATTTCCTGAGGTGCCCCTCCTCCACCTTATAAAAAGAAAACCACTTATAACAAATTCTTCACACCTTCAAAGCCTTTTGGATCGGACAAACCCTGCCCAAATACTCTCTAAACGTCTCTCACGTCAACCTATAGGCCTTAGTTTGATCATAAAACCACCCTATGGAGCCCTTTTGATCAAATCAAAAGGAAGAACCCGAAGAAGAGGTAATGTTTTCACCACCCTTTTTCATGTTCATTTGTTCTTCAACTTCTTCTTTCTTTGTTATTCCAATTATAAAATAATAACTATAGTATCTCCTATATACTGTGATTTTATTTTAACTATGGTAAAACCATATTCATTATTCTATCCATCCTTTGAATGACATGTCACCATACGTGCGTACATACGGCTTACCGTCTCCACGTCGTGGTGTAATTGTTATTCAATATATTAATATTTATATGGGTATAATAATAATGTAAAATTCATGTAAATAATAAATATAACATGATAAAGATTATTTATATATGATATACCATCCAATTATAAATTATTTTAATATCAAAAGAATGATATTGTCGCTTGTGCGTACGTTCGGACTACCGTCTCCACGAACGCTATGAGATTCATTCCCCATCATATCCATTCAAGTATAATTCTCATTTTATGATTAATAACAATGTTTTAGGACTTGATATCATTCTGGATATGAATGAAATACAACCTATACATAACAAAAATGCCTTATGTAACAAAATATATTTAAGAAAACGCTTAAGTTAACACCCGAAACGACGATAATACTAAATTATTATTAACAAAGCATTAATGGAAGAACATATATGATATCATAATTATTTATATGATTCATGTATAATTTAATAACAGTGTTTTAAATATTATAGAGGAGTTTAACATACCATCGACTGAGGGAAAGTACAAGTTAAGGGTTTATTTCACAATCTCATCATTATCAGAGGTTGATTATACGTAATTATCTGCTGGGACCTCTTTATCATCCACATCCATGTTTCATAAAAATGTATTTCAAAACATTATTTCTAATTTACATAATATGGTTTAAAGTCATTTATACCCTTGTTTGACTTTTTATAAGTGGTTTATACATGAATCTTTCTGTCGTTTTCAAAACAAGGTCCTTTTTAACCATTTCGACAAAATTAAGGTAAGAATGTCTTTTTTTTAACTTATACTACGGGTGTGGCTATTTTTCCACCATTATAAAATCTTAGAATCTTTACTTATAAGCTTATAAGGATATTTTCAAAGTAAATGTTTTATTTTATAATTATGTGTCTTTTAAATGATTTCAAAAAAGAGATATTTTTCTCAAATAGTTTTGATTTCATCTATGTCAACATCCTTTGATGGATTTTAAGTTTATTTGAAGTTGATTTATTATTATACAAAAACCTCTATATTGTATTAATGTTTTTGTGGTATGTTTGACTGTGGATGTGTTATTTTATACCAGTCATGGTTTATGGAGAAAGTATTGACATCTTGTATGCTATTTTTAATACGTATGTTTATGTTATGTTTAAATCTGTTCATATAAGGAATGAATTGGACTTAATAAGTGACAGGTGGAGCTCACTATAGCTCCACGATGCATCAGTAAGTCTCATGAGACAAAGTAGTGTCTTGGAACAAGGCATTGACAAAATCATATTTGTAGTCATGGCACGAGTCTTTGACTGTACGGTTATGATAGTCTGACAATATGCATTCCATTTCTATGAAAGTGGTTATTGATATTGCATGTGATTATTTGACTAGTATAATATCCATGTGAATAAGTAAATGGAATTATTTCATTTTATATTTGGCATATTATGATGAAGTTCATGTTTAAAAGAATTTGGATTTAGTTATACATTTCCATAAATGTTTATGTTTATTTATGAAAATTTCCGCTATATTGTTATCCTTACATAGCATCTGAGCTCACCCCTTTCAATTTTTTATTTTTCCCAGGATGTGAAGAAGTAATTTATGAATGGCCTGCATAGATAGTATGTGGGGATATAAGAGTGGACTATGGAGACTATGTTGTTGGTGTTTTCATTTTTATGATGTACTGTAAGACTTATGAATATATGTAGTGTTTCTAAGGCTACTAAACTAATCGGTCTTTCGAGATTTGATCTTTCTTGTGATCATGCCAATGTTATGTAATAATGCTTCGACTCTGGGTAACTTGGGTCGGGGCATTACAATTCGGGTTAATTGATGAAATTGTCCTAAAATATTATATTATTCAGTGCACAATAAAATACATTAATTTCTAATTTAATATAAATACTTGAATTACAGAGTCATATATGAAGTGTGGATGATGTACTCTTAAAATCAAACCATTATTAATTATTTAATTATATATAGTAATAATTATAAAACAATTAAATGTCTTGAAAGAGTATTTTATACAAACGAATGATATAATGAAAGAACACCCCTCTCTTCTACTATAAATACCAACCCTCACAACCTTTTCTACATACACTGTTTAGTGTTTAATTATCGTCCAAATATGACCAAATACACTTATAGAGGTTATTCCCCTCATCTAGTATCCTTTTTTCTCAACAAAATTAAAAATACATTTTCCATGAGGCGGTTCTCTATGACGATAAATTCAGGATGTAAAATCCTCATTATATTTATTTTAATTTCCTTTTAATTTCCATTATTTTATCATTGTCTCCTCAACTACTCTATCCAATAACTCATGATAAATATAGAATATTATAGATTCATTAATATTAATATATTTTTGTAAAATACACCATCATGTATCTTCTATTGTTCCATTTATTCTAAAAAAATTAATCATCATCCATAAAGTGTTAATTTATCTCCTTAGATGAAAAATTTTCATTTTCAATTATTAAAATAAGGGATATTATGAAATAAATTATAATGGTGAAAACTTATTTATAAATTAAATTTATAACCTTTTTTTATGTTCTATTGATAATATTAAATAATAAAACTAAACAAGTTCATTTTGAGAAAAAAGCGCCCAAAATAATTTAAAAAAAACTTTTAATTACTTATGTAATAATTCCTCCTCAAACAAATTTACCAAAATTAATATATAATAAAATTAGTATTGAATATTTTCATTAATAAAATATAACATCAATTTTGGATATCGATTCTGATTTTACATGATCATATATAGTATTATTCAAGTGAACCGATCATTAAAATTAAAAAAAGAAACACACCCAAGCGACAAACTTTTACATTATAACAAATAAAAAAATACATAATCAACATAATAAAAAATTGTAATTCTTTTCAATTTACAACAGGAAATTTAATTTTTAATTTATTAATCATATTTTATTACTCAATACATTATTAAATAGGCATAACTATTTCAGAAATTAGGTTAGGGGTTCTTTCTCAACTTATATTTTTTATTCAAGTTACACATTATCTATCATTACCTCAGCGTAACTATAATTTATTTTTATATAATAACTCATTTATATTTTTATATGTTAAAAAATCATATATCATGTTTAATTGATTCTTCATTGAAAGAGAAATATATTTTTTATAATGGTCCATGTTCAATTCATCCTGATAACCAGGACAGATTAAACAGAACTTCTTGATTGTTTACCCATTTCATATACACTAGGTAGTATATTTAAATCCACCATTATTTTAAATAAATAAATAAATTTAAAATAAGATAAAATCATGTTTCATTTTTTGTTTTATTTAATACATTACAAACATTTCTTTTTTGAGACTTCATAATGTTTTCCCTTAAAACACATTAATGTTGTTAACTTATAAATTTTCCTAAACACAATTTCTAAATGATTTCAAACCATTTAAAAATTATTTATCATTATATATAAATATATTTTTAATTAATATATATTTATGAACAATTATCTCATTAACACATTTTTATATTACATTTAGAATTGTTTTATGACATGTTTATGATACCCAAATCTTTCTTTTGTAAACAGTAATGATTCGACCTCATGGTTGATTTTTCATGTGGAATACATATGCATGAAGAAGTTATGATTGGTTAATCTAGGATATTCTCTATTTCATTGGGTAATGTTTAGTCTCATGATTTTTAATTATGGGACATGAATTGAACTTGATTCCTTAATGGGTCATTTTCCACCATGTTATGTAGTCTTAGTAGTTATGGTTGAGTCAGGTTTATGTCATGTTATATGCTGTTTAAAAATTCCTACTATTACATGATTAAATGATCCAATGTTATTCATGTTATTCATCTTTAGGATTACTAATTTTTCATGATTTTATGTCACCATGGTATTCATTTATACCCATGTTATTTGATTATTCAAATCCTTATTCCCATACTAGTGTTTTTTGCTCATCATTTTTTTTATGTATTCCCTATGTTATCTTATACAGATATAAGGTCTTAAAGAAATACATGATCTCAATATAAATTTTAAATAATTGATGTTTTTATTTTGGTTTCAAGATGATTAATTATGAAACTAGTCATCTAAATACACAATTCTCTATTATATGTTGATGTATTTGTTGATTAATAATGTTTATCATCATGTAATAAGACGTGTAACATGTGAGAGTGTTTATAGTTGGTTTCAGATAAATGTATTGGTATTTATAGAGATGAGGAATAAATCACATTATTAAGAACCTTAGGTATAATTCTATAACCCTGGATAACAAAGATTAAAAATTATGTTATCATATGATAGGATATACTTATTATTTACAAATTAATCAATCTATGTTCAAATTGATTATATATGCTTCAATGGAATGTATTAAATATCTCTAATTGTTCTTTCCTTTTCATATTCAATGTCTTAAAATATAATAACCCTTTCTAACATAAATTTGATAGATAATGTGATGATTTCCCATTTGATATTTCAATTTTAATGTGAAAGGATGCTCAAACCATTGTGATAGTACTTTCTCTCCTAGAATATGTTATTAATAATTATATAATTCACTCGGAAGGACCATTCCATCCAAAGAAGGAAACATTTGAGGAAAAATAATTTATTTGAAAGCGGCCTCACATATTTAGTGGGTCTTATGATCCCATATTTAATGAATAATGGATTTACTAAATTGATAATATATTCTATGTTCTCTAGTGCTCATAAGGAGTGACTGTTTTCTGGAAGACTATCATTTTGATGGGGAAGATAATCAGTGGTCAAAACTAATCAACAACACAAGGTACACTTATGATGTTTATTACATGTAATAAGAACATTTCAATGAAATATTTTTCAATAAATATTTTTCATGAACCCCTTATCTTAATATGATAATCGAATTCCTTCAACTACAGCAATTGGAAGATGAATATATCGGGGTGTATGAGGAAAAATTAAAAAGGATTTCAAGACATGTCTCCTACTTTTCCCAAAAAATCTAATTCATGGTTGACCACATATTTTGAAAATTAATGCTGACTATAGAGAAAGAATTGCTGATTCGACACATTGATTACAATTATGATGTTTTTTTGTGCCCTTAAATTTGAAATAGAGATCAGAGACTCTCACAGGTCTCATCAGTATACTGAAAATATGTAGAAAATGTAGTTTAATATGGGTTTATTGATGGATAAATCCATTGATGGAAGGAATACCCAACTTCCCAAGTATCATATATGTTGGGATAATCTTCCTGGAAACTTCTCAAAGATCACCAATATATACTTCAAATGTGTAGGAGATGGTAATATTGATATTAAATACTAAATGGATATCAAAAATCCCATTAAAATCGATGAATGAAGGATGGTTCAGATAAAAACTCAATTAATTGTGATATATTTCAACTGAATGATACATTGTAATTATTCAGTCTCATTCCATATGCTTGGGATTATTTGGAGGCAATCAACAACAAGAACCTCCAAGGGGAAAAGTAAAGGAATATTATATGACTACATTTTAGATAGAACCATAACAGATGTTCTAAAATGTACATTAGTTATTCATTCATTACTATTTTTTGTAATAAATTATTATAGTTATACACATTAGTTTATATCATAAAATATTAGTAGAACAAATAAAACACCACCTAAAAATATGGAGGATGAGTTATCTATGAAAATATATAATGAGGTAATTAATTCCGCCAATGTATATAACACATCCCCATCTAATCTTGGTGAACTGAACCTCCCAACAAAACTTTTCATACATCCATTGGTGGATTTTATTCCATATTTGGAATAGAATTGATATTTTTATACAAATACTTCCTCGACAATCCCAAAAGAGTGATAACTATTCACAATATGAGGTATCCTCCATTTATATACCAGTGTAAGGAGGAAGATGAATCCCCTTCACATACAAAACCTCAATTATTGATATAGAATCCTTATGATCAAGAACATAATTATAAAATGAATGATGTAATATAGGGAATCATTACTAAGTACATAACCATGATGATGGATTATAGTAATGTATTGCTAGAATAATTTTCTAGCCTTACTCTATATCGAGTGGTATAGTTATTCTTTGAAATTATACCCGAATATATACCTATATCCAAGAAACCTTATATAATAGACATCATTGATATAGATGAACTAAGGATATAGTTATATGAGAATAGGGAAACATTTTTTATATGCCTAAGAGCTTCCACATTGGGTGAGACATTACTCTTCATCATGAATAAGGATGAATCAATTTCCTTATGTTTTAATTATAGTGATATTACAAAATTAGGACAAGGATTATGTATCACCTACCATGGTTAAATGACGCTCTTGGTCAACAACATAGGGACAATTATTTATATAAGGTAGAC
This sequence comes from Viscum album, assembly GCA_963277665.1. Classification (NCBI taxonomy): domain Eukaryota; kingdom Viridiplantae; phylum Streptophyta; class Magnoliopsida; order Santalales; family Viscaceae; genus Viscum; species Viscum album. The sequence continues at coordinate 229,781 of CAUJRU010000573.1, forward strand.
TTTCGATTGTGATATTACCAATAGAAGGTGAGGAAGGTTGATATTCCCCAGATTACATTTTGAAAAAGGTATGGATGAGATGATTTCATAGTGATACCCTTCAGACTCACTATTGATCAAAAAATATTCTATGACATAAGGAATAGAGCCTGTAGAGATCACTTCGACATATTTTTTGGTAGTCTATATTGATTATATTGATATATATTCCTAAATAATGGTGGAATATGAGGAACATTTGGATATTGTTCTAAAGTATTTGTTAAGGGAAAAATATATGAATTGTACATGAAATGTGTATTAAATATGATGTATATATCATTTTTGGGGAATGTAATTACTATGAGTGGAAAAATATGGACCTTTATAATAAAACATAAAATTACGAGTGTCACAGACCAACATCTGTAAAAGAGATCCTTAGTTTCCATGGTATATATGGGTACTGCCAATGATCTTTGAATAACATCTCATTATTTTAATACCCATAATCCAAGATGACACAGAAAGGAGTAATGTTTTTCTAGAATAGTGAATGTGAATTATACATCATAGGGTTAAAAATGTGGATTATCACTACACTAATACATACTCTTCAAACAAGTGGGGAACACTTTGTTGTGTACAAAGATGTTGCCATTAAGGGATTAGTTAGTGTACTGATGCAATATGATAAACTGCTATCATACACATCTTGGAAGTTGAAAAATCATTAGAAAAACATTCCCACACAATTACTAGAGTTATAATTTGTGATATTTGAATTGAAAATTTGGTTATATTATTTCCCTCAGGATATGTGGGATATATATATTGATCATAAGAGACTCAAATATATTTTCACGTAGAAGAATATTAATATGCATAAATGATGATGGATATATGTCATAAAATATTATAAATACTAATTCCACTACCATCATCAAAGGGAAAAAATGTGGAATAATATATATGTTTAGAGAATTGTAAAACATTATCAATCATGGTAATTTAAAATGATCCAGTAATATATGATTACACATAGAAGGACATGGAAATCACTAAGGAAGGAATGCCCTCAATCATTTCTCAAATTATTTCTCAACAATACCTCATAGGAAAAATAAATGATGCTTAGTAATGTAATGTAGAAATTTTGAAAACTGTTGAAACCATGAGAAATATGAAATAATAAATGCTCAAAATCGATGGGGAATGATTCATAAGATATGGTTCACAACTATTTGTTCCATCAAATATGGTGATAAGGAATGATCTTATGAATTATCCACATATCTCATCCTTCTCTATTCACACATTGATCACAAAAATGTATCGAGATATCTGATATCAATATTTGTTGGGAAATATGAAGAAAGAGATCGCTGTATAAAATAAAAGTTACTAGAATTTCAATAAGTTAAGGATTTATGAAAAAAGACTTGGGGGTTGATGAAAACATTACCATACCAATATAGAAATAAAAAAAACCACCATGGACTTTTTCATTTGAATTCACAAGAAAACCATAGAAAACAATGTTATATGGGTTTTAGTGAATCGTCTCACAAAGATAGATCAAATTATGGAAATTCAACGAGACATCACAATGGAAATAAATTCATACATATAAATTGGAGAAATGGTAATGAAGAATACAGTACTACTATAATTTGTATCTGATCGAGATCTGAGATTGACCTATGTGTTCAAGAATAGTCTTCAACATGATATAAATAGTGATCTAAACATCAGTATGTCTTATCAACCAGAAACAGATGGCCAATCTAAATAGGATGTTCATAAAATAGAATACATGTTGATAGCATATTATATGGACATCAAAATAGGATGGGACCCAAATCTAGCTTTGGTCACATTATACTACATCATTAGCATCCATCAGTGCATCCAAAGGGCTTATTATAAATCCCTTTATGGGATATGATGTAAAACAATGACATAATGGGATGAAATCAATGAACGTAATATTATGGATTCTAAAATGGTTGATGAAATGGTGTAATAAGAGAAAACTATTTTTCAGCATATCAAGGCATCCCAAAGATGACTAAAGAACTATTGATATTGTCATTGATAAGACATGGAAATTATGATTTGAGATATGTAATTCTTGTACAAATATATATGGTAGAGGATCATGACATTTGGGGAGAAATGAACATTTATTCCTAATATATTTGCCCCTTTGACATCCTTTATCATATCAAACCTATTGTCTATCGACTAACACTTCTACCCACAATGTCTCAAGTACATTATATATTCCATGCAACCTAATTCAATGTCACGACCCGTCCTCGGGGCCCGTGCCGTGACTACCCCAAGCCCGCCTTCCATAGGCCAGGGGCTGGCGACTAGCACAAAGGCGTAAATCCCAGCAAAAAGGGAAGGCATTGCCTTTGAAAAGTAAACAAGCACCACCGAGTAAGCAAGCGGAAAAGTAAACACTAAGTAAAAACTGTACAAGCTGTGCTGAAAGTAAAAGGGGCCGGAAATACAAGCCCAACTGTAAAGTACAACTGAAAGGAAAAACAGCAACTGAAAGGAAAAACTGCAGCGTCGAGCCGTCCTCTGGAAGTCCCACCTGAAGGGTGGGGACAGATAGCTCCAATGCTCCTCGGGTCCCGCTGTCCGCTCCGAGCACGTCACGCCCAGTGGTCCACCTCCAGGTACTGACTCGTCGTGTATTCCACCTCCGGGTACTGACTCGTCGTGTAGTCCACCTCCGGGTACCGTCCAGTCCTCGAACACTCGGCCTCCATCAGCACTTCCTGTCGTCTGCAACCAACACAACGAGGTGCGGGCATAGCCCGTGCAGGGGTGAGTATAATGATACTCAGTAGGGACCCCGAGACCCTCAAGGTCTCTCTAAAACCAACAAGGATAACCACAAAGAAGATCTCAACAGATAACCTCTACTTAGATATATGCCCATACATATACCTAAGTTATCAAGTAACCCATCTCAATCATGAGGCAAACACAAGGTCAAAAGTCTCAGCTCAAACCAGGATTTTCATGATCAAAACCATAACTGCTGAAGAGCTCCGTCTCTGGAGTGTACAGTGGTCCTGTCACAACTCCGAGGTACTGCCCACTAAGTTAAGACTGCTGTAGTACTCCACCTATCGAGTAATGAGGCCCAGCCGCTACAACCAAGCGCTCCCATGTGCCTCTACAACCAAGCCCACCTCTGTCATCGGTCTGCCGCTACAACCAAGCGCTCCCATGTGCCGCTACAACCAAGCGCACCTCTGTCGTGGGTCTGCCGCTACAACCAAGCGCTCCCATGTGCCGCTACAACCAAGCGCACCTCTGTCGTGGGTCTGCCGCTACAACCAAGCGCTCCCATGTGCCGCTACAACCAAGCGCACCACTGTCGTGGGTCTGCCGCTTCAACCAAGCGCTCCCATGTGCCGCTACAACCAAGCGCACCACTGTCGTGGGTCTGCCGCTACAACCAAGCGCTCCCATGTGCCGCTACAACCAAGCGCACCTCTGTCGTGGGTCTGCCGCTACAACCAAGCGCTCCCATGTGCCCCTACAACCAAGCACACAACTGTCGTCGGTCTGCCGCTACAACCAAGCGCTCCCATGTGCCGCTACAACCAAGCGCACCTCTGTCGTGGGTCTGCTGCTACAACCAAGCGCTCCCATGTGCCGCTACAACCAAGCGCACAACTGTCGTGGGTCTGCCGCTACAACCAAGCGCTCCCATGTGCCGCTACAACCAAGCGCACCTCTGTCGCACATCGAGTCGTTCGATCAGCAGTCGTCGGGTCTCAGTCAGCTACACGGTCTCCGTGCTCCGCCCGCTCGTCTCCGGGAGGGTCCGCTCCACGAGCTACTGGTCGATACTCCAAGTATCACAAAGTCCCACAAGGAAGTATCTCGAAGGACCACCTCGTCATAGGGGTCTCAACGCAACAGATGGCGCGTCAATCGGACACCCGGTCTGTGAGTTATTAGCCTTTTCGTCCCAGGGGCCCGGTTGGTTTCGTGAGCGAACCAATCCGGCCGTAACTCAACTATACCCCGAACACTCACAGGGTATAAGGATGCCAACCCGGCCACTATCCATCTACATCTAAAACTCGGGCGAAGGATGCCAAAAGTTCTGTCTCATCAAGAGGAACTCAACGCAATAGACGGTGCGTCAATCGGACGCCCGGCCTGAGAGTTATTGACTTTTTCGTCCCAGGGGCCCGGTTTGTTTTTAAGGAAAAACCAACCCGACCGTACTCCACCTGCGTCCAAACCTCGGGCGGAGTATGCCAAAAGATCCGACTCACTTAGAGGAATTTAACGAAACAGACTGCGCGTCAATCGGACGCCCAGTCTGTTAGTTATTGACTTTTCCGTCTCACACCCACCCTGGGAAACTTCCCAGGAGGTCACCCATCCTGATCACTGCTCTAGGCCAAACACGCTTAACTACGGAGTTTTAACTACGTAGGCTCTCGAAAAGGAAGGTGCACCTTGAGTATAGTATACCGAAACGACCGTCTCGATCCAAGGATCGCGTTGCCACTGACGGCATGTCGTTCGGAGGCCCGTAGCTCAAGTTACGGGCGTTTGAACGAAAACCGTCCGAAGACGGGGGTCCGGGCCCGGGCCGACCCGGCCCGACCCCCCCTGGGTCGGCCGAACCGGGTCGGCCCAAACCGGGTCGACCCGACCCGGGTCCGACCCGGTTGACCTGGCCCAGCCCGGCCAGCCCGGCTCGACCGGCTCGGCTATGCCGAGGGCCGCGGGTGGAAGCCGCGGGCGCAGCCCGCGGTCGAGGGAGCCGCGGCCCACGTGCGGGCCGCGCCGGTCGTCAGCGGACGCGGCGCATTGCCGCGTCCCGACCGGAAGAACCGGACCCGCGGACCGCGGGTCCACCGGACGCCACCGCGGCTCAGCCGCGGCGGCCAGTCCGGCGGCGCACCGGGGCGCCGCCGCCTCCGGCCGCCGGAGTCGCTCCGGTGGCCCGTTTTCCTTCCCGTTTGTGCCGATGTTCCTCCCGGGTTCCGTTCTTCACTGCGGGATCACCCAACATCCGTTGCGGCACGTTCCGTCGTCGCCCGTCAATTCCGCACAAAAGAAGAATGGCGGAGGGTCGTCGGGCCGTGTTCGTTGGCCCGCACCATCCGCGTTGGAGATAAACAACGGGAGAAAAATTGTTCAACACATGAACCGACAATTTTAATAAAATAAAATTGATCATTTGAAACCGGATCTTTAATTTTTAAAGAACGTTCACGGGAATATAAAGAGGGGTATTCCAAAATTACAAAATCCCTACCTCGTCGATCGTCGCGCGCGGGCGTTCTTCGCCGAAAAGCTCGTCGCGGAAGAGAGGGATCGTCGCGTCGTCACGGGGAGGCGTCGCGTCGTCGCGGAATCCGGTGTTGAGTCGGTGAACTCAACATACCATGAAACAACAGATTTAATTTAATTAATTAAATCTGTGTTTTTGGTTAAGAACCACGAAGGAGATAAAAAGGAAGGTCCGAGATTCTTACCTCAAGAAGCCGATCGAAGATCCGTCGCAGAGGAAGAGACGTCGCAGAAGAACGTTTTCAGCGATGCGGATCAAGGCGTCGCGTCGTCGATTTCCGGGTTCGGCATTCTTCGCGTTCTTCGCGTTCTTCGCGTTCTTCGCGAGGGAGAAGAAGAAACAAGGATCCTCTCAAATCTTCTCAAAAGATTTTGGGTTGGTCTTATTTTATTAATATGCCAACACACGAAAACAGGTTAAGAAACGATTGAATTAATTCGTTGAATTAATTCAACGAAAGAAACAGGCCATTTAATTCACGAAAGAAACAGCCCATTTAATTCACGAAAGAAACAGCCCATTTAAATGGTCTGTTAAGAATTTAGAAAACGCGTTAGTTGACTTTTGATTAAGACGGGTTTTCACGGGTGCGTTTCTTAGCGGAATGAAACGGCGGGGCTCGTGTAGGCCCCACCTCACAAATATCCTACCAAGGGGGTAGGATATTTCTGGATAGCATCCTATCCGGTTCAACTCAGTTCAAGCCGCCTTTAAGTGGCTTCAAGTGGCTTCCAAGTGGCTTAAGTGAAATAAAATAAAGTTGTCACAAAATTATTTTATTTCGTAACTTTAAGCCCGAAAATTAAAAACCACACCCGAGCAAACGCAACTCCAGAAGAGGCGTTTCTAAGCAAATACCGGCGCTGCGATTTCATCGGTGCCCTCAGAATTCGATTCCAGGCACCGGTTCAAAAGTTAGAAAAACTCGCTCGTCCGTTCACTGAACGTACCCGAGCCAAACATCGGAAAATGATTCCGGGCACACCGGTCCGCGGAATCAGGCGCCGTCAGAAACTGCGTTCTTGTAAAATTCCAAAGAAAATTAAGAAAAAAAATTTTCCTTGAAATTTACGGGTCTTTACATTACTCCCACCACAGGGATTTACGTCCCCGTAAATCTTCAACACAAACTAGGGATACAAAGGCGGTACTGAGCACACACCTGAGCCTTCCGCTCCCATGTGCTCACCTGTACCTTCTCTGTCATGGCCCGGACCACCTCTGGTCCCACTAGAGCTGCCACGATTTCTTCCTTGCCGATAAGAGAAATCTGGTCTCATCCCCTGGATGAACCACGTTCTTCGCCTAATACGGTCAATCCAGACATGGATGATACTAATCCATACCAAGGATGACGTCGTAAGGCCTCGATGATACTACCAAGAGATCCAACCGTTACTCTCGCCTCCAAGGGTTGAGTCTCACTGTCGGCTTCAGTGTGTGATAACTGGGTCTCCTCCAGTAGATGTCTCACGGGTGAGGGTCAAGTCAACAGTCTAAACCAGAACCTCTTAGTAACAACACAAGAGAGGACATGAAAGTAAAATGCCACAAGAAAAGGTGTCTTTTATTACTGCAGCTCAAGTACAAAGACACAAAGCATATATAAACACACATCAACAAAACTAGAAGCAACGTGAACAAAAGTCTCCAGGTCTGGAGCTAGTCCCGCTCCTGTTCATCTGCTCCCGTAGCTCCCTGATCGTAGGCCTCAGCTGCCTGAAGCTGAGCTCTCCCATGTCCTCCTGTCCCCTGCGGTCGGGGTGGACCGCCTGGTGGTGGTGGTGGAAATACCCCGAAGTGCCGTCCACCTCCTGCTGCATGACCAACTCCCCTATCATGGCCGCCTGCTCCTTGCGGCCCGCCCTGATCGAACCTCTGCCTCTGCCTGGGGGGTCCTTCGTTCGTCTGCTGGTCATCCGTATGGAGGGTCGGACAGTCACGAGCCATGTGACCAACCACGCCGCAGGAGTAACACTGCCCTCTCATGGCAAGTCGTTGCCCACCCCGAGTGCCTCGCGAAAACGATCCAGAGTCATGCTGGCGACCACCTGTAGGTCCAGTCCTCTTGGACCCCTGCGTCATCCGTCTACTGCCCGCTGTAGAAGACTCTGCCGCATGCCGGTAAGTGGTGGGTCCTGCTACTGGAGACTGCTCAGCAAGGAAACTCTCCACTAAGAGGGCTTGCTCTAACACCCCTTCCTGAGTCGAAATGTTGAGGGAGATCATCGAAGCCCTTATCTCATGCCTCAGTCCCTGCTCGAAGGTCCGAGCCTGGAAGAACGGGTCCCGTACCATATCTGTGGAGTAGTGCGAGAGATCAGTAAATCTCGCCGAGTACTGGGCCACTGACATGCTGCCCTGCCGCAGCTGTAGTAGCTCCTGGATGCGCACCGCTCGGAGGGTGGCTGGGACGAACTCAGAGCGGAAGATGCTCTCAAAGTCCGTCCAGAGGAGAGACGCCTCATCGTGCACCTGGAGCATCAAGCTCCACCATCTCCATGTTGCCGCGTGCAGGAGACTCGCTGTGAGGATCACCATGAGGTCTGCTGGTGTCCTCACTAATCTAAAAACCCGAAAAACTGCCTCCATCCAGTCCTTGGCGGCCTGAGGGTCTGTCTCCCCGCGGAACCTGGGCGGTCGTTGACGCTGGAACTCATGCAGTGCACTAAGGCGACGTGCATCGCCAGCGGCTGGGGCTGGTAGCATCGGTGCCTCGGCTGGTATAGGTACCGCCGATGCCTCAGCTATCAAAGGGCCCTGTACCGAGTCCTCGACGCTCGGTGGGATGTCATCACGATCCACTCTCAGAATCCTAGCTGGTTGTCGTCGTGAGGCCATCCTGAAAAGGGAACAAGTGCGCCACGGTCAGGACAGTATACCTGGTGAGCTGACAGAAGTAATCACGAGGAAAACTTGAAACACAAATGCAATCAATCTTTTCGTGCATTAAGTCGGAAATCAGAAGTCAGGGTCCTGGTGTACGGATACGTCGGCCACCGCACCAACACTGGACTCCCTGGACTGATAACCACACCCAATATGCTAAACACTATTGCTTCACATAGAAGAAAGATCAGAGTCCCCGGTTGAACCGACCAGCTCTGATACCAATTTGTCACAACCCGTCCTCGGGGCCCGTACCGTGACTACCCCAATCCCGCCTTCCATAGGCCAGGGGCTGGCGACTAGCACCAAGGCGTAAATCCCAGAAAAAAGGGAAGGCATTGCCTTTGAAAAGTAAACAATCACCACAGAGTAAGCAAGCGGAAAAGTAAACACTAAGTAAAAACTGTACAAGCTGTGCTGAAAGTAAAAGGGGCCGGAAATACAAGCCCAACTGTAAAGTACAACTGAAAGGAAAAACAGCAACTGAAAGGAAAAACTGCAGCGTCGAGCCGTCTTCTGGAAGTCCCACCTGAAGGGTGGGGACAGATAGCTCCAATGCTCCTCGGGTCCCGCTGTCCGCTCCGAGCACGTCACGCCCAGTGGTCCACCTCCAGGTACTGACTCGTCGTGTAGTCCACCTCCGGGTACTGACTCGTTGTGTAGTCCACCTCCGGGTACCGTCCAGTCCTCGAACACTCGGCCTCCATCAGCACTGCCTGTCGTCTGCAACCAACACAACGAGGTGCAGGAATAGCCCGTGCAGGGGTGAGTATAACGATACTCAGTAGGGACCCCGAGACCCTCAAGGTCTCTCTAAAACCAACAAGGATAACCACAAAGAAGATCTCAACAGATAACCTCTACTTAGATATATGCCCATACATATACCTAAGTTATCAAGTAACCCATCTCAATCATGAGGCAAACACAAGGTCAAAAGTCTCAGCTCAAACCAGGATTTTCATCATCAAAACCATAACTGCTGAAGAGCTCCATCTCTGGAGTGTACAGTGGTCCTGTCACAACTCCGAGGTACTGCCCACTAACATAAGACTGCTGTATTACTCCACCTATCGAGTAATGCGGGCCAGCCGCTACAACCAAGCACTCCCATGTGCCGCTACAACCAAGCCCACCTCTGTCATGGGTCTGCCGCTACAACCAAGCGCTCCCATGTGCCGCAACAACCAAGCGCACCTCTGTCGTGTGTGTGCCGCTACAACCAAGCGCTCCCATGTGCCGCTACAACCAAGCGCACCTCTGTCGTGGGTCTGCCACTACAACCAAGCGCTCCCATGTGCCGCTACAACCAAGCGCCCCACTATCGTTGATCTGCCGCTACAACCAAGCGCTCCCATGTGCCGCTACAACCAAGCGCACCACTGTCGTGGGTCTGCCGCTACAACCAAGCGCTCCCATGTGCCGCTACAACCAAGCGCACCTCTGTCGTGGGTCTGCCACTACAACCAAGTGCCACCATGTCCCCCTACAACCAAGCACACAACTGTCGTGGGTCTGCCGCTACAACCAAGCGCTTCCATGTGCCGCTACAGCCAAGCGCGACTCTTTCGTGGGTCTGCCGCTACAACCAAGCGCTCTCATGTGCCGCTACAACCAAGCGCACCACTGTCCTGGGTCTGCCTCTACAACCAAGCGCTCCCATGTGCCGCTACAACCAAGCGCACCTCTGTCGCACATCGAGTCGTTCGATCAGCAGTCGTCAGGAATCAGTCAGCTACACGGTCTCCGTGCTCCGCCCGCTCGTCTCCGGGAGGGTCCGCTCCACGAGCTACTGGTCGATACTCCAAGTATCACAAAGGCCCGCAAGAAAGTATCTCGAAGGACCACCTCTTCATAGGGGTCTCAACGCAACAGACGGCGCGTCAATCGGACGCCCGGTCTGTGAGTTATTAGCCTTTTCGTCCCAGGGGCCCGGTTGGTTTCGTGAGCGAACCAATCCTGCCGTAACTCAACTATACCCCGAACACTCACAGGGTATACTCATAGGGACCGTTTTTCAACGTGATCACCAATGCCGCTGACGGTTCGTCAAACGGACGTCTGGTCTGAAAGATATCAGCTTTTCCGTTCCAGGGGCCCGGTTGGATTTCAGTGCGATCCAACCCGGCCACTATCCATCTGCATCCAAAACTCGGGCGAAAGATGCCAAAAGTTCCGTCTCATCAAGAGGAACTCAACGCAATAGACGGCGCGCCAATCGGACGCCCGGTCTGAGAGTTATTGACTCTTTCGTCCCAGGGGCCCGGTTGGTTTTTAAGGAAAAACCAACCCGACCATACTCCACCTGCGTCCAAACCTCGGGCGGAGTATGCCAAAAGATCCGTCTCACTTAGAGGAATTCAACGAAACAGACGGCGCGTCAATCGGACGCCCAGTCTGTTAGGTATTGGCCTTTCCGTCTCACACCCACCCTGGGAAACTTCCCAGGAGGTCACCCATCCTGATCACTGCTCTAGGCCAAGCACGCTTAACTATGGAGTTTTAACTACGTAGGCTCCCGAAAAGGAAGGTGCACCTTGAGTATAGTATACCGAAACGACCGTCTCGATCCAAGGATCGCGTTGCAACTGACGGCACGTCGTTCGGAGGCCCGTAGCTCAAGTTACAGGCGTTTGAACGAAAACCGTCCGAAGACGGGGGTCCGGGCCCGGGCCGACCCGGCCCGACCCCCCCTGGGTCGGCCGAACCGGGTCGACCCGACCCGGGTCCGACCCGGTTGACCCGGCCCAGCCCGGTCAGCCCGGCTCGGCCAGCTCGGCTCGACCGGCTCGGCTATGCCGAGGGGCGCGGGTGGAAGCCGCGGGCGCAGCCCGCTGTCGAGGGAGCCGCGGCCCGCGTGCGGGCCGCGCCGGTCGTCAGCGGACGCGGTGCATTGCCGCGTCCCGACCAGAAGAACCGGACCCGCGGCGCGCCGGGGCGCCGCCGCCTCCGGCCGCCGGAGCCGCTCCGATGGCCCGTTTTCCTTCCCGTCTGCGCCGATGTTCCTCCCGGGTTCCGTTCTTCACTGCGGGATCACCCAACATCAGTTGCGGCACGTTCCGTCGTCGCCCGTCAATTCCGCACAAAAGAAGAATGGCGGAGGGTCGTCAAGCCGTGTTCGTTGGCCCGCACCCTCCGCGTTAGAGATAAACAACGGGAGAAATTGTTCAACACATGAACCGACAATTTTAATAAAATAAAATTGATCATTTGAAACCGGCTCTTTAATTTTTAAAGAACGTTCACGGGAATATAAAGAGGGGTATTCCAAAATTACAAAATCCCTACCTCGTCGATCGTCGCGCGCGGGCGTTCTTCGCGGAAAAGCTCGTCGCGGAAGAGAGGGATCGCCGCGTCGTCGCGGGGAGGCATCGCGTCGTCGCGGAATCCGGTGTTGAGTCGGCGAACTCAACGTACCATGAAACAGCAGATTTAATTTAATTAATTAAATCCGTGTTTTTGGTTAAGAACCACGAAGGAGATAAAAAGGAAGGTCCGAGATTCTTACCTCAAGAAGCCGATCGAAGATCCGTCGCGGAGGAAGAGACATCGCAGAAGAACGTTGTCAGCGATGCGGATCAAGGCGTCGCGTCGTCGATTTCCGGGTTCGGCATTCTTCGCGTTCTTCGCGTTCTTCGCGTTCTTCGCGAGGGAGAAGAAGAAACAAGGATCCTCTCAAATCTTCTCAAAAGATTTTGGGTTGGTCTTATTTTATTAATATGCCAACACAAGAAAACAAGTTAAGAAATGATTGAATTAATTCGTTGAATTAATTCAACGAAAGAAACAGGCCATTTAATTCACGAAAGAAACAGCCCATTTAATTCACGAAAGAAACAGCCCATTTAAATGGTCTGTTAAGAATTTAGAAAACGCGTCAGTTGACTTTCATTAAGACGGGTTTTCACGGGTGCGTTTCTTAGTGGAAAGAAACGGTGGGGCTCGTGCGGGCCCCACCTCACAAATATCCTACCAAGGGGGTAGGATATTTCTGGATAGCATCCTATCCAGTTCAACTCAGTTCAAGCCGCCTTTAAGTGGCTTCAAGTGGCTTCCAAGCGGCTTAAGTGAAATAAAATAAAGTTGTCGCAAAATTATTTTATTTCGTAACTTTAAGCCCGAAAATGAAAAACCACACCCGAGCAAACGCAACTCCAGAAGAGGCGTTTCTAAGCGAATACCGGCGCTGCGATTTCATCGGTGCCCTCAGAATTCGATTCCAGGCACCGGTTCAAAAGTTAGAAAAACCCGCTCGTCCGTTCACTGAACGTACCCGAGCCAAACTTCGGAAAATGATTCCGGGCACACCGGGCCTCGGAATCAGGCGCTATTAGAAACTGCGTTCTTGTAAAATTCCAAAGAAAATTAAGAAAAAAAAATTCCTTGAAATTTACGGGTATTTACAGTCAAGATGTATATTCCATGTCCCTAACATGTACAAAATTTAAAGATTGTATAATTTAAAAATTAAATCTCTTACAAGGATCAGCTTGTGAGGATCTTGGATCGTAGAAATAATGATCTACAGAACATGAATACTCATCTAGTCAATTTACAATTGCAAAACCATAACAAGAAAGTGGAGTCATGGGAACCTGAAGAGGTGATGATGAAAAGTTCCCCCATATGTTTTCGACATAGAATTCAATACAAAATTTCATGGGAGACATTTTATAAGGGGGGAGAATGTAATTATCCAAAATTTTATCAATGAAAATTACCTTTTTTTAATTATTCCATATTTTATAATCAGATTAAACAATGATAAAACACAATAAAACATGTTAAACGATGTATGAATGAAATAATAGGTATTTATATAAGTTTATAATCCAATAATGATGAAATAGTAACCTGACCATTGAAATAATTATATTACCCTTAGGAATAGTAAATCAACCAATAAAATGGTAACTTCACCATCGAAATTTAAAATAAAATTTATGCATCTTATGAATTAATGTATGATGTTTTTATTTAATGGAATAAGATGATTAATGTATTATGACTAAAAAAAATTTGTTGGAATGTTTTTATGACGTAAATATTTAATTTTATTTTAATATTAATTTAATAATTTTATAAAAAATTTAAAATAAATTATTCAAAAATCAATATTTTGTTTTGTTATGATTATAAGAAAATTTCATGTTCCATTAATTAATTTTTCAAACGATTATAAAATTAGTTATAATTTTCAAATTATTATTTTCTGTGTAAAAGATGATTTTAATTATAAATTATATTTATCATATATAAATAATTACTTTTTTAAAATGGTTTTAGTATATTAATTATACATATCAAAAAATGGTTAGGATTATTTTATTATATATTCAATAAAATTGATTATTTGTGAATATTTAAATATGATAAATTATAATATTATCAAATTATATGAACTATGGATTCATAGATTATGTATAATTGATGTAAAACATCAATCTAGAACCATAATTATTTATTTTAATATATTTAAGCATAATGATGAAACAATTCATATACTTGATTGAAAATAATAAACTAAAGAAAAAAATAACAAGGAAACCACCATGTACTCTAGTATATATACCAACCCTAACCACCCATTCTCCTGACACATATAAGAATTTTAGACTTGTCTAAATTCATCCTAATCATCATCACAATACAATCCCTCATTTTGGGAGCCTTTTCTCTCAAAAGATGACCAAATCAAATTTATCGTAGTAAATTATCATGGAGGAAAAAATCTAGAGTAAAAACCCAATTTCATTACATTTTAATTTCATTTCAATTTGCACTCACTTATCATTCTATCCTTACCTAATATATACAAACATTATTGATAACTCAATTATATTATATATTCAATAATTTTTTATGTTAATATAAAATCCACCATCAAGTATTTTTTCCTCTCCATTCTATTCTAAAAATGAAAAAAATCATATTTGAGGTGTTAATATATCCCCTTCATGGAAGAAACATTTTCCTTATTCATTACCACCCTCATAGATATATTTAACACAACTATAATGGTTGAAATATATTTCAAATTTAATTTATTAACATTTTATATTTTTGTACCAAACATATAAACATATAATTAAAATATAAAACCAATTTAATTCTACGTTAGTGAAAACTGCCCAAAAATTCTAAATGATTATAAAATACATCTTATATTATGTTTTTTATAACAAAAATACCCTATGAATTACAAAAAAAAATCTTTTATATGTTTATTCATTATGGATAACATAAATTTTGGTTATCTATTCACATTTAACGTTGTCACAACCTGCCTTCTTCATGATGAGGGAATGGATTCCAAGATGTCACATCATTATTTATTTAATGTGTAGAAGAGATAATGACACACAATTCCCACATTGAATAAGACTTATAGTGGTGACTAGCATAGAGGGTATGGAATCTCACATAAATAGAATTAAATACCATTTTTAAAGAACAATATTGGGTGATAAGTTGATAAATCCTAGAAACCCCACAGAATAAATAGAATTTTAATGTCAAGAATCCAATCCCAAATTCATGTTAGAAATTGAAAATAATATTAAGTAAAAGAGAATCTCTGAAAAAATGTAATAAAATAATAGAAAATAAGCAACATCAATTGACCCGAAGACAAAGATAGTCTGGTTCGATAAGGTCCTCGAAGTCCTCTTAGAAATTTGAAAGATATCTTATATACGTAGGGTGAGTATACATGTATACATGGTAGGGAAACAAAAATATCTCATGCATATATTGGGAGATATTTTAATGCCACATGATAAATAGAGGGAACAAAAATACCTCGTAGGGAAAACTATTCACCCAACCTCACTATTTCACACTCCCCAAATAACACATGTCAGGTAAGATAATAGTAATTGAACATCGATATTTGGGTACCCCGCAACACTTTTCCTCCTGTTACTTAGAACACCCTATGCATCATACCTCCCCTACAAATCCCACTACAGTCCCACTACTGCTCCAAACAACAACCATATGGGCCATCCCAACTGCACGTTTATCCTGCCTACAAATACCTAGGCCACCATAACCACATATCTCGCCCGTAGACACCATGTCCACCACAACCTCACTTCATGCCTGGATACACCTAGGCCACATCCTGAAGAAACATGTGAAAAAACTATCCCACACACAATGTGGCCCACCCACCCCATCATTTCATGCCTTAAGAGTCTTGGACCATAAAGAACCTCTTGTCTTTATAGCCTACCCAAAGAGTATTGGGATTCATGGGAGGGGGACTGGATAGGAGAAAATAACCATCCACTCATAGGAATGTTGGAATAAACACCCACTCCCATGAAATGGTGGTGTTCGGCATGAAGTGCTCATCATGGGTGAAGTGCATATAAGAAACACATGAACAAAATTTAAAAAATATTGGTAATTAATGGCCACAACCAGAGCACAACCAATTTATAGAAAATAGATTCTCATTGTACATGTTCATGTAATCATTATCAAGTGATTCCATTTAAATGTTGATTTACTATTGATCAACAAGAAAGCATAACCACAAGGAAAAAAACAATTGAATGAAAACAACCATGAATGATTTTAAGCATTCACTCTTGGTTCTATTGTAAATAATTACAACAAAATGGTATCCCTTGAGATCCCTCAATGTACTTTAACCAAAACAAGACTCAACATACACGGTCAAAAACATTTAATGTCATCTCCACATAGCCTCAGACTCAAAAACCAAAAACATTTCAACAAGAGATCCCATTCGACACTATGTCACCCCAAAAACAACCAGCAGAACTTCAATTCATATCCTCATAACAAAGAAAGGGAGTTTTCATATTTATTCGAATGAATTAATGAAGTTCAGTCATTATTTTTTATTAAATGAGGTGATCACACATGGGTTATTATCCATCAAAAATCTATTGAATCAACCATGTTTACATGATCAATCAGTTTCCATGTTACTATAATTCAATCACAATATTATCCAGAATATTGAGTTTCATTAGTGTGCCTTAATAGACCAACAATGGCCTTGATTTTTAGAGGAAATGATCCCATACCATTCACAAAATAAATATGAAGGTAAAATAATACATCTTCATCATCCTTGCCACAACTTCATTCATTAAAAGTACGTTTATTATCTTCATTAATGATGGTTTCATCTAAAATCCAAGAAAATATTATCATACCCACCCTATATGATTAACTGTAATGATAGTTTAAGGAAGATCCCATTCTTGGATGATCATGTTTCAATGAATTCTCGTTGCACAAAGAACATTGGATGTCATGACATTCACGAAGAACTCCAAGGCTGACTAGGAAGTGCTCTAGTACTGGCGCATGACTCATCTGAAGAGGAAGTCTCGAGGTGAACATAGAGAAATGAAAATAAATTAAGATGAGAGGACCACTTTATAAGAAGAGGCTGAATCGTAAAATAAGAGAGACCATTCCAGATTACTTATATGTCTGATCAAGGCTCAAACACATGACCCAATGGTTTCACATGCAAGAATTAATTTTGATTTAATAATCCCCCTATGAAATGGTGGAGATAGATGAAAAGACTACTGTGAGTAGATATATTTTATTTTAACGGAGAAAAACCCATTATACGAATTAATCTTGAAAAAATGGGAAAAATAGGAACACATGGAAAATGGTGTCACCCTGATAAAAAAGTGACACTTTTTGGTGATTCATGGTTTTCCAGACACATAGATAATTTAAAATAACTTTTATTGGCCTCAAAGCGTCCTTAAGTCACTTTAAAAGTGGCATTAAAACACTTTTACATAAGAAGTGGCGTTACGTGAGAGAAACTTGAATGTCTTGGAACAATTGGAAATGAATCACGGATGGTTGAGTCACCAATACTCTGGAACTAATGCCCTCTCACCGATGGATGTGGTTCTGCTACTGATCAGTGCCACCAATGGCCGATTGGTGCCACAAATTCCCATCGGGACCACCAATGGATGACCAGTTTCACTGATGCCCCTCAGTGTCGCCCACTCCATCATTGCCATTGATGCCCATTAGTGCAATAGTTTGTCCAACCTGTAATTTGGAAAACACCTCAATGAGTCACAAATGGACTACAAAATACCTCAAATCTATGGATTTTTTCAAATTAAAGGGCTAAGAGGTTCCAATAAATTATATCAGATACCTCTCAAACTATTATCACCCTCGATAATTCTTGTGAAAACCCAACGAAATGAAGTTAAAACAACCATCCCTTATGATACCTCTCAAGGGTAAATCACCCAGTGCTGAAATCTGGATGGATGCCTCAACATCCAGGAACACCTTTATCGTCTATATCCTAAACAACTGATGAAGCACTATATGACAACCCCAACACAAAATTTAACATGTTCAGACTAATGTATTAGGGATATCCTTCCACTATGTTATGATATTATCCGCTTTGGGCAACACTAAGTAGACCGCATAGGTTTAATCGCATCCATATTAATTCTTCTTAATTAGGGATCTGGTTCCCTCCTCCCCGTGGTCAAGACATTTCACACAAAAATATAGAAAAGATAAAAAAACATATCATATAGCAAGTGAGATCAAACATTACATCACATGCATGGCCCCAAACTAATAAATGAGCAATTCACTAAATCGATCTGGGTACTGCGAATTCATATGTGTTTCCCATTCTAAGGTAATCTCATCAAGTAACGTGTGCCTTCATTACACAAAACCAAGGGAATGTTCCATCCACAAATCACCACCTCCTTACGATCATCAAATCACACCACCCGTTTTATGAACATCACATCATCCTCAAAGTCACCCTCTCCACAGTGGAGGATATGGGATTCATCATGTTAGTAATGGTTTAGTTGAGGGACATGAAGGACATTGTGGAGTCTCCCAAACTGCATTGGTAACACCATCTGACATTCCAAATCACTGACTTGTCCCAACACCTCAAAGGTTCCGATGAACCTCTGAGAATGTTTACTCTCCCTACCAAACCTGTGCTTCAAACGTCGAGGGGAAACGTTCAAGTACACATGATCTCTATCCCTGAACTCCAAGGATCTCCTCCTATGATTGGCATAAGACTTATATTGATTGTGAGATCCCTTCATTCTCACACGCACAAGATGAACCTTCTTTGTTGCGCTCTACACTACATCTGGTCCAAGAACACATGACTCCCCAACCTATGTACAACACACGGTTAAATTAAATGGTCTTCTATACATGTATTAAAATTATTCTATTCCAATGGTAGAGTGATTGATTTTATTGTGGGAACACACTGCCAGAGGAATGTACCATACACATGATCCTCTGAAGTCTTGAGCTTATGCTCGTAACATATCCTCTGATGTCTGGATGGTCCGCTTCGTATGGCCATCTATCTCTGGATGGAGTGATGTTCTATGTCATATCTAGGTACAAAAAGAACATATTGATCCCTTCTAGAAACATGAATTATTAAATATATCTCGATATTAAATGATGAATCTGTGAACTCCAAGAATCTACCCAACTACACCCACATACTTCTATTCATGGGAATCCATTGTGCTCGACTCCTTAACTTCTAAGAAGTGAGCCTATTTCATCCATTAGTTCAGTAATACCCAAATTTCATCATAGCCTCCCTCAGTCCCGAGAAGTCCTGTAACAAATACATCGATACTCCATCCCTATTTCACTCATGAATTTTTATGGGCTATAATTGACTGCTAGAAACCTAGTGTCTTTCCTTCACATGCTGACTCAGGAGGCATTTTTCCTAAAACTACACCACTTCCCGCTTCACTCCGAGCCATAAAAAAAGACCTTTCAAGACGAGGTACGTCTTGGAGATTCATTGATTTACTGAAAGGGGTGAGTAATGGTACTCACCAAGAGTTCCCTTGCGAATTACCACCGGGGAAAACAGATTCCCTCAGAATAGAATATGATTGTGAATATTCTCTGACCATCCATCCAAAGCATTTCCATGTTCAGCATGATCATGCATCACTTTGGTCTCTATGTCCCCCCACTAAGACACATCAATATGTCGTATCTAAAATGACTACACTATCATCAATAAAAGATATCCTCTACCACCGTCAACCCTTGACAACAGGTGCAGGGTAGAACACACCTCCATCATCCTCTAAGAATCCACATACTTCTGAACCACTTCCCTTTTTGAATCCTTCTCAAGGCCTCAGCCACGATGTTCACCTTTACTGATCTGTATGTGATCTGGATGTCTTAGGCCTGAAAAAATTCCATACACCCCCACAACTGCATGTTCATTATCACCGGTAGAAGACATATCTTAGGCTCTTGTGATCTGTGGAGACTAGAACACATTCCCTGATAATGTAATGTTGCCCCAACTTGAGCACAAACACCGCCACTACAATCTCCAGGTCATTAGTATAATAGTTACATTCGTGAGGGAATAACTACATAGAAACATATGGGAACACTCAAATCTATTACATCAACACACATGCAACTATTATACCTGAAGAATCACCGAACAATTTAAATATCACCCCTTCCTTTAGAAACCGCAGCACTATGGAACTGAATAGATCCCCATATAGATAACAGAAATATTCCAAGCACAACTTACTCGATACGAAAGCCTGGTATTTTCTAGTCAAAGATGCCAAATGTGTTTTAACGTGAAATAATTAAGGTACGATCCTCTGGTAGTAACTTGCAAGACCCATCAAACCATGATATTCTACCATATTCTTTGGTGCTACCAATGAAAAAAGTGCTTCAACATTGGGTTGGTCCACTATTATTCTCTACAGGTTCACCACATGTCCATGTATGTTCTCCCCTAATGTACAAAACTTGAAATATGTCAACATCCTGTAGATCATGTGATGATGGAGGACCCCCAAAAATGTCCTTAAATGCTTGGCATGATCCTCTATGGACCTCATGTATATCAGGATGTCATCGATGAAATCGACCACGAACCAGTATAGATACTAATGGAAAACTGATTCCATGAGACACATGAACACAGATGGTGAATTTTTAATGTTAAAAGGCATGACCACAAACCCAATGTTCCCATACCAGCACCTAAAAGTAGTATTCGGGATTTCACCCCACCTCACACTCAAATAGTGGTATCCGGACTACAGTTCGTTCTTAATCAACCTATCTGCTCCACTAAACTGGTCAAATAGTTCATTAATCCATGATAAGAGGTAATAGTTCATGAACATCACCTGATTTAGTCTTTGTTTTTCAGTGCACATTCTGGGACTATGGTCTGAATTCATTGTTTACAAGACTGGAGCACCCCATGGAGATGGTCTTGGATAGATAATACACTTCATCAATAGGTCATCAACCTGAATCCGCAACTACCACAACATAAAAGGAACCATTTGATAGAGAGTCATCAAAATCATACTGGCATCAAGTTTTAATACAATTCCGAACTCAACATCAATTCAAAGGGGTAGAGTCAGAAAATATTTGGGGAATACACACAGGAACTCACTGGAAACGCTTGAAATATCCTCTATATTTGAGTCTGTAGATTCCATTGAACTCTTAGCTATTAAAGAATGATGGGGCTCCACACACCTGCTTCGCTCCTCACAACCATGCAATCCAATACATATTTCATGCTAGGTGACCATATAATATAACATGATCCTTCTCTAGAACCAGTCAATAATAGCTTGCATAGAAAACACCCAGTCGATGCACATGATTACATCGTATAGCTACATTTTATATAGAATGAGATCCCCACTAGACTTATGAAGCCCCAAGATCAGTCTGCACCCTAGATAAACATCAAACAGGCTGGTTTGACCTCCAAGTAGTGTACTCCACACTAGTGGCATGGAATTCCACTCTACATTTAGACCCAAGGAAAGGGATAGACTGAGTGTATCCAAGATGTGTGATACTTTTTAATAAAAAAGTAATATGCAAGAGTGCTAAACAAACAGATTATAACTCAAACAACCTCTGGCCCAACTCGAACCGCTTCCTTTACAGTGTCCAACATCCCAAGCCCAATTCCTATGCCCCTCAGATGTTGTATGCCTCTCCGACCACACCCTGGTTATGGTCCATGAGAAGCACCCTGAGGTTAGCCTCCTACAGAATCATCCAACCTTGGTTGAGTGGTATCATGCTTCCGAAACATCTAGTGACGTGGGAACCGAACGTTCCCACTACCACCATACTGCACTCGTCTAGGTCAATAATTTTGAATATTCCCCTGACTGCCACATATTTAGCACCTCTTCCCTAGGACCAAGTAGTAATGAATTTACTAATGGTCCTATTTATTATTTATTTTGATTTTTCCTTGACACCCCAATTTTATAAGGAACACAAGTCATTATGATGAATGTAACATTACTAGGGTCGCTACCTTGCAATCAATATGGACTCACATGGTTATCTAGTAGGCACAGAGTCATTGCATTAGATCACAAGTGCCCTAAAATCTCATTTCTTAGCCGAACATCCATCTCATATTTCAAGCACAAATATTTCTTAACATTGTTTCCTGACCATCCCATAAAATCCTCACTATACCTAACCCTAACTTCATCATATCTCTCAATCATCACCTTTGATACCATTTTGTCACAACCCACGTTATCCATGATGAGGGAAAGGATGGCAAGATTCATGTCCCTTCCTTATTAAATGTGAAGGAATGATAATGAACCCCTGAGTCCCGCCTTTTGTAGGCCCCATAGTAGAGAATATCACCATGGGCATAAAATCTCACAGAAATGGATAGCATTTCCAATTTAATAAAAAAAGTTCGAGAGATATGTTGGTAAATCAAAAACACTGAAAAATAAATATATTATTAAATTCCTTAATCCATTCCCAAATACATGTTCACATGTTAAAACAATATAATGTACAAGGAAAACCTTGATGGAATGTACTAAAAGAATGAATATGATGCAAAAACAACTATCCTAGTGCATGAGTTAGTAATGTGTAGTATGGTCATCAAAGACCTCTTAGAATCCTAAATGTTGTTTTATATATGTATAGTGAGTTTACAAGTACACCTAGCAGGTAAAATAAAAGCACTTGGGAACAAGTTGGGGGAAATTATAATGCACCATGAGAAATAGATGTAAGAATAACACCATGAAAAGAAAAACTATCCACCCAGCCAAACCTAGGTACACTACCCAATAAATAGATCTTAATTAGTGCACTATAAAATACCACCAGCAGCCACTATTTTTTGTGGACATTTTCCCATATAATTCACAAAAAAAAAAGGTAAAATACCAAAACAAAATCATCCTTCCCAACCATTCATTCTTCAAAAGTATAATTTTTTTAAAGTTTGATTCATCTACATCCTAAGTTAATATCATCATAGCCACCCTAGAAGATGCACAATAAAGAGGCAAGAAAGGAGAAACACGTCAAGGATGATCGTGGATCAAAATTTTCATGTTTTAAAAATAACATGGGATGACACAAATTTTAGGAATAACTCCAAGGATAGGCGGGAAGGGATACAACATGGGAGCACGATTCATATCAAGTGGATGTTTTTAGCTGCACTAAGAGAAAAAAGGAAAAATGAAGAGAGGACCAAGGTTTAAAATGGGAATATATCTTAAAATAAGGTATACCATTTTAAGGTATATAAAATTCAAATCATGGATCGACCATGATGCTCAGTGGTTGCACAAGTTAGAATTATTGGAGATATAATAATTCCCCTAAAAATGATGGATATAGGCCCACAAATGTCTATGATGTGATATATTTATTTTAAAAATAGAAAAACATGTAAGCTGGTTGAAACTAGAAATACTGGGAAAATTAGAACATGCTGAAAAAGGTGTGACAACGACAAAAACATCACATGATTTTGTATCTCAAGAACTTCCTGACCCTGGGGGGATATAAAATATTTTTTACGGGACATTAAACATCATTATATTACATTAAAAGAAACATTAAATCAATTTTATGTTAAAAGAGGCATTACATGAGTGAATCTAGAATGTATTGGAAAAACTAGAATTGACTCACCGATGAGTGATTCAACGACACTCTCTCACCAATGCCCTTGCACTGGTTGGTGTGGAACCATGACTGACCAGTTCCATTGATAGTCGATCAATGCCACCAAGGCACGTAGGTTCCACAAAAAATCATTAGTTCCACTAACAACCATTGAAACCACTAGCGTGCATCGATGCCACTAACACACATCGGTGCCCCTAACACCAATCAGTGCCACTGATGGCAGATCGGTGCCCCCGTTCATCCAACCAACAATTTTAAAAACATATAAATAAGTCTCTAATGGTCTCTAGGATACCCCAAAGGCCAGTATTTGAAAATGTAATGGGCTAAGAGGCTCTAATCCATTACATATATGAAAAACCATTCTCTTATACATTCTAACCATCATTGGAAACCAAGAAAACAAACACTCTTGAACAATGTAATTGAACTATAAAACACATATAAAAGTCCATAACTATACTTAATAAATTTTAATGAATGAGTTACATGTATAAAAGGTTATGTAATTATTAATTAATGAATATAATTTTTTTATTCAAGATATTTACTATACATGTAGAACTATTTCTTTCTTAAGGTAAGTTGTTATATTTGAACAAACTTTTTAATTCCGGTTATGATTTCTCTAGATTTATCCAAATGTAATTATTATGTAATTTTATATGAATAATCAAAATTATATTTATGTTCCATAATCATGTATACATATCATTAAATACTTATTTTATTTTGAAATGGAGGTGTCATAATCATTACATATCAATTATTCCCCACAATCATTCCTGATTATAGTAAACATCCCAATTTCTTACCAATTTTCAAGTTCATTGGATAATATGTCTAAATATACAATTTATTTTATGAAATTATTGTTTTTATCATGAAATACAATCATTTTCCATTTCTAGTATAAAAAACATTATGTCCATTCATTTTTATGAATATATTTTTTCCCGTAAATGGTACCAAAGAGTTTCACTTATAATGAATCCTGAACACTCATTCAAATATTATTCACACCAAATGTACATATTTTATCATTATATATAGTCATTTATTTTAATTTGTGTTCATCAATAAAAAATTATTTCAATAAATCTTTTGTTATACACCCATTGTTTTAGACTTATGACATGTTTATGATAACCAATTCATACCATGGGTAACTGTTATAGTTATAGATCATGATTTATTATTCATGGTGTACACATATGCCAAAAAATTATATTATGGATGTCTCAAAATAGTTATAAAATGCATTGGGTAATGTTTAGTGTCAAGTGATTTCATGTTGGTATTGAGAGTGAACTTCATTCCTTTATGGTACATTTTCAACCATGTGATATAGACATTAAAGTCATCCTTGACTCATGATTTTATCATGTTATATGTTGTTTGAACATTATTATGATTCCATGATTATTCGATACAATTTTATACATGTTATTATTCATTATTCATATTCATATTCATTCCTCTTATGTCATTATATGATTTCATGAAACTAATGTGCTATGTTCAATCCTAAGCTTACTCCCTTATAAGGATTTGGAACTCGTCCCTTTTGTTAATGTATTCCCTATGATATCCAATGAAGATATAATTCATCAATGGGAGTTAGGATATCAATATAAATATTAAATAAACAATGTTTTTATTTTGGTTTAAATATGTCATATTATGTACTTAATAATCAAAAAAGAGTAGGATTTTCAATCCTTTGTTTTATTTATTAGTCAATAATGATTTAAAAATGTAATAATATTAGTAAAAGATAGGGTCTCTATAATTTTGTAACGTGTACATAGAGACACCATGATCCCAAACATTACCACTCCATTCGGTTGAGATATATTTATTAATAAATGATCCCCTACATTAAATTTCATGTAATTCATGGATTAGCAGCGTATATAGATTTATTACTTGCAGTTAAATTGATATTATATTGTAAATATCTAACAGTTAAATTTCTTACAGAATACTAGTGTCTATAATTTAGTTCAATTCTTCATATTCATCCCATCATATTGGAATACGAAAACACGTCATATACAACATACAATATGATGTAATCTGAGATCTTTTATGGAATTTATTATTCTATGAAAAATAAATCAATGGTAAAAACTAGTAACATTGCCCTTAAACTCCATATGATAATGATATCAATATATAATATAATATTTAAATATCCTTTTATAAATTATCATTATTTTGAATTTGATAGGTAGTTCTAAAATGTTCATTAGGTTTGAGAAAGTTCATAAAACCTATACAAAATATTAATGTGATACAATTTACATGATAAATTATATCTAAAAAAGGTTCCCTATAAAGTCTTTTAGTCTCATTAATATTTATCTAGGCAAGGTGATCATGTGAATTATCTTACCTTGTTATGTATAAAATAACATACATGGAATTGTTATCTATGGAGATCCATGTATCATAATTCCATATATGGGTCTTACAATTCCTTGAAAAAAATACTTTGTGTTATTTTCCACATAGGAATTGGTATATGGAGGCGATTCACTGACTACCTTGTATATTGATTGTTAGTAATTTGATTATACATTCCTAATCACATTGACACATAATTATAAAGTTTCCACATCATATTTCCCCATGAAATATTACCCCTTAAATTCCTATACATATTTTTGATATAGTTGGTATGATGACATATGAGATATTTCCATTATCTAGTAATACCTCCTTTGACATAGGTATATGTGTGGAACATAGTCTTTTTAAAAACATCAAAACACTATCATCGTGTTGAATCACATTATCATTGGTTGTGAAATTAAAATTATTTTCGTAATTTATTTTCGCAAGTGTGTAAAAAAATATTAAATTCTTCTATAAGATGATCTTGTAAAATATTTGTGGACTATTTGTGAGTCCCAGATTATGAAATTAATAATTTGAGTGAATTTTTGTGCAAATTTAATCATTATGAGTTTTCAATGAATATTTAATATGAAACTTATTAAATATATATATACTAATGTTTTTTAATCTAGTAATACATTTTAAACAATTAATAAGATATTGAATCCAACTCTAGGATTAACTCCAAAATGGTGTGTTGTTTTTATTTCAGGCATAAAGTAGTGTGATGTGATGGGTTGGGATCGTGTCATTTTTCCTTTTTTTTTTCTTTTTATCTTTTCTTCCTTTTTTATTAATTATTTTCTTTATTTTCTTGATACTCATCCCCCCTAGGGGAATCACCTTTTGGGACTCTTTTGATAGAGGTAATGTAATAGATTATATGGAAATAGGGAATTAAGTGGAACCATCACGATGCTTATGTAATGAAAGATCATCATACAATAGTTATATAACACATATGAGAATGATGCTTTGGAAGTTTCGTAATAGATGTTGGACAATTTTTTTCCTTCAACCATGAATCCCTAGATCATATTATATATATATATATATATATATTTAGGATTTTTAGGGTATGGTTGGTAGTAGATTCAGGATTAATCAGCGAGAAACATTTGATTCAGAACATGTTAAGGGACTTACTTTAAGCAATACCCATATACATGATGTTTAGTTAAGTGATCACATGCTATGTGTTCTTACTATTTAGGAAAGATGATTTCATTTATTAATTACCTATATATTATAGTGTAATCAATTTATTACATAAGGCAGTTTGGCTATGTAGTAGTCCATACACCCCATATGAGTGTACATAACCATTTTGGGAACATGGTGAGTCCCCACGTGTTATGCATACTGTATAGGCATACATTACCTGTTAGATTAAATGGATTAGCTAAAATGTAGGTAACCCATATGTGTATACACTCCATGTAATCGAGTATTTTACACACTTGGTGGGGGCTATGATAGATGAGAAAGAACCCATATGTGTAAACCTGATGTACCAAGAGGCACAAAACATGTACATTGGGATATTATATTAAAATTGGACCTGGGAACAAGTCCATCTACATGCCTTGTGGTTAAACATACTGTGCCAAATATATATCCCATGTTCATCTCATTCCCGTTCTTGTTTTCCAGATTTTATACACAATGTTAGAATGAGATTAGTGAATAGTTAATTCATAGTGTTTTTTAGGTAGACCACGATTTTGGTATCCTACCATAATAATGAGGCTTTCAAGATGGTTTCTTGTGTTTTGATAGTTTAGTATATGAATTTCTATGATTTTTGACTTCATAGTCCTCATGGGGATTCTGTTCTGCATTGTGAGGTCCAGGTAAGATTTGTGAGCAATGTGCTCAGCCTCATGGTAGTGTTCCAATGGCGATCAATTTGATATTTCATATATATATATTTGTATAACTTATAATTTAATATCATTTAGGAGATATTTTATTTTCATGGAATTGTGGGACTAGTTACTTGTGATTCTATACCTTGAAAATTATCTCCTATATTTTTTGGATTAGAGACGTTAAATATCATGGGATGTGATGATTCCATTCAATGGAAATTATAGATTATTTCTTTTGAGCTATAATGATGAGTTAGATGGAGTTTTGGGGGAAGATAATTGGGAATGTTTCAGAACATGTTATTATCCTATTCTTTAGTTTTCTATTTAGTTTTCCCATAGGAATGGGATTTATATTGTATCAAATATGGGTGAGTTAGTACCCAGGAATGGGTGGTTAACAGATAAAAATGACTATGGTTTTCCTCTATGGTATTTTCCCAGATCGGGTTCCCTAATCGAAGGATATATACAAGAGGGTTTTATATTATTCAGTGGTTATGAGAATGATTTTGAATTCCCATGTTGGAATGAATTTGATTTCGGGTTTGTCATTAGAATATCATAGACAAAAAAGATGGATACCATTAATGTTTTTTGGGATATTCTCACACTAGGATTATCTTGTAATATATGATGAAATTAAGGATAAACTCATGGGTTTTCATACAATATATGTAGTCTTTGTGCTGGGTGAAGATGTTTTGATGATTGTGGTCTGATAGCTTGGTTACAGTTGTGTTTTCCCACGATGAAAATCACATTATGATGTGACCCCATGGACCATGGGATCCATGAGTCTTTGTTTTTCCTTATGGTTTTTCATTGAGATCTTGTGGGGGGTTCCTTTTGGTATATGAGATCAAAGGCGTCATTAGGGTCTGTGTGATTTTCATCATGAGATTGGATTAGTTCTTATAGTATACCTATATGGATGGTGGGTTTGAGGTTGGATATTACCATGATCTTTATTCCATTTCCAATGGAGATTAAGGTAGATTCTATTCATGAATTTGGTTAGACAAGGCGACCCATGGGATATTGTCGATCAAGTGTTGGCCATGAGTTTTGATCAAGTTCTATTCTATATTTAATGTATTTAGATAGATGGCCATGTAAAGGTTATGTAATATCCTGATGAGTTAAAACTATGATTGAGTGTTATCTTTGAGAAGTGTTTCTTTAGGCTCATGGGATGATGAGGAAGTCTTCGAGTGGCTTCTTTGTGATGTTGATAATGTTAAGATCCTAGGTCCTTGGATTTGGGTGCTCATATTTTTTGAGGATGAATTACTTATTTCCCATAGATTGTTCCCAATTCATTTAATGGTTCCTTCATCAATATAATATCCACATATAATGTCAACCTATATGTACTTTCAACCAATACAAATCATGTTACTTGAGTCCTAGAGCCCAAAAGTTATTCATTGTTGTATGGAATCATATATTCTTTCCCTTGGTGTTGATATTCATTCTGGTAATGTTTAGAAATAACATACCTCATATGTATATATATT
The DNA here is from genome assembly GCA_963277665.1 of Viscum album. NCBI lineage: Eukaryota > Viridiplantae > Streptophyta > Magnoliopsida > Santalales > Viscaceae > Viscum > Viscum album. The sequence goes on from CAUJRU010000573.1 coordinate 258,841, forward strand.
GTATGCCCTAGTTCACATTTGGATGGGTTACCCACATGCGACAAATAATATGTAGAGATAAATAAAGTGATGATTAATCTACCGTATTCAGATATGACATGTGGCAAGTTATATTTATTGTCTATGTTTCATCCATTTTTTACAATGTTGTAATTTTTATTCCATCATCAATTAGTTTTCATCTATAATTGGCATACCATGTATTTATAAAATATTTAATAACATATATTTATAGGTTCTCCATTGATCATGGTATAATATGATTTATTTTCACACATGAGTGCATGCTCAATAGATTCCATGTAGAACTACCTTATGCTTTCTGATTAGAGCATAGTAGGAATATTAAATGGTTTTGGGACCATTGTTTTCTAATCAATAAGAAAATCTTGTATAGAGTTTCTATATCAGGAATGTTTAGCTTTATCTTCATTGAGATAGGGTATATGTTTTGGATTAGAGATTTCAGTGGGGACTACAATATTTATTTATAGTTGTTTTAATTTTTACGTGATCAGACTGGTGGTAGATCGATAATTGTATATTCCTTATAATTTGGGTTTTTATTACTATATTATAATTTTTTAATTACACAATAATTCAATTTATTATCATTTGTAATGTGTAATTTGATGTTCATACATATGTTTGAGGATGGTTATATTCCACTAATATTTCACTAAATAGAAGTGATATTCTCATCACCCATATTTTATATAATCACTACTAATTGTAATTCATTTCAATTTACAGAGGCAATAATGAGGACCTGTGAAGAGCTACATCTGTTGATGGGTCACGATGAACTAGGTTGGTTCATTTAAAAAATTTATTTATATATTTTCGATTTCTAAGTAATTTGATAGATATGAGGTCAAAGAATCAATTGTCACATGTTACAGATATCATATTAGTCTGTGTGGAACACTTTTGTTAATAGAAATACTAATCAACAAAGTTATGTAATTTTGTAATTGAATTTGTTTATTTATGGGTGACTAATTTCACTAATTATAATAAAATTAGGATTATGGATTACTGATTTATTCTTGTTTTCTAAACAGAGACTATTGGAATGAGTCTATTGTTCATGAATCATTTTATTATTGTAAAATTCAAATTTAATATTCCACTTTTTGGTGATTTATATTACACATTCCTATTACGAGGGACAATGTTTATATTTCAGGGAGAGTTTATCTCTTGGTTGATACAGAGTCCCATCATCGTGGGATGATTAGAAAACAATGTGGGTTGGTAGTATGTTTTCAGTTTCCTTCTAGTGGATAGATGATGGTTATAATTCATGAGGGAACTTTGAATTGGATCAATTTACTATTATATGGTGTTCACCTGAAGTTAGAGGTTCATATTGGGGTTTAAATAGTAATTTTTTTTGAAAGTTGTCTATTATGTCTTGTGGTGGGCACTTGGGACTTCTATTGTTGAAGACATGGATGGGAATTGATAATTTTTCCTTTGTAGAGATACTTCGTTTTTAATTATCTATGATTTAGTTAGGCTTCAGGATGACATTGGTTATATAAATAGATTACAAGAACTAGACTTCATCACATTGCTGGCATGATAGGGTTGGTTTTGTTGCACCACTAGACCTACTAATTTTCTTCTATCATGGATTGTATAATGGAATCCATGTAAGACGCTTGTGGATTTTTATTGATGGATTTGTAGAGTGTTGTAGTGTGGTTTATCATGGATTAATAGAGAATCATATTTATTGATGATGAGTGTTGAGGGTGATCCTACTTGATTTAAATTACTCACAACAGGATCATGGATAGTTTTTTTGGTCATGTTATCCTTGTTTATTTTTGACATGGACTATGTCAGTTTTAGACTTGTTCCACTTTTGAGAATGGAGTAATGAAATCCTTTTAGTTTGGAGTTCACTATAGGGTATTGGATGTTGTATGCATCTTTTATGTAATTTTTTGAGAAATAAGGTTGAGGGTTTGGTAGTAGTTCCCAGGTGTGAGATGTTATGATCTGTATATAATTTTTTTTAATAATGGATGTATAATTAGTTATATAGATATACATTTTCTTAGTGGAGATATGATAAATTCACTCTTAGTTGGGATCATCAATTTTTTTTTAATATCTATCATAATATGAGAGAGTATTTAATTTTGTAAGACCTTTCATTGATGGTCAATATAACATTTATTCCATAAACTCATTTGGAAGAGAATGGATTTTGGTAGTCCACTATGGATTCTTGAGTGAATTATTTATTTATTATGAGGGGTTTGTGGAAAAAATATTGTAACATATTGTGAAAGCCATGTGAAATTTGAATCATATTTTTACCATATGAGTGTTCATGGGAAAATGGTAGCTTTTAATATAATATGATAATATTTTCCTTTACTAACCACTTATTTTTTCTCAGAATATGGTTTTTACCCTCGTTTATGAGTTTTGGGTAAATCATAGTTATTCTATGTTTTATGGAATATTTTATATTTAACTAATTCAAAATTAATTTATTTACATGTTTTAATTTGTTCATAAAAATCAAATGGAGAACTATATTTTTTTCTATCCTAGTGGATTAGTCTGAATGAGGTGTTTCACATAGGTGATGAATAAAATCGTGTGAGGTAATTTGGTTAGTCCCAAACCCATTTTCTTTTTATTCATATTCATTTTATTTCTTTTTAATTTTTCTCAACTTTTTTCTCCCAAAAATTACTGTATATTCTCATGGGGGCTTAACATAGAGGTTCATCATCAGAGATTGGTTGTGAGAGATAATTAAGGTAGTATGAGATATAGGAGGTTATATCATGTAGCTTAGGTCCCACCAAATCATTTTACATTAATTTCAAATTTATGATCATACAAAATATTTTATGGTAATTACCCATAAGTAGGACTATTTTGAATTATTCCATAAACCCATATAGAATACTATTTTTGTTTCATATTCACTATTTATTTTTCTTGGGACCCATTGGCGGTATATCAATGATTTATCAGGGAGGAGTATGGGTTTATTTCTATGTTGAGGAGTTTTCTATTCAAGAATACCCATTTAAATATTGTGTAGTTCATAAAACAGAGCCCGTGTGTTATAGATATTCAAAGATGATGAGTTTTTTAGACTAAACACCATGTTCTTGTGAGGAAATAATTTGGGTTGGTTCTAAAGTTTTTCTTGAGTTCTTATACAAATACCCCTTATGGGGATACAAACCATGTGTAGAAAATACATGATATGTACTCTAGTGATTTATACACCAATTGGGGGATTTGGTATATGTGTATGGACCATTGTGGGTTGGATGACTTATACAGAGATGAAAATTCCATGATCTTGGAAAAATTCATTACAAGTGTCTTCCGTCCCATGGATATGGAGAGACCTTGGGGGTATATTTTATGTACCCTAATTCATGCCATATACTTTTCTTAGCATAGGTTGTTTTTCACATTTCCACCTTGAAGTTATAATATTACTTGTGAGAAGTATATTATGAACATTTATATGTGACACCATGATAGGTGTATCCTTTTTGTGATAATATACAATTAAGATTATTTTGGATTCTGGAAGTTTAATAGGATGATTTATTCATTGTTTGGATTGAGAGTCGTCCTGGGGATTGAGTTTTAAGTTGTGAGGCCCGGGTAATAGTTGTATGAATTATAGTCAAATTACATCTGGTGTACCATATATATATATATTATTTATTGGAAATGTTCTGGATGATGAGATTGAGTAGTATCTCCCTGGAGATTTGGGTTTCCCTCTGCATGTCAGGACCAGTTTCTTGATTATAGAGATATTTAGGTTTAACTCTTGTGTTTGACAATCAGAGATATTTGTGACTTTAATCATATTAATTGTATTGGATTTCTTCCAAATTCCAATGAGTTATTGACATGATTGTGAGGGAATCATGAGTATTAACCTATAGTATTGTTTTTTATCATGGGATTAACTATTTTCCTAGTTTGTTATTATGGATGTCCATGTGGTATGGTGTATCTTAGGATTCCCTTGTGGGAGATCAGGAACCCAAAGATGGGATGATAGCTAATAATGATGAATATGGTTTCCCTATGTTGGATTTACCTCATTGTTTTTTCTTCGTCCAAGGATAAATTTTTGAGGGTACATATTAAAGGTTGCAATGATGATTGTTTTGAATTTCAACATTGGTAGGCCTATGATTTTGGATTCCCATTTGTCATTTTTTTGATTGAGGATAAGATGAATTCCACATAGGTACATTTTGGATATTTTCACTATAGGCGTGTACCATTATATTGTTTGATCTATAGGATCCCCTTGTTGGGTGCACCAATATGGCCGTGTCAAGCCAATTGATTATGTTTTTTTGGATGTGGATCGCGATCCTGGGTGTAATATGGGAGTCCTGTGGATGATTTATTATTATGGTTTTACCATGGGGTCCATGAGAGACATATGTTTTGTTTTGAAAATGAGTTGTGTAGTTGTGTACTAACTGTGGATGTTTTTTCAATGTTGAGATACATGGTGTCATGAGAGTCCCCATGATTTAATAGAGGGTAGTGGATCAGAATTCATGTAGAGCAGTTTGGATTGTGGATTTCAGTATGGGTCATCTCACATTGTTTTTCCCATTGGAGATGATGTTTGAAGTTGATTATATTCAAGACTATATTTTAAGGATGATACCATTGGGAAATATTTGATCGGGCCTTGTCCTTATGTATTGACATGGTACTATCTACAATTGTATGGATATGGTATGATAGGATTGTGGATCTAATTGAGGACCAAAATTACTAAAACCTTCATATAGTTGAGTGTAATGCCTAAACGGTTTATCATTGTTCTCATGAGGTGAAAAGTAACTAACTGACTAGGTATTCTTATGTTTTGGATGTTATTTCCCTCATGGTGTTGTGGAATTTTTTCCCTACTAGTTTTAAGGGATTCCACTTTATTGGGTGAAAAATAGTATCCCGATTCATTTAGAAAGACCTCATGACAATCATTTTTCTAGTTTTGTCTATCAAAGATTTCTTGTCACCATTTCATGTCAATTTATTTTATTTTTATATATTAGAAGATGTTATTGGTTTTTTGAATGTTGGTGGTTACATCTATGTGTCGACATTCACCCCTATTATAGTCATACATCATGGAGATCAATTCATATTTGAATGAAACATGATTTGTCACATGTAATGGTGATCCATATAATGTAAATCCTCTTGAAAGTGTTACATATTGGTAAATTTACCTCATTTTTCATGATCGAACCAATATTTGGCTATTTTCCTCATGTTTCCCCCTTGTAATGAAGTTTATTTATTTATACAAGTTATTTTTATTTTTTGTGGTATGAATATGTCATGTGTGTATACAAATTTTATGATTGTATATTTATAGGTTCATATTTGGGGTGGAAAACTATGATTTGTTTCTCTAGACATTTATGTGAACCACAGGGTGTCTTTATACCTGAACTCTGATTTTATGTGAGAGGAAAAGTTGGGATATTGATGGGCCAAGTGACCAATTTATATTTATCGAGTATATACACTCATATTCATTCTCATTATAAGATTGGTGCATCCTGAGGATCATGGAGATTAGGACTGTGTTTTTTTTGTGAGGGAGGAAGTTTGGTATATTGGATTTTGTTTTAATTGTTTTATTATTTTATGTGATCAGCCAATTTTTACGTCTACTAATGTTTTGTTTTTACATTTTTTATTATGAAAATTAAATGTATTTATTTTATTATATCATTCTTCTGTTTCATTTATATATTTTTCATACTATGATTTTCATCATAAGTATGATTTTGGTTTTTTAAACTATTTATTGTAGTTTGAACAACATGTATTTTCTCCCTAATACATTTTTTGGACCACAGAAACTTGTCAGCAGTTTCTCCAATTAAGTGAGGTATGCTTGTTTCCTTGTCAGGAGCCAATTGGGTTACTGCTATTGTCGACCAGGGCTGGATCATTATAATATATCTATATGATGTATTATAATTTCACATATTTCATCGATATAATTTTTATTTAAAAACACTTTTCCTATGTTTGATATTTTATTATATTTAATACTAAATATTCTTTAGAAATCACATATAATAAATATTATGTTCCCACTTATATAAATCATTAAATATCTATATTTATTATATCAATGATGATTGAATTGTGAAAAAATTTAATCATATGTTATTTAATTTATTTTCATTATATAAAAATAAAATGTAAAAAAATATCACCCTCCCATGAATGAATGTAGTGGTTACTTTTAGGATAATTCACAATAGAAAATTATTTTCTAAATTCTGTGAACAATTATCAATAACTGAAAATTTATACAACCCAAAATAGTGTTATCCTATGTGAGAAATATCATCATAACATGTGGAAGGTAAAAATAAGAATGTTTTCAGGTCTTGTCCAACAAATTTAAAAAAAAATATAAAAAAGTTTTGAATATTTAAGTCATAAACGTATTTGGAGTCATGATAATTGGTAATTTTAACATTAATAGTAATATATGATAATAATATGTAACTATATATTATGAATGATTTTATGTAAAATAAAAATAATAAATTGTAGAAACACAAAATTTTGAAAAATAATAATGGAAACCGGGTATAAATAAATATCACAATATTTTAATAGAATAATAATCGTGTTCCATCAAAAGAATGTATTTAATCATAGTTATAAGTCATAGATAACTCCCTAGACCTTGATTATTTTTTTATAATGTGCCACAGTGGATTAGGTTCAATCATAAATCCAACAGAAAAAATATCTTATGGAGTCATTAACCAATACATTAAAGGGATATATAAATATTTTTCAATCATTAATATAATATAACATTCATAGAAAAAATACACATACCCATAAATAAAATCATAACGGACATAATCATTACCCAATTCATTGGAGGGATATATAATTTATGATACACCAACCACATAACATAGTGTTATTTTTCTATCATCTAATACCTTGTCAAGGTATCTCATGCGATAGAGACCTTACCAATTGTAGTGGAGGATTATATAATTTTATGTCCATCTATATCTAAATAATGAACATAATATATATATATATACATATATATATACAGTTCCCATATGAATAAAAAATAATTTAATAATTAATAATAATGATAAAACACATGAGTATATAGTGGGATAAATAAATTTTCTTCAAATAATTACGGAAATATATGTTAGAATTCTTTCACTAAAAATAAAGAATAAATGTTTTTCTGATATTTTTTCGCTTCGTAATGAATTTTAAATCGTAAATATTAACATCAAATTTTATAAAATTCAAGGGTCATTTCATTGGGATATAATTATAAATATTAAAAATCATAATGGATTCAATTTGGAATGAGATTATGATCTTTTATGTTATTATAAAATAATATAATTATCATTTAGAACAAAATTTACCTAGGATGGTCTCCCATTAAATAATTTGGGTTTTAAAAATCTATTCTTGATTATAAAATAATATCGGTGAGACCATGGAATCGATAATGAATTTCAAGGGTCCCATTTTAGATTCTAAAAACACATTTCATTAAATCCTACATGTTATGTGGATAATAAAACATTATTTGGAATGGAGGGTATTGTAAATATTTGGTAAAAATTAGTTAAAACTTATTTAAGATTATATTTTAATGGTAGAATGTTTTATGTAAATAATATCATACATAATTAATGAAAAATATCACTACATATGATGTTAAATATTGTATACAATTATATAATATTGACAATGAAATTCATCATTGTAAAAATTTGAATCACTAATGTCTCTTTTCCAAGATGGAGGTGTTTAAATATCATTATAGAGTAAAATAAATCCATCACATAATACAATTTTAATTATAAAATCATTTTGACTAAACAATGTAGTGCACTGATGAAATAAAATTATTATAAAAGCCCATTATTTTAGTTTCCCTTTAACGAATACTACATTCAATAACATATATCGCACATAACACCGAACAAAAGAAAATGTAGATATTAATTAAATATGACAATTATATCACTGATGTTGAGTAGGTGGAATGGATATGAATGAAAAATAAATGAAATTCATGTAAAAAGGAATTAAATTATAAAAAATTAATTAAATAGTAAATTGTTTACATTCAACTATTTTTAATGAATAGGAAATTTATAAGATTAAATTCGTTTTATACCAAAAGATTACATTCTTCATAAAAATAGTTTTTATATATTTTATATTTTATTATTTTGAATTAAATTCAACCCTTTTTTGAAATTTAAATTTCATAATTTGTGGTAATTTTTTATATAACATGTCAAAATTATCATTTTATTCAGTTTTAGAGAATTTTTGGAATAATTTGTTTTTGATTAATAAGGTAAAATTCTGATTTTAGAAGAACTGTCACTTTTACAACCTTATAATTATATAATAATGAAATAAATTCATATTGAAAATCTCATAATATATATATACATATATGATGTCATATAGTTCATAAAAAATATAAATTTTAACTAAGATTATATCCATAGCTTTTTGAAAATTTTTCTTATGTTGATGTTCAAAATAATACTCTTTTTGGTTATTCTCACAGAAAACTGTTTTGAAGATTTTTCAATTGGGTTTGGTTTTCATATATAAAAACAATATTTATCATTGATTAATTATAATCAATTTATTAAATATGAATCAACATTATAAAATATTTGTCACTATAATATTTTTTTAAGAATAAAACAATAATTTTTCCTAGAAATAAATTTGGATGTCTATTTCACACTTTTATTCAAATTAGTTAATTTCACATATAAAATCTAAATCATATAAATTTGATTCCATATTTAGAATAATTATAATTATTTTTTGGCAATAAATCTATAATATTTTTTTGTTCAATATTAATATAGACCGTGTTAATAATTTAAAACAATGGTAATGGTTATAATGGGTTCCTAGTGTAACATCCCGAGAAAATTTAAATAGAGCTTTTTTTTAATAAATATTTTCAATAAACAAAATATGTTGTGTAATCATTATAGAATTTAAATAAAAAATAATTAATCGATAAGTAGTTTTTTAATTTCAAACTAGAGAATTATTAAATAAAAAGGTTTTATATTTTAAAACGAAATATAACATATACATTTTTTACAAAGATTTTGATTTCAAATAAAATTGATATATATAACGAATAATGAAATATAAATTATTATGGTATATATTTATTAATTTGTTTTATAAAATATAAATTATGTTTAGACTTTAATTCAACCAAAATCATGATAAATATGAAAATTTTAAAAAATCAATGAAATAGATGACTCATAATTGATTCACACAAGATAAATATATATAAGAATAATTTTATACATAGATAATAAAATTTATGATATTAAAATACATATTTTAATTATGAAAATTATATTTCATTAAATTAATGGTTTAGTAATTATTGTTTTATAAGGTATTGAATTAAATTATATAGATATAATGAATAAAATTTATAATTAAAAAGAAATAATATTGTTTAAAATTCTTATTAAGTGATATGTTTATAAACATAAATATACATATATATATATATAAGTTGAAAGGAATTAATAATAATGAATTTATATAAAATATTTTTTTTGAATATATATATATATAATAATCTATTTATATGTATATATATATACGGAAATAATATAATTGATAAACTATTTAAAAATAAAATGATAAAATCAAATATATAAAAAAATACGAAATCAAAAGAATTAAAACCGAAATTAATTTTGAGAATGTGGATTGATTTTAGGTCGGGTATGGGGAGAGGAGGTTTGTGACGCCCTAGGGGAGTCCAGAAGAAGATTTGGCTGTCGCCGAGCATGTGCGCGACGTCCAGAGGCGATCGCAAGTCAAGGTATTCGCCAGTGTGGTCTCGTATGGCCGCAGGTGAGGGAGACAATTTGGAGTCAATGTTTTAGGTTTTGGTTCTAAACAGTATCATTTCTCCAGCTAATTTCAAGTCACATCTAGGGTTTCAGTTCGAGTCCATATAAAATACCTTCAGGCATCGTTGGCCGAATCGTGTTTGAAAAAGTTGTTCGAACATGATTTCAGGTGAAAATGATCCACGAATTTGAAATTCTGTCTCAGATCCAAAAGTAGGTATTGATTATATATATTTTTTGATCTCCAATTATTCTGAAATCAAGTAAATAGTACCTTATCTTGTATATCAACAACTTTCTCCGATCCTGTTGAGTTTTTTACTATTTCTTGAACATGATCTCAATACGAATTATTTTTACAAATGGTTGGTGTTGAATACTTTCTAAAAAAAATTGTGGTTCCGTTTGGACTATCCATAATCGATTCCATTAAATACCTATCAACGAAATAAAAATTTGTATCTGTAAACATCGTAAATAAATGTATTTGTTTGTTTCAACATTTCCAAACTATAAGCATCAACATAATGTAATTTATATATCCTCGTTTTGGTATTTTTCAACTGAGGGATGCATTTGGATTAACATTTATCCATTATAAAGAAAACCTATCTTTTTTATTTGAGTGGGTAGATTTTTTTGGCACTAAAATTGCATCCACTATGAAATTATTTTAAGTAAAATAGAATTGATTTATAAAGATGTTTAGACTCATTGGTTTTCCACACAAAATACAAAGGAAAGTGGGGAAAAAAGGTTCATGACCCTATATTACTTCCATTGCATTTTCCACTTCAGTTTTTTAATAGAAAATGTAAACTAAACGAGACACCTGAAATAGGAAGAAAGGTTCCATAAGTTATTGGTAAAGATTTACTTCTTATACACTTTCAATTACATTTTATTTTTGTAAGAGATTTCTTAAAGTTCTTTTGGAAACTCATTCTTCTTTCCTAAAATTTTGATTTTGTAAAGGGATTTTTATTTTCAAATACCTACTCTCCTAATCTTTTTTATTTATTTATTATATCTTTTATGCCAAATTATTTTCTACCAAAATTATATTTGTGAAATTAGTATTTATTTCATATCTAGTTTCTTCACATTTCAAAGTTGATTTGAATGGAGATTTTCTCCATTTTTCATCTATGGTCTTCAAATATTATTCAGTTTTGTGTATAAGGATTTATGTATAATTTCATTACAATTCAGATTATTTTTTTATAATGGAATTTTAATTATTTAATTCATATTTATAAGTTCTATTTTGTGTAGAGGGTTTTCTCCTTTAAAGTTATAATCCATATTTTTGTGGCTTCTAATTGTTTAAATATTTTTACTCCATCTGTTATAATTCTATGTGATCCAAATCTATAATTTGTACACACAAATTGAATACATTTGTGCTTTTTTCATGCATGATATATTTATATCAACATTTTTAAATTATCATTTTTATTCATGATATATATATAATTATATGTATATATATTTATATTGAAGTGTTATTTTTCACACTTTGTTTAAACCATACAAGTATCTAATTATCGGTGTGAGATACATGTGTAAATTATAATCAAACACACACACATATATATATATATATATATAATATTTTTAACATTCAAGATCATTGGTCTCTAATTCCAGTTCTTTTTTTATGTATATTTCTATGTACTTATTAAATTCATGTTCCTTGAAACTTAAGTGAATATAAAAGGATGATTTTATTTAAGAAATTCTGATTTAAATTTTGCGCGTAGACATCCATTATTATTGATCGATTTTATGAAGATAAAACTATATGTTCACTATTGTGATCAGTTTATACCTTCGTGCATAAAAGAAATTTAATAAATATTTCTTTGAAATTTCCAGTGCGTGGATATTGGTTTAACAACCACATGTTTATGAATATCATTGATGTTCATTGCGCTAAATGATAACTTTTAATTTCAAGTTAAAAAAATAAGGTTTTACTTTCAAGTTCATCAAGTACATGAATTTCATTAGAAAATTAAATTTCACATTTATTATGTTTTATTCATAATTTTATATATAAAACTTCATTAATTGTTATAATTAATTTAGATTAAATGGCACTTATGTTCAACAAAGAGGATTTTAGAAAAAATGATTAATTGCATGGATATACCTTGTAAGAATATGTGGTATAAGTGTTGGTTGTAAACAAATTTGTAGATGATAAAAATATTGAAGTCTTTATTTGATTATGTTATATTGATAAATACATGTGTATTTTGAATGCATTGATAAGTTAAGGGCAATAACATTAGTGACCAATGCTATTATATTTATATGTAAACCATACATTAATCATTTTTGAAAATATCGGTGCTTGTTCGTTGTAAAATGGAAGGTCATTGGAGAGTGAACCCATCCTTCACTATGTGGGTAGGCCCAAGATATCCTTCAATGAATTATGTTTCTTCAAAATGATGTTTTGTTTTAATGATGTTTGCTTAATATTTTCCAATCAAATCATAGGATTCGTTTAAAAGTGTTATTAAAGTATAATTATTTTTCAAAAAGCATAACAGTATTTCGTAAATGTTGTTTTACAAATGAATGTATAATTGAAAATTTTCAGATGTATTATTGAAAGTATATTTTCCTGAAAGCGATTTATCAATGTTTTTAAAAAGACAATACTGGGCAAATTTTGTGCTCACCCTACGTTTTTGAAATGTTTTTTATAGTTTTCCTTGAATTCCAGAGTTGGTCATATTTTTTGTAGTGCACGAGGAAGCATAGTGGACAATTGTTTTATTGTTTCAAATTTATATAAATGTAAGGTTTTGTCTAATCTTCCAGAACCTAGACCGGTAAAAGATCATCAGTTCATTAAAGTGTTGTGTAATTGTTTATTTACTTTAAAAAGATTTACACAACATTTTCAGGCACAGAATCTGGGAGAGCGTGCTCTGGGCGTTATATTTGGTATCAGAGGCACGATCTAGACGTCGTTGGAGATTAGATTTTGTCTTTTGAGGAAAAATGATATATGCGTTAGAATTTTTTTTGGATAGTTAAGACTCTTTAGTGATTATTTAATTCTAAAGATGAATTTTAGAATTTTTGTATGTTTGACAAAAGAATTGCGAGGGTGCAATTCCTTTAGGAGGGGGTGGGTAGAATGTAACATCCCAAGTATATTTAAATATTGGTTTTTTTATAAATATTTTCAATAATCAATATATGTTGTGTAATCTTTATATAATTTAAATAAAAAATAATTATTTGATACCATGTTTTTAAAATTAAAACTAATGAATTATTAAGTAAAAATGTTTTATATTTTAAAACAAAATATAACATATACATTTTTTACAAAGATTTTTATTTTAAATAAAATGGATATAAATAACAAATAATGAAATATAAATTATTATTGTATATATTTATTAATTTTTTTAGTGAAATATAAATTATGTTTATACTTTTATTCAACAAAAATCATGATAAATATGAAAATTTTAATATATCTATGAATTAGATGATTCATAATTGATTCACATAAGATAAATATATATAGTAATTATTTTATAAATGTATAATAAAATTAATGATATTAAAATACATATTTTAATTATGAAAATTATCTTTCATTAAATTATTGTTTGAATAAATATTGTTTTATAAGGTATTGAATTAAATTATATAGTTATAATGAATAAAATTTATATTTAAAAGCTAATCATATTGAATAAAAAATCTTACTATTTTATATGTTTATAAATATAAATATACATATATATATATATAATAAGTTAAAAGGGATTAATAATAATGAATTTTTATAAAATATTTTTTTTAAATATATATTTATATTAATCTGTTTATATGTATATATATATAAAAAAATAATATAATTGATAATAAATTTAAAAATAAAATTGTAAAATCAAATATATAAAAAATTGAAATCAACAGAATTAAAACCGAAATTAATTTTTAGAATAGGGATCGATTTTAGCTCGGGTATGGGGAGAGGAGGTTCGCGGAACCTTAGGGGAGTCCAGACGAAGATGTGGATATCGCCAAGCTCATACGTGACGTCGAGAGGCGATCACGAGTCAAGTTCTTTGCTTGTGTGGTCTCATATGGCCACCAGCGAGGGAGATATTTTGGAGTCAATGTTGAAGGTTTCAGTTCTAAATGTAATTGTTTCTACAGATTATTTCAAGTTGCAGTTAGGGTTTCAGTTCGAGTCTAGATCGAATTCCTTCAGGTATCGCTGGAAAAATCTTTTTTTGCAAAAGTGGTTCGAACATGATTTCAGGAGAAAATGATCCGCGATTTTGAAATTATGTCTCAGATCCGCATGTATGTATTTATCATATATATTTTTTGTTATCGAAATCATCTAAAATTAGGTAAATAGTACCTTATCTTGTCCATATCGACAACTTGCTCAGATCCTATTGATTTTATTAGTGTTTCTTGAACTTGATGTCAATACGAAATAATTTTATAAACGGTTGGTTTTGAATACTTTGTGAAGAATCTTGTGGTTTCATTTGAACTGTCCTTAATCGATTCCATTAAATACCTATCATTGGAAGACAAATTTATATCTGTAAACATCTTACATAAATGTATTTTTCTGTTTCAACATTTCTAAACTGTAACAATCAACATAATGTAATTTATATATCATCGTTTTAGTATTTTTCAATTGAAGGATTCATTTGGATTTTAATTTATCCATTTTAAAGAAAACCTATCATTTATTATGAGTGGGTAGATTTTTTTGACACTAAAATTGTATCCACTGTGCAATTATTTTAAGGGAAATAGAACTTCTATATAAAGCAGTTTAGACTCATTGGATTTCCAAAAAAATATAGAAGTAAGTGAGGTAAAGAAGGTTATGACCCTATATTCCTTCCATTGCATTTTCCACTTCAGTGTTTTTAATAGAAAATGTAAAAAAACGTGATACATGAAATAGGAAGAATGGATGCACATGATTTTGTTAAGGGATTACTTCTTTTATACTTTCAATTCCATTTTATTTTTATAAGATATTTCTTAAAGTTCTTTTGGAAACTCATTATTATTTCCTAAAATTATGATTTTGTAATGGGATATTTATTTTAAAATGCGTACTCTACTACTCAATTTTATTTATTTATTATTTATGTTATGCCATATTTTTTTTCTACACAAATTATATTTGCGCAATTATTATTTATTTCATATCTGATTTCTTCACATTTCAAAGTTGATTTGAATGGATATTTTCTCCATTTTTCATCTAAGGTGTTCAAAAATTATTTAGTTTTGTGTATAAGGATTTATTTATAATACCATTACATTTCATATTATTATTTTATTAAGGGAATTTTAATTATTGAATTCAAATATATAAGTTCTATTTTGTATAGGGGGTTTTTCTCTTTTAAATTTATAATACCATTTTATGGGGTTTCTAATTATTTAAATATTTTAATTCCATGTGTTATAATTCTATAAGATCAAAATTTATAATTTGAACTCCCAAATTGAATACATTTTCACTTTGTTCATGTAGGATATATTTATATGAACATATATAAATTATCATGTTTATTCATGATATATATAAATATATGTATATATATATTTGTATTGAAGTGTTGTTTTTCACACTTTGTTTAAACCATACAAGTATCTAATTATGGGTGTGAGATACATGGGTAAATTCAAATCAAACATATATATATATATAATCTATTTAACATTCAAGATCATTGGTTTCTAATTCTAGTTATATTTTTCTGTATATTTCAATGTACATCTTAAATTCACGTTCTTTGAAACTTAAGATTATATAAAATGATGATATTATTTAATAAATGATACTTTAAATTTTATGTGCATACACCCATTATTATTTATTTATTTTAAGAAGATAGAATTATATGTTCACTATTGTGATCAGTTTATACCTTCATGCATAAAAGTAATTTAATAAATATTTTTTTGAAATTTCCAGTGCGTGGATATTGATTTTAACTTTCACGTGTTTATGGATATCATCGACCTTTAGTGCGCTAAAATCAAACTTATAATTTCAAGTTAAATACTTAAGGTTTTATTTTCATGTTCATCAATTACATTAATTTCAATAGAAATTTAAATTTCACATTTATATGTTTTATTCATAATTTTATATAAAAAACTTCATTAGTTGTTATAATTAATTTATATTAAACTACACATATGTACAACAAATATGATTTGATAATGAATGATTAATTGAAAGGATATACCATGTAAGTGTATATGGTAGAAGTGTTGATCATAACCAAATTTTTAGATTATAAAAATATGGAAGTAGTTATTTAATTATGTTATATTTATAAATACATGTGTATTTGAAATGCATTGATAAGTTAAGTTCAAAAACACTAGTGACCAAAACTAGTATATATATATGTAAAGAAAACATTAAACGTTTTAAAAATATTGGCACTTGTTCGTTTTAAAATTTAATGTATTGGGTAGTGAACCCATCCTTCGCTAAGTGGGTAGGCCTAAGACAGCTCTCAACGAATTAAGTTGCTTAAAATGATGTTTTGTTTTAATGAAGTTTCCTTAATATTTTCCAAAAAAAATCACTGGATTCATTGAAATGCTTTTTAAAGTATATTTATTTTTCAAAAAGAATTACATTATATTGTAAAGGTTTTTTTAAAAATGAATTTATAATTGGAATTTTTCAGATATATTATTGAAAGGAGATTTTTCTGAAAGCGATTTATCAACGGTTTTCCAAATCCCGTAATAGGAAACTTTTGTGCTCACCCTACATTTTTTAAATTTTTTTCAAAGGTTGCCTTGAATTCCAGAGTTGGCTATCTTTGTTGTAGCACATGTGGAAGCATAGTGGACAATTTTTTTATTGTTTCATCTTTATATAAATGTAAGATTATTTCTAATATTCCAGAACCTAGATCGGTAAAACATCCTCACTTCATTAAAGTGTTGTGTAATTGTTTATTCACTTTAAAAAAAATTACAAAGAATTTATAGGCACCGAATCCGAAAGAGAGGGCTCAGGCCATTATACCTAGGGGGTTTAAACTATGATATAATCATAACAATGAAACATAAAAATGCATAAATAAATTTTTATGTTATTTATTTTTGTTAATATCATACCGTTGTTTACGTGTCATTTGGATCGACTTGAAAAATAATATAAAATAATATTATTTATATCCATCATTTAATTCCATATCATTCCGTCAAGACACTTATAAAAGGGAACCACTTATCCACCTTCAATAAATAACATTGATATATATAGCTTGTAATGAAATCCGTAAAAACTTCTAATATTACATAAAATCATTCCAATGATTTTTTATCTCATAATAAAATAAAAATAAGAGATATGTTATACAATAATGCAGGTATCTCATAGAGGAGGTAATCATTTGTTACCACATTTTCGTAGTATAATTCATATTATACATATTAAAAATATATTTTTACTATTATAAAAAATAAACAAATTATCTTAAATATTACAATATGATATTATATTTATGGTAGTACCATTTGGATCCACCTTTCCTAAAATTATAAATGAATGTTATGCTCATGCGTACATTTGGCCTACCACATCCATGTGAGGAAAAGATGAATTTCCCATTACAATAATTCATGGTTTGTTGTTATGATGTATTTAATATTTATATACTTTTTTGTTATGAAACAATTCTTCTTCATGAATAAAAATATTCAATATTCCTTCTAACCATAGCATATGATTGGAAATGATAACTTTTCTCATGTGTGCGATTAGACTATCTCATCCCTAAAACAATCAGATTCATTTTTCTATTCAAATTTAAATGGGTGGTAAGAAATATATATTTTATGAATATATATTATATTCAATAACCATAATTTCTATATATATTTTTTTAGTATTTACCTTCCTTTCTTGATCTAACAAAATGTGGAAACAACACTCATGCCAACGACATTCTATATTTTTAACGAATTGATTAAATAACTTTTTAATCATATCTTTTTATTAAGGGTTATATATGAATATTTAATAAATAGATATTATAAATATTATAGTACTAATATTATAAATTTTTTATAATCAATATCATCATATATAGATCAAATCTACAATACTAAAACATACTTGAGAAACAAAATAGTTAACCCTCATGATTTGATAATTTATGGAAAATAAGAATAATTAATATTTTTGGAGATACTATATCTATATCATTTATGATTTTATAATTGTTCATTTGGTTTTGGTATATAATTATAATAAATTAAATAATAGTCTTCCTGATTTTTAAAACAATATTGATGGATTTTGAAAATGTGTTATGGTTTTCACGTTAGACTTTTTTTGTAAAAGATATGCCATATTCAACTTCCGTTGATTCAAATACCTCAAATTTGATATGTTATATCATTAATTTATTTATATTCGTGGTATTTAATGTTTTATTTGATGTTATTTCCATCATAGAGGTTATGTCACAAAATCTCCAAAAGTGGTAAGGTTTTAAGGTTACAATATAACATTGTTTCTAGGTTATTAAGGTTTAAAATTATGATGACAAAACTACATAATCAGTATCTAAAAAATATTATCACTTTTCCTATACCAATTTTTACATTGAAATACATTTTTTACTTCTATTTTCCTATATCCAATTACTCAATAGATTTAACAAATGTATTTTTGGAAAACTAGAATTATTAATCTATTCGGTCCAGAATACCTTTCTTAGATATCCTTATCTTCATTAAAATGTCTTAAATATGGTTTTAAAAATTATATATTGAATAATTACTTTCATTTTTAATGATTTATTGCGTTATAAAAAATTGTTAAATGTAATTTTCCATACAATCTATGAATTAGTTATATTTTTAACATGTGTGAATAAAAATATTTTTTTAACATTTTCCAGTAGAATGAGTTTTCTAACCGTATTGATATTTACATTATTTTAAAATGATTTTACATATTTACAATTGTAATTTGACATATTATTTTCAAATACTATATAATTTTTAACATATTAAATATTTATTTTAAAATATTTATTTTATTTCACTCTATAAATATTCTAATGGTTATTAAAAAATATATTTACCTATTTTAAAATAGTTTACTAAATATTATTATTTACTGGTTATTTTCTATACTCATTACATAATCATTAAACATATGGATAACTTATGTTCATGTTTTTATATTTACTGGCATGATAACATATTAAGATTTTAATTTATAAATTTTCAATATGAATTTTTATTTTGAATTTGTAATGAATTTTAAATAATATATTTCATTTGACTAAATTTTTGTATTTATATTGGATGATAATTTCCCTTTTTATCCCCTTGACACATAATAATGTCTCTAGAAAAAAACTTGTTTGGGTTTGGATAATTCATCTTTTCTATTTATGCATGATGTCTAATTTTTTTCTTAAATATACGAATATCTTGATGAGAAGTATTTATTTATTCATTATGAAATTATTTTTTTATCTATTTGATTATTTATGGTTTTATGTAATCCATGAATACATTAACAGTTTTATGATATTAGTTAAATAGAATATTTAATTACATTTATCGTTTCGATATTAATCAGGCTTTATTTATACAATTATATCATATGTGGTAGGTTTTCATTTACCAGAAATGTGAGCTCAATCATTTGTTCTAGACACATTCATTGGGGAGATCATTGTCTATTAGGCCATGCTGATTGTTTCCCTACATTCATTCTTTCCAATGGAGGGCTTTAATCATCACAACATTCAGGCTATATTCTCTTTGATCGAAATGGTATGATGGTCTGATGATCTTTCCTTCCATGGATTCCACATTATAATTCATTTCTTATTCTAGGAATCCATTAAGGATTACAAAGTTGTTTGTGGATCTATTCATGATGCCATATATTTGTGGAAGATAGTTAATTACACTACTTATGTGTGGTAATTCTCAGGGGTTCATGTAAAGTCAGTGTCCATCGGTTAGAAAACTAGTCAGGTTGAGGTATCATTGGCATATATGGATGCTCAAACAGAGGTACACATAGATTTTCTCTTATTAGAGGGGTTATTGAGTTTATGGAAGCCAGAGGCATCCGAAATCATATGTAGTGATTTATATTATAGAGGAATGTCTCTGAGGATTCCATCATCTTCTCATGTTTTACACAAAGTATTCCACGAGTTTATCATTTAATAGAGATGGATTAGACTAGTCAGAAATATAATTGGAGTTGAGCATATGTGTACATAATAAGGAGGGAGCACCTAGAATTTTTACATGATGGATGGATCAGAACACCCAATTTTGACAGACCCAGGATGGTGTCTCCCAGAAGGGGGACACCAAGGGTTTCCAATTTCTGTGATTGAACCTCATAGAAGGTTCATAATTATGATCTGTAGAAGATAGAGATCAAAACCCATGTAGTTTGAATGTTTGGGTAATTGAATTAGGGTGTAAACAAAGGACAACATCCCAAGAGAATGTTGGGACTTATGTAGGGTCAGTGGCCCATATAGCTTGCATGATTTCAAAGAGAAGTTGTGGCCTAGGTAAAATCAAGATGGACATGGATGATTTTTCGATGGATGGAATGAATGGGGATGGAACTGAATATTGGTTGGATTGTGATGGTATTGGTCATGAACCACAATGAGGTTTCTTATATATCCCCATGGCGGGGAATCAAATTCCTTGTGGATTAGGAATGGGGCACATAATTGTAAAAAACAAAAATGATGGAAATCTATAAACATGTTGAGGAATACATGTGGTTAGAATCCCATAAAAATAGGGACACTATTGGTAGGATGAATATGGGTTGTTTTTGGGTATTAAACATGGTTAGCTGCTCGGGAACTGGTCTGATACCACAACGAGGTGGACCAAGGATGGAGGTCCCAACTAATCAGACATCGAAGTTTACTTCTATTTGGGGTGGAACCTTATAGAGGATACCTGGAGACCATATCAAGGACATAGAGATCAAAATCCTTGTTTTTTAAAAGGATATAGTTTAATTTCATGCAGGATAAAAGGGTGTCAAACAGTTTAATGTCAAGTGGTAAGAGGTTGTACCAATGTGAAGAAGTCATGACTAGTAGGTGATGGGCTTGAACCTCAAAGAGGTTTCCATCATACCTTTCTATAAAAGTGGAAACCGTCAATGTCTATATACTTTAGTCAAGAGGGGAATAGGGATTAAATTATAATGTATCCTATAGAGTATATCATAGTTTATGATTCCTATAAGACCATGTGTTTCAGGCTTGGTGTGAGAAACAAGAGGAAAAAACACATGATAATCATGACACAAATTGTGAATCGATGTGGAGCAGAGCTTATAACACCCCAAAATGATAATGGTTTAAATAAATAAATGGAATGACCCTTGTAATAATGGTGCACCTTCCTTTTCCATAGCCTACCTGATTAGAACTCCACAGTTATGAAATCTTGTCCTGGAGTAGTGATCAGGATGGGTGAATTTCTAAGAAGTTTCATTGGGTGTGTGTGAGTGAGTACAAAACACAATGGAAAGGACATGTGTTGGCCTCTGGGGACAATAATTAGTCAGATGACCTGTTCGGGCATGTGGGTGGGCCCTAGGGAGGGGACCTTGTGTATGTGGGGAAACTAGTGGTAACAGGCAGGCCAAGACCCGATGGCCATGTTAAGGCGTGGTGTCTGTGCTGTCACTAGGACCCAGCTGTCACATTTGGTATTTGTGGTGGTACCCAACCTTATGTGCAATGCACTACCTAGGTTGAAATGTATAGCCCACAACGAGGACGTTGTTCTCTAAGGGGGGGGGGGGGATTCTAACACTCTCTAATGATAGAGAGTTAAATGACTAAATAATATGGCTCATATCAACAAGGTGCACCTTTCATTTCTGGATCCTACAAGATTAGAACTCCTATGTTAAGTGTGATTGTACTGGAGTAGTGTTTAGGATGGGTGACCTTCTTGGATGTTTCCCAGGGTGTGTGTGCGTGAGGAAAAAACACACTAGAATGGACATGTGTTTCCCTGTGGGGATTTCATTTTTCAGATTACTTGTTCGGGCATGTGGGTGGGCCCCAGGGTGGTGACTACATGTCTGCGGGGCAACTGGGGGTACCTGGCGGGCCAAGACCTGACGTCCATGTTTAGGCTGGGTATCTGTGTTGTCACTGAGACCCAGTTTTCACAGAGTGGGGCTTATGTCTGGTTAATAGCCCATGAAAAGACTATTGGGGATTAATCCAAGAGAGATTCCATATGTGGAAGTCTATATATAGTATGAGGATATGTTTTTTGTACAAGGAGAATCTTATCTAGATGGGTCAGGATATACTTTGAGGTTACAAAATGTACACATTGAGATAAAGATAAGAGGTTGATGAAGAGTTAGAGGGTGCTAATGCCCATCCACTTATTGGTCCTCTCTAACCAATCACTCACACAATTGTCATAGTATAACATCGTGTGTTGATGATGTGTGTATGTGTTATTTTAATGTTCTATATCTCGAATGATGTGGATTCACTCTACACCCCATAAGATGAACAAAATTGGCCTGATGCAGCCCTCAATGAAGGGTTGGAACCATCAATGTCATTGGTTAATGAGGTTATGGGGTGATCCATTGGGAGTTATAAGTTATCATATCGATGCAAATAATAAACTTCCATTAGCATGCCTATGAGAAGAATCATGAGGTATGTAAGAAAAACATGAGACACGACTTGGGGGGAACACTAAATAAATAGGTACTTTCCTGGATTGATGAATGGAAAATGGGTTTGTGAAGACTAAGCCATTTCAGATAAGGGATTCATGAAGCACAAGTTCATTGAAAACTGAAGGAGTTTCTGGAAAGAGGTTACTTCTCAATGAAATGTTTGTTAGCCTAGGCATTGATCATACATGTGATTGTAGTGTGATTAATGAATATTGAATGCTTCAAGAGGATCCATATACCCAAAGGGGTCTCCTTCCTTCATGATGTCCAAAAGGATCACCTAAGGGCATCCCTACTTGAAGTGGGGGTTATTTTGAGCAAAGTGAATGGGGGATTTAAATGTTCAAGTACCTAAAATGAGTAATTTTCTTGATGGTTCATAGATAAAATAATCATTTACAATTATAATGGTATGAAGGTGAATGGTCGGGGGTGTCGATCCTTTGGAGTGGGTTGGGATGAGTATTTATAGGCACTTGGCATCGTGATGCACTATAGATGGACTACATACAAAAACACATTTCACAATAGTAGGTAGATCATTAATGTTTCTCAGAGTTTCAGAGGAGTTCCTCACTCTATTGGTGGCAGTCGTAAAGGATCTCGACTCCCATCGTGATACTTTGACTCTTAGAGGAGCCTGTCACTTCCTTATTGGTGGTCCAAAAGGATCCAGACCCCATCTGTTACCATAGACTCGCATATGACCCCATCTCTTCTTCTACGGTGATGTTAGAGGCTCTCGAGGTGACACCCCAATCTTCTGCGGTACTCTTTCCCTTGATTAATGCAATAGCGTTCATTGTACGCAACATGAAGTTTTAGCACACCCAAACCAATCAAAATAGTAGTTATAAATAGTAATACACAATTTTATAAATTTAATAAATAATATTCTCTAAAATGGAATTTATTTTTGGATTCGGAATATCAAAATTATCTTAGGGTGAATTTTTGGTATTTTTCTGAAAAATTTCAATTTTTGATAAATAGTGAATAAGACACCATTATTGTTTAAAACATACATTTTATTTTAATAATTAGTTATTTTATTTACATTTTTATTAAGTAAAAATAGATACATAATACCTATATATGATCAATGTAATTCATTGATGTAATTTTATAATATTATATATATATATATAATTTTATTTAACTTTTTAAAGTCTTTTACCCACCTTCTAGGAGAATTCAAATATTTGCATAAAAAATAATTTTACCACTTCTATGAGATGAATATCAAAAATCCGAGAGACATGGTTAACATTAGTATGTAAAATTCTGTTTAATAAGATGAAAATAATTTTTTGTGGATAATAACTTTTTACTTTTATTTACCGTGGTTAAAAGTAAATAGGGTAATTAAAGGTAAAAATGATATTATAATTAACTAACACATGAATGAATTATATTTTTTAAGTGTATATCATCCAAAATCATCTTTATAAATAACATATTATTCTTTTGGTCTAGTTGGATTAGATTTAGGCATTTATTATTATTTTATTTCAAGAAGAGTTAAATGTGAAAAATTCAACATTTAATAACTAATCCGTTTTTAATATAGGGTTATACATAAGATAAATTCCACTATAAATATTTATTATAAATATAAACATATTTACTACATAATGGTATTTTATTATTGGAAATTTCGACATTATATAATTAAATTTATTTATGACACAATAATGATGTAGTAATTACCTTATTAATGAATGATTAAAATAATTAATATTATAAATATCATTTAATTTTATCATGAGACTTATGATAAATTCCAGTAGTTTTATAGTTTAATATGAATTGTTAGGGTTGATTATATAGGTTTTTTTCTAAGTGATAAATTTGTTACCACTGTAATGAAAAAAACCAATACCAAATAGTGTCAAAATTGACATAAATGTTTTTTAAACAAAATACTATATTATTAATTGATATAATATTCTTTAAAATATATGGTTCATGAAAAGAACATATATAATAATATATCTATTAATAATGAACTACTTGGGGTTCTCTGGTTTTTTCTTATTGGTTTATTAACAATTTATTATAATATACATCGATACATGGTAAAAGATAAACTATTTAATTAAGAGTTAAATTTATAAGATAAGGTCAATATGGTGACCTAAACCTGTCTAAAACCTATAAGTTCAATGTTTTTCGACATATATCTACCTTATCATCTGGAAAAATCCTTTTGGATACAATATAAACCTAATATGATTGTATAATAAAATAATATTTCAATCTTTTCCTAAGGTTACTATTAGATCCTCAAGGATGAGTACCCTGAGAGGGGGGGGGGGGTGAATCTGGGTATGACTAATTTAAAATTAATGCATGTTATGATCTTGTTTCTTTGTTAAGAAAAACAATCTTCTCTCTCTTTCCTATTTCACAGTTTAAATAGAAATTAAAACATGCACAAGAAACAAAAAAAAATTAATTGGTTCACTGCTAAGGGCTACATCAAAGGAGAATACACCGAAAAGTTTTCAATCATACCAAATTCCACTAAACTTCACTAGATGTAGATTACAAGGTTCAAGAATAGTCAGTCTATCCCAGGATCACTGCCTTCACAATGTTTAGGGTTAGTTCACTGCTTTCCCAAGGGTCACTCGCTGTTTCTCTCTCTCTGGCTCACTGCCGGTGGAGAGGATCACCTTCATCCACTTCCTTTTCTCATTGCCCCGGAAAGGTTCCAATAAAAGTTTATATAATTGTAGGTATCTTCATTATCTATAATGAATACATCCTATATTGTATGTGGATTCATTGTTGATGTGAAACATTCACACATAGATGAATCTCTCTTTGAACCGTTGGTATAAGGCAAACTTACATCTTCCATGCAGCCCAAAAACACTGTCGGGGAATCAACCATACATGGCACACAGGTCTAACCCGACGTGAAAGTATCGGCACAAAAGTCACATCTGGCATGATGGTTTGCCTATACCACCTACGCTGCACAATCTTCTGTAACTCCAATCCTGAGAAACTCAATAACTTTTACGGCCAAGCCAATATTGGCGTGCAACTACCAGCTCGTGTGCAACTTCAAACACTGGCGCGCAAGTCCTCCTGTGTGACCACACACTACCTGCACGGCCACCACACCAATGCAACAGGAGCTCTAATTTTTCTAAGTTTTGAACTCCATTAAAAATGAGGAGGGTTGGACCAATATTTATAGGAATTTTTTCAACCTATGCGGTGACACACAAGTCTCCCCTTCGCGTGCATGTCCCATCGCGCAGGTTTGTTCCCCTGCAAGACACCTGTGCAACCCTATTTCCTTTGCCATATTTCGAAGATCCAATCTGAAAAAACATATAGAACTCAACTTTCCAACCCTCCAAGGCACCGGTGCATAGGTCATTTCATGGCGTGAAAGTATCCAATTCCAAAAACCACTTTTCATCATTTCTCGATATTTAGGCCCAAAATTTTGGCCAACATAGGAAAATGACACCGCCTTGTATCTATTCTTTTTGTACCACCTCTAGATCATCCATTCCATTGTCGACGCTCTTGAATCAGACATTGATCGTTGACCACATCTCTTGAACTCAACATTCCACCATGAAATTCCCTTTGTCAACAAATTTTTATGTCATTGTTTTTTTCTTTGTCAACAATCACCACATAGATATCCACTTTTTCAACAAACACAATCACCTAAAAAATGCTTCAATGATATCTTGAGGGATTTTTTCCCAACAATATCACCCTTGGGTTTGTTGACAACTCTTCCATAAATAGATACATCTTTAAATCATCATCCACCATTCGACTTTTTCGATTCTGATAGCAATCAAGGATTTACTCAACACATTCTCTAAGCCCACATGATCAATTCTCGTCGTGAGTAACAAGAGTAAATGAAAAGTTCATCAATAAATCACTTCAAATATAACATCCACTGTTAACACCAAACTGACACCATTTTTTTGAAATTTTCTTACTACATTCCAACATCACTCTTCTGCTTTCATCACGATCCTCAGCTATCATGATATCTATTCATTGATCGATCGCTTCTAGCATTGTCAAATTTAAAACACTCCCCCTTTCTCATTTCTCTCCCCCTATACCGCTGCTCCACCTGTCAGCTTCTTCCTATATCATTCATGATTTATAAAATTGACACATTGTCTCCCCCTTGAACAATCACTATTTTATCCCCCTTTGTCAACGAACCCACAGGTAACTCTTTTGCAGTATGTAACAGAGTAGAGAACACATATCAGTACCATAGGGAGAAAAATCATACCTTGGGGAGAGGGGGTGTTCCACATCCATACTCTTTCATGTGCGGGTAGTTGACTGAACTCCTAGAGCCAGTCGATGTCTCTCAAAAGAAAACATGGGTAAGGAATTTGTCAAAATGTATGCAACTTGTAGCTCTGTAGCCACATACTCCAAATTCACAATCCCTTGCACTTCCATCTACATGATGAAATGATATTTGATCTCAATGTGGATAGTCCTGGAGTGATGAACTGGATTTTTTCTCAGATTGATAGTACTTGAGTTATCACAGTGGAATCCAATTGGTGACATCACTTCAATTCTCATATCTTCAATCTGCTGCTTCATCCATAATAACTCTGTGCATTCTTGAGTGGCTGCAATATAATCATCTTCTGCAGTGCTCAATGAAATGCAATCTTGTTTCTTTCTTAGACAAGAAATACACAATCCACCACGATAGAATGCACCAGTTGACGTTGATTTTCTATCTTCTGCTAAACTGGCCCAATCAGCATCAGTATATCCCAATAACTCTGTCTGAGATTTATCATTATATTTTAAGCCTAAGTCCACCGTTCCATTGATATACCGAAGTATTATTTTCACTGTAAGTATGTGAATTTCCTTGGGATTACTCGGATATCTTACTGCGTGGCATGTGAAGAAAATAATATCAGGCTTTGTTGCGGTCATGTACAACAAACTTCCAATTATTTTTTTGTATTCTATGATATTAACTGCATATCAATCATCATATTTTGATAATTTCATCTAGGTAGCAATCGGAGTCTTCATCTCCTTTAAATTCTCCAGGACAAACCTTCATAAAAACTCCTTGGAATATTTGGATTGAGAACTTAATGTTTCATTCCTTCCATGTGTCACCTGTAGACCAATTAAAAACGTTAGATCACCAATCATTGACATTTCAAACTCCTTTTCCATGAATTTAAAAAATTACCTATACTGAGCATCATCTGATCCTCCAAATACTATGTCATTGAAATTAACCAACACCATAATTCATTGATTAATATAGTTTTTGAAATAGTGATTTTAATCAACTCCCCTACGCTGCTAACCATGCTTCTTCAAGTACTGATCAAGCCCTGAGTATCGTGCTCTTGGTGCTTGTTTTAGCCCATACAACGCCTTATTCATCCTGAAAACTTTTCTCTCATCCTCATGAATGAGAAAACCTTCTAGATGCTCAATATACAACTCCTCTTCCAAAATACCATTCAAGAATGCATATTTAACATCCATTTGGAACACTTTGAACTTTCTTTTCACTAATATGGCCAAAAATAATATGATTGTCTCCAGCCTTGCAACTGGTGAAAATGTCTCATCAACATCTATTCCCTCTATCTGGGAGTATCCCTTGCACTGTAGTTGTTCTTTGTTCTGAATCACTGTTCCATCTTCATTCATATTGTTTCGATAGTCCCATTTAGTCCCTATGACATTCTTGTCTGCTGTCCTCGAAATAATCTCCCATGTATAGTTATTCTCAATCGGATCAAGCTCATCAATCATAGAATGAAACTAGTTTTCATCTTCCACAAAATTAGAAAAACATTTTGGCTCCACCTGAGATAAAAATGATGTTTGATGTAATGATTTCATTCATTGAGTCTGAACTGGAGCTATCTAATCACCAATGATATTCTTCCTATCATTTTCAGCTCGACTCTTTGGCTTCCTTGTAGACACAGACTTGACAATTTCTTGTTCATCATCAATATCTTTTTCTAAGTCAGCCTCTGCCACTTCTTCTCCTCCTGTGTTTCTTACCTCATCTTCACTTTCACCCAGAAACATTTCACTGGGTCGTTGCATATTCTGTTCTTTTTCCTCTATAGTGACATCATTGCTCTCAACAATTTTTCCCAGCTTTTTCTTGAATCATTTATATGTTTTGTTTTCCCAGAGTAGAAAAGTAATATACCCACATCTCTTCTTGACTCAAACCTACTGTGATTTTGTTTTTTGAGAATGAAGCACTTAATCCAAAAGATTAGAAGGTATTTCAACATTGGCATCTTTCCGTATAACATTTCATACAGAGTCATCCCTTCTTTCGGACAAAACAAAGACCTGTTCGAAATATAGAACGATGTCAAAACTACTTCCTTCCGAAATTTCGTTGGATGGTCCTTTTTAATAAGCATCGTTTTGGCCATGTTGTTGATGATATGATTTATCCTTTCAACCACTCCATTCAGTTGGGGAGTTCTCCATGATGAAACTTGATGCCTTATCCTGTTTTTCTCGATATAGTTTTCGACATGACTGTTTGTGAATTTCGTACAGTTATCATTATGAAACATTAAATTTTATTCCCAATAATACTTTATGATTCCCTCCTATAAAACTTTATGAATCTGAACACCACTATCTTATGGGTAACGAAAAATAGCCAGACCACTCTTCTATAATCATTAATGAAAAGAACATAGTACCTTTTCCCATTTATAGCTTGTGGTGAGATAGGTCCACGTACATCATCATGAACCAATTCGAATACTCTAGTTGATTTTTGTTCCTTTGGCATGTATGTCTTTCTGATGATCTTACCTTGCTGGAAATCAACACACATATGAGTGCAATAACATGATAGTTTGGGATGATCTCTAGGAGCATAACACTTTACCAGATCTTCCATGGATTGTTGGTATAGATGACCAAGTCTCTTATTCCACAACTAAGTTTCTTCCCCTTTGGATAAAAGGCATGTTTCTTCTTCCCCAGCTACAAGGTAAATATTTCCCTTTTTCTTTTTCCCTGTAGAACAACTACTCCATCTTTTACTTTCACAACACACATCTTCTTGGTAAATCTGATAGAGTTCCCAGAGTCACATAGAAGACTGACACTGAGATTGTTATGACTAAGACCCTCTACAACCAGGAAATGAGTACGTCTCATTTCTTTTCCCCCAAACATGGATTTTCCTAAGCCAACAATCTTTAGGCATTCATCATTTTCAAATTTGACAACTCCTTTGTAAAATTTTATTCCTGTAACAAGATCCTTATTACCTCTCATCGGAGAAGTGCAACCACTATCAAAGATCCATACACTAGATTGATCAGATCCCTTAAGGGAAATTTCTCCCACCACAACCTTCTCATTTTTCTTCTTCAGGGTCCATAATTTTCCTTCACACTTGTCATGGATTGAGACTTCTGTTCTTTATCAGAGTATGCTGGACCAATTTTCATCTTGCAAAGCCGCAAATCTATTCTGCATTTTTTACTCACATGTTGGTTTATTGATCTGCTGCTTGTGAATGTTTTGATTCTGCTTTGGCACATTTCTCTGTATGGTCAAAGTGTAGTACCTTACCATGTGCCGAAATCCACAGCACCAAAAATAGTGTACTTCAATATATATTCTGGAAAACCGTTCTCTGTCTGGATGCCACCTCTGTTCTTATTCCCTTCAATATCTCTTGGCTATGGTACAAACATAAGTTGAATGTCCCATCTTCCAACAGAAATAACACATGATATAAGGTGCATTCCTTCATGTTACGTCAACACTACGAGTTTCCCCTAAGGAT
Organism: Viscum album; assembly: GCA_963277665.1. Lineage (NCBI taxonomy): Eukaryota > Viridiplantae > Streptophyta > Magnoliopsida > Santalales > Viscaceae > Viscum > Viscum album. The sequence continues at coordinate 289,454 of CAUJRU010000573.1, forward strand.
CTCTGAATATTCTGATTCTTCTTTGTGCCCAAATAAATCATCAATTTCGGGATGGGTGCTTGAGGTCTCACTTAAATTGCCAATGATTTTTGTTTCTTATCATGCCTTGAATCAGCCTTAACGTCTGAGATCAATTGCTACTTCTTTGCTGCTGAACAACTAGGCTCCTCTTTCACCTTTTCAGTCTTCCGAAAGACCTACTTTCCTGGAATAACATTAGTGGTCAAGATTTTTTCTTGATCCTTCATTTTTTATTTCAAACTGACCAATTATTCTTTATGCTCATTGATACGTCTGACCTTCTCCTTTATTGTGGTAGTAAAACAATCAATTTACTTCTTTTCATCCTCAATTTTAAACATATAATCAACAATAATTTTTGAGCTCTCTGGTGTTGAGGATTTTAGTCTTTCAATTTCCTCTAACAGCTCAAAATTTTCTTCATCCTGTTGTTGCATATAGTGTTTGGCATCATGAACCACTTTATTGGATTTCTTCGTTTGGGCTACCCAAAAGTCTATCTCATCAATAGATGCTTCCAATTCTACTTCCATATCAACTCTTCTGTTAGCTTGTTCTTATTCTTCTCTAGCGTTATATTCTTCCTTTTCATGAGGACTACCGACGACTGCCACCATATCATTTTATCCATGATCTTTGCAGTTTTCAATCTCCTCAACATCTTCAACCTCAGACTCATCGGAACTATCTATTTCTTGTGAATGAAGATTATTTTTCTTGAAGAAATTTCTATTGAACTGCTTCTTCCCTTTCACATAGGCTGAAGATTTCTTCTTGGGAATTTCAACATCATCTTCATAATTTTCTTCATGAAACTTCTAGGAGAATCTTGCTACGATATGTCCAACCATTCCACATCTAAAGAATGAAAGGGAAGTTTCCCTTTGAACTTTTTTTCCTCTTTGAAGGGTTGAGGAGAGGAATGACATTACCTCATTTGTCTCTTCTTCCTCCTGAGAATCTGCAATGGTGAGCTTTTTCATGGCCTTAAATTACACCTCTTTGGATTTCCCCTATTCCATAGGGTTTTTATCATTATTTCTCATTTCATATACAACAAGGGTGTTATGGTAGTTATACAATGTTAATTCTTTCAGATATTTATCTTCCAAAACAAAAACTTTTGGATTGAACCGAGGTGGATGTTTTCTCAAGATGTGCTTCAAAATTTTTATGTCTTCTATAATTTTACCAAGACCTCGCATGTCTTCTACCATAGCATTGACACTATCAAAAAATGTATCAAAATACTCATTCGGGTTCATTCTCAGATCTTCAGAATTTTTCCACAACACATACAGCTTTTCCTCTCTGAGCTTTGTTTCCCCTTCTTATATATTGAAATTATTTTCCAACATGGCATGTGATGTTTTCCATGACATCGGATTTGTATATATGGGATTGGAAAGGGCTCCCCCTAAGGAACTGATTGCTTTGGAATCAGCATCCAACTCCCTATCCTCATCTTCTAATAATTCACCACTATTAATATCAGTTGTGATACCTTGAATAGTTACTGAAAACAAATCCATTCCCAAATATCAGAAATAGTGTTGCATTCGATTCTTCCATATCTGAAAATTACATCCGTCGATGATTGGAATCCCATTATGATTAGTGACCTCCATTGAGAGAAGAACAAATATCAACCTTTACCTCTGATACCAATAGTTAGGTCCACAAAGCTGAGTACCCGGAGAGGGGGGTGAATCGGGATATGACTAATTTAAAATTAAAGCATGTTATGATCTTGTTTAGCTATTAAGAAAAAAACTCTTATCTCTCTTTCTTGTTGCACAATGTAAACAGAAATTAAATCATGCACAAGATACACCAATTTTTACTTGGTTCAACTCTAAGGGATACGTCCAAGGAGTATACACCGTCAAGTTTTCGGTCGTACCAAATTCCACTAAACATCACTAGATACGGATTACAAGGTTCAGACACAGTCACTCCATCCCAGGCTCACTGCCGTTATAATGTTTACGGTCGCTCACTCCTTTCCCAAGGGTCTCTCCCTATTTCTCTCTCTCTAGATCACTACTGGTGGAGAGGGTCACCTTCTTCCTCATCCTTTTCTCACTAATCCAGAAAGTATCCAATCACAGTTTATTGACATGTAGGTCTCTTCATTATCTCTAATGAATACATCCTCTATTGTATGTGGATGCTCTGCTGAAGTCCAACTTTACCGATAGATGAATCTATCATTCCACCGAAGGTATCGGGCAAACATCCAGCTTCCATGAAGCCCGAAAACACTGTCGGGGAATCTAACTTACTTGGCGCGTAGTTCTAACCCGGCGCGCAAGTATCGGCGCGCATGTCACAACTGGCATGCAGGTAGGCCTCTACTACCTACGCGGCACAATCTTCTGTAACTCCAAACCTATGTGACTCAATCCCTTTTATGCCCAAGACAATATTGGCGTGAAACTACTAACTGACATGCAACTTCAAACACTAGCACAGATGTCCACCTACATGACCAAACACCATCTGCGCGACCACCACACCAGCGCGACGGGAGCTCTGATTTTTCTACATTTTGAACTCCATTAATAACGGGGAGGATTGATCTTATATTTATAGGAATTCTTTCAACCTACGTGGTGGCGCAGAAGTATTCCCTCGATGCACAAGTTCTGGCGCGCTGGTTTCTTCCCCTTCAAGAAACATGCGCGAACATATTTCCTTTTCCATATTTCAATGATCTGGTCTTGAATACCATATGGCATGAAACATTCCAACCCAACTAGGCCTCAATGTGTAGGTCCTTTCACGGCGCACAAGTCACCATTTCCAAAACCCACTTTTCTTCATTTGTCGATTTTCAGGCCCAAATATTTGGAACACACTGGAAAATGGAGCCACCTTGTATCTGTTCTTTTTGTATATCCTCCAGAGCATCCATTCAATTGTCGACGTTCTTGAATCAAACATTGATCATTGACCACAACTCTTGATCTCGACATTCCACCATGAAATCCCCTTTGTCAAAAAATTTGTATGTCATTGTTTTTCTTTGTCAACAGTCACCACACAGATGTCCACTTTTTCAACAAACACAATCACCTAAAAAATTCTTCAATGATACCTTGAGGGATTTTTTCCCAATAGTTCCCCTCACCTATCTAATAAAAGTGCACATCCCCTTCAGTCAAAATAACACCGTTAAATCCATTTGTCTCAGCCAACCCCTACCCAAATAAATTCCCAACTATCCTCACTTCAACTTGGTGTCCTTCCATTGAACAAAAATCCACCCTATTGATCCCTTTTTATCAAATAAAACTAAATCACTCGAAGAAAAGGTAATTATTCCATCACCTCTTTCATGTTTTTTCTACTTACACTTTCTATTTCTTTGTTGTTTCAATACCAAAATAATTTCTACAGTACCTTCTACATAATGTGATGTTAATATAAATATGTTACAATCATATTAATTATTCCATCTATCCTATAAATGATGAAGTCCCCAAATATTGGTACGTATGACTTACCATCACCACGTCGTGGTGTTGTTTTTCATTTAACATTTCACTGTTTGGATGGGTGTAATAATATGTATAATTGATCAAAAATAATTAATAAAATATGTTAATTATTTTAAATATATTATATACCATCCAATTAAATCTTATTCCACCATCAATATAATTGTATTGTCCCTCGTGCATACGTATGGATTACCATCTCCGTGAACGTGATTAGATTAATTGACCATCATAAAAATTCTAGAAGAAGTTTTATTATATGATTAAAAAATATTTTTTTAGAACTTAGTAACATTATGGATTTGAATCAAATACATCCTATCCATACAAAATGTGACTTACAAAAATAAACATATAATGTAAAATGAATCAATTAACACCTGAAAAGATCATACTAATGAAATATCATTAACAAAGTAATTTTAGAAGATCCTATATAATATCATATTTTTTATGTGGTATTGTATAATTTAATAAAAAAATTAACTATTATACAATACTTTAATGTATCCTCAACCAAGTAAAAGTACATGTTAAGGGTTAATTCGAGAATCTATTCATTATCTGAGGTTGTTTATATGTGAGTATCTACTGGGACGTCTTATCATCCACATTCGTGTATCATAAAAATGTATTTCAAAACATTTTTAATTTTTCATAATAAAATGTGTTTATGTAATTTATACCATTTTTTAGTTTTTATAAAATGGTTTGAATGTAATCATTCCTTCATTTTTCAATGAAGGTAATTTATTACCTTTTCAACGAAATAATGTAAATATATATTTTTAACTTATATGGAGGGTGTGTTTATTTTCCGTCTTTATAACAACATCAATGAATCCCTTACAATCATATAAAAATATTTCTAAAATAAATATTTTCATTTATAATTATGTAACTTTGAAATTATTTTAAAATATAATTAGTTATTTCTCTCATATTGTTTTGATTTATTCTATGTCAAAATCCAATGATATATTTTACACTTGTTTTAGTTGATTTATTATGATACAAATCTTCCATATTGTATTTACGGTTTTGTGACATTTTTGACTATGGATGTGTTATTTTTATACAATTTATTTTTTAGGGATTATGTATTAACATTTCATATGCATGTTTTGATACGATTGTTTGAGTTATGTTTTAACCATTTTATATGAGGAATGAATTGGAAATATTATGTCACGGGTGGAGCCTGTTATCACTCCCTAATGCATCGACAGGTCTCATGAGAGATGCTAGTGTATTGGAACCATTCTTTGACATAATATTATTTTATCCATTGAATGAGGCCTTGAATATGTGGTTATGATGATCAATATTATGTGTTAAGTCATTATGAAATTTGGATATTGATATTACATGAGATTATTAGACTATTAAAATATCCATATGAATAATTGAATTCATTTATTTGATATATAATATTCAAATTATGTTGTTGTTTAGGTTTATAATGGTGTTTGATTTGGTCTTATACATTGTGTTAAATTTTTATACTTATTTATGTAAGTTTCCACAATATCGTTATCCTTACTGAGCATCTGATATCACACCATTTTATGTTATATTTTTTCCAGGATGTAATGAAGTATTTTATGGTTGACCTATAGGGATATGAAAAGTAATATAATTGTGTTCATAATGGTCAAAATGTTCTTATAGTTTTTATTTAAGGATGTCGTGTAAAACTTATGTATGTATTTAGTACATTCAAGGATATTATAATTGATCTTTATTTCCGGACTATATTCCTTGTATCATGCCAAATATTATGTAATAATGCACCGACTCTAGGTATCTTTGGTTTGGAAATTACAGTTGGTATTAGAGGAAGTTTAGTACAATCCATGAAAGATATATTTAGAAAAAATATGATTATAAAAACAATACCCAAAGAATTAAATTGTGGATTAGTATAGAAAAACATCCTATAATATTGGAAATGTAGAGATTTTGTGAGTTTGTCTATGCAATAAATCCTTGTCTAGATAAGATCATTTAGAGGATGCTCTAGAATATATGTACCTAAGATTGAAAACTCTAACATGGAGTTGAGGTCTTGACCTGGGGTTTCCTGGTACCCGACAACGGGCCTTAGTGAACTCTTAGTTACAACACTCCTGGGGGGATATTCTTAGGATAATTTAGTTTTTCTTCAAACCCAATAATGTTGGTTTTATGATTATATAACCTCAAAAATAAATTTTTTTTATGATTATGGATTATATCCATAAATAGTTCAATTTATGATATGTTTTTTACAAGTGGGGAATTGTGAATTCTGATTCATAAACATATATTGTGTATGCCATTGTTTAAAAATTTTGGCTAGTTGAAATAATGGAAACCAAATCAATGCACATAATCAATGAATGAATTTCCCGCCTACTCATGATAATTATATTGGAGTCGGTAATGCATCTGGTGATGGCTATCATATACCGTACTGGGAAAACTCTATCAGGTTATGAAAAATATCCTTACCTGTAAGGAGCAACCATATCCACAACAAAGAAGACAAATGTTATACGACTTCAGGAGGAAAGAGCCATCAAAATTCAATGGGACTTCAAATCCATTTGTAGCTAAGAAATGTATAAGTTCTATAGATAAAATATTTCATGCGCTTTGGAGAATCGAATGGTAAGAAGTTGTCATAGAAGATTATCGACACATGGGAGATGCAGATCAATGGTGATAATTAATTCAAAACACAAAAGAAGATGCAGAATAATAAAGTATGAAATAAGGTGATTTTAAATAGATTTTCATTGATAAATTCTTTCTTCGTTACCAACAAACAAATATGGAAAGTCAATTTCATGAGTTTGATGAAAAATGAGGATGATAATGTTGCAAATTATGAGGCTAACATTACAAGGATAGTAAGGCATGTATCATATTATATACGTAACCCAAGGAGTGAGGTTTATAGATTCTTTGATAGGTTAAAACCATTTTTCCATCAATAATTAGTCTCACAATCCTTCTCATTATATGGATATTTTATATCTTGTGATATAAAGATAGAAAATGAATTCTATAAGTCTTACAACTTTAATGAAAAGAAAGAGAAGAAGTGATATGTTGAACACTCTAGAAATGGAAATAAGGGGAAGAGTGGTAATGTTGAATATTCATCCTATAGTAAATGTTGGAAGAAACCCCTAGATACATGACTAAAGGGGATTGCAGTTTGTTACAACTGTGGTGAAAAATACCACCATGCTCATGATTCCGTGGGAAAGAAAGAGGCTGTCAATGTTGAATGCTACAATTGGAGATAAAAGAGGAATTATGCAAATGAATTTCCTAATCTCCAAGGATACATAACAAAGAAAATTCAAATGGAGTAAGGTTAATCTTATGTGATCACTACTTCTGAGGTTGAATCTTTGAAAGATTATGTGGTAGTTAATTTAATGGTTTTTTGAAGTTTAGACAATGCTTTATTTGATTTTAGAACATCGCATGGTTTCGTATCATCGATGTTTTCTAAAAAATTAGATATTTTTAATTTGATTTAACAAGGGGTTTTCAGTCAAAACTATTAAGGTTAGTTTCATTGAAACAATATTTTGTGAATCATTTCCCATTAGGGAATATAAATGTTCTTTATATACTGATATCATCAACATACACATGATTGAATTTGATATAATCCTCATAATGGATTAGCTTTCATTCCATATAAGAAAATTTATTGTAAGAAGAAGGAGGTCACAATTTTCAATGATGATAAAGAATAAATTTTATTTAGAGATGAAACATCACCACCTGATTTTTATCTTGATCCCCCCACAGATGGTCTACTAAATTCAATTATTATAGAGAAAAATAATTAAATAATTATGGTTGAGGAAAAGAATGTACAAAAATCGTAAGTACCTATTGTACAAGACTTTTTAGATGTACTTCTAGAGGATTTTCCTAGAATCTTACAGAATGAGAAATTGAGTTTTCCATTGATTTAAATCATGCTTAAAGGCCCATATTGAAGACCCCTTGTCGAATTTCCTCTATGGAATTAGTGTAAATAATGAAGAAACTAGGTGAATTTATTATTAAGATATTTATTCTCCCTAGTGTTTCTCCATAGGGATACCCTATTATTTTTGTTAAGAAGAATGAAGGATCCATGAGGTTGTGCATTTACTATAGGATGATCAATGTTATAACAATAAAGAACAAGTTTCCCACACCTCACATTGATGATTTATTCAACCAACTTCATAAAACTCATCATTATTCATAGTTTGATCTTCGATCTGGATATCATCAGATTTGTGTGAAAAAGGAAGACATTCTGAATACAACATTTTAAACCATGTATGGGCATTACAAGTTTAAATTAATTCCTTTTGGACTGACTAATTCACCCTATGTCTTCATGGATCTAATGAATAGTGTTTTCAAGGAATATATTGATGACATTATAGTGGTGTTTATTAATGATATCTTGTAATCCTAAAAAAGTTACTAAGATCATGAAAATCACTTGCGCACTATTCTGAAAACCCAAAAAAAAAATGAATTATATGGGATGTTTATCAACTGTGAATTCTATCATCAAAATATTTCTTTTCATGGATATATTGTATATAACGATAGAATCTTTTTTGATCCTACAAAGGCCAAGGAAATCCAAGAATGGACATCACTTACGAGTATAACTAAGGTACACATTTTTATTAGTTTACCAATTTATTATCGATGTTTAGTCTCTAATATTTCATGATTGTCTAACCCATTAACCAATCTCACAGGTAAAGGGGATAAATTGGTTTGGACAAAAGATGGTGATTAATTTTTTGAAGAACCAATGTTATGATTAGTCAATTATATTATCTTTACTCTACCATATTAGAATACTGGGTTTGTTATTTATAGTGATTCTTCAAAGAAAGGAATTGGTTATGTCCTTCTACAGAATGGTAGAGTTATTCTGTATGCATCACGATAAATAAAAATTCATAAACAAAACTAGTCCACTCATGATCGTGAGTCAGAAGCTATAATAATTAATTTGATGATATGGAGAAATTATCTATGTTGTAAAAAATGTGAGATATACACTGATAACAATAGTTTTATGTGTATTTTATCACATAATGAAATCCATATAAGGCAAAGGTGATGGATTTAACTATTAAAAGATTATGATTTCACTATACACTACCTCCTGAGGAAGGATAATAAGGTGACATATGGTTTGGGAAGAAAGGATCATGTAGTTTTGAACAAGATGAGAGTTAAAAGGGATCCTATGTTCATGGATCTAGTAAAGATCGATATAGGAATAATCATGGAATGTGAAACCTCAATAATTTTTCAAATTATTTCCAAACTATCTTTTCTTGAAAGGATAATGAGTTCTCATACATATGATGAGGAGATTAAAAACAATGTTAAAGTTGTGAATTATTGGAGATTGATCAACTTATTATATGTAGATGTGATTTCAAAATTTGGGAAAAGAAATTGTGTTCCTCACATACCTGATCAAAAAAGGGAATGGCTATATGATGCTCATATCTCCAATTTATCTATACACCCAGGTAGAAATAAGATGTATAGAGATTTGATGGAACAATTTTTGTGGGACAACATGGAGAGACAAATTACTGTTTATGTGTCATGTTAATTGGTTTTTCAACAAGTTATTGTTGAAAGACAACATCATAGAGAATTGATGAAACCTATTCCAATACCTGAGTGGAAATAGTATGATATTGCAATGAACCTTGTCATGGGTATACCAAAGACTCTTAGATGAAATGATGAAATATGTGTCATTGTTGATCATATTACCATATCAGTACATTATCATTCTCTAAGAAAGGATTTACAACTTTAACGTTTAGAAATTCTATATATTAATGAAGTTGTAAGACATCATGGTGAATATCTATCTATTGTTTCTGTTCAGGATCTTCATTTTACATCAAGAATCTGGAAAATACATCAGAAGGCATTGGATACTAAACATAATTTGAGAAATATCTTCTATCCTCAAACTAATGGGAAATCAGAAAGACTTATTCAAACATTAAAAGGCAAGTTGAGATTATGATCACTTGACTTTAAGGGTATGCAGGATGAATATTTTCCTATGGTAGAATTTTCCTATAAAAATTGATTCAATTCGAGTATTCAGATTGCACCATATGAAGGGTTATATGGATAAAGATGTCACACACCTACTTGTTGGGATGATGTTGGTGAATGAAAACTCATAGGCCCAGAACATGTGGAGGAATTAATGGAAAAGGTGAAGGTTATATAAACCCGCATCTAAGAATCTCATTGTTGGAAAAAGAGCTATGATGATAACATAAGGTAGGATATGTATTTTCAAGTAGGAGGTTGTGTTTTATTGTTGGTATCTCCGAGGAAGGCTTTTATACATTTTGGTAAGAAGGGTAAAATATGTTCTAAGTACAATGTAATTTTTGAAATTCTAGAACGAATTGGAGTTGTAAATTATCATTTGGAAATGCCGCCATGTCTCTTAAAAGTTCATTATGTGTTACACATATCACTATTGAAAAAAATACATTCTAAACCCAATACATGTACTCACTAATGAGTAAATTGAACTAGAACTTAATATGTCTTATTATGAAGAGAATTTAAAGATTCTTGATACTAGAGAAGAAGTTCTGAGAAACTTGATGACTCATCTAGTAAATGTTATATGGAGAAATCATAAGATGGAAGAGACAATGTGGGAACCCAATAAACATATGATAAAGAACCACCCAAGTCATTTTATGCATTAATATTTTATAAATTTCAAGGAATAAACTATTTTAACGAGGGGATAATGTAACACCCAAAGAATCCACGATATTTTTTCTTTTATTAATGAAATATCATTCTTCGTACGCAACATGGAGTTTTAACACACCAAAACCATTCAAACTAACTGTTATAAATAGTAATACCCACATTTTCAAATTTTATAAATTTAATTTTTCAAAATAGACTTCATTTTGGGATTCAGAATATCAAATTTATCTTAGGGGAAGTTTTTTTTAAAACATTCAATTTTTGATGAATATTAAAAAATACTGTGTTATTATTTAAAATCAACTTCCTTATTTTAAAATTTGTAATTTTATTAAAATTTATTTTAGCTAAATATAGATACATAATACCTATATATGTTAAATGTATTATGTTGAGGTAATTTTATAAAAATATAAGATATATAAAATTTTATAGAAATTTTTACTATCTTTTACCCACCTTCTAGGAGAATTTGAAAATTTTAATAAAATAAAATTTTACCACTTATTTGAGTGGAATTTAAAAAATCCGAGAGATGCGGTTGAAATTAATAAGTAAAATTTGGTTCAATAAGATGAAAATAATTTTTCGGGATTGGTAACTTTTGAATTTAATTTACCATGGTTAAATGTAAATAGGGTAATTATAGGTAAAAATTATATTATAAATAAACATACACATGTCCTATTTATATTAGATAGGTTTATTTCAACAAAAATAAACCTTTTGAATAAAATATGATACTTTTGGTCCCCTTGGATTAGATTAGGAAATTTATTTGTATTTTATTTCAAGAAGAGTTAAATGTGTTAAATTCAATGTTTAACATGTAAACCATTTTTATTATAGGGTTATACATATGATATTTTCGACTATAATTATTATTTATACAGTTGAAATGACATCATACATAATGGTATTTTATTTATTATTTTTAGATATTAAATAATTTTATTTAATTTTGACAAAATAATGATGCAGTAATTACATTATTAATGAAATATTAACATTATTGATATTATAAATATCAAAATAAATGTAAATTGAAACTTATCATATATTCCAATAACATTATATGTTAATATGAGATGTTAGGGTTGATTAGATAATATTTTTTCTATGTTATAATGTAGTTATGACTTTTACAAAAACAAAATATCAAATAGTGTCAAAATTGACACTAATGAATTTCTAAAAAAAATACTATAATATTAATTTATATAATATTCCCCAAAATATACGGATCAGAAAAAGGAATTAAATATTAATATATAATGAACCATTTTGTCTTCTCTTGGCATTTTATAGTATGTTTATTATCCATTTATTGTAATATTACAAGAATATTGGGAAAATGTTTACCAATTGAACTCAATGTTATATCTAAAATATAAGGCTAATATGGTGACAGAAACATGTATAACCATATTGGTTGAGTTTTTTCGTCCCATAATTACATTATCCACGAAATGATTCATTTTTGAGCCATTATAAACCAAATATTATTGTATAAGAAAATAAAATTTCATTATTTTACTAAGATGCCCCTCAGCTCTATTATAAAAGGGCACTTTCCCTTCTCTCAAAATAACTCTAACAAAGCAATTTAAAATAGACAAACCCTGATAAAAAATCCTCCCGAAACCCCCAATTAATCATAGAGGCTTTCCTTTGATCATAAATCCATCATAAAGAGCTCTTTTGATCAAATAAAAAAGAATCACTCGAAGAGGAGATAATTATTCCATCACCACTTTAATGTTATTTTCTTCATCCACTTCCTATTTATTTTTTGTTTCCATACCAAAATAATTACTCTAGTACCTTCTAAATAGTGTTATGTTGTTATAAATATGGTATGAACATATTCTTTATTCTATATATCCTATAAATGACAAATTCACCATATGTGCATATGTACGGCTTACCATCACCACGGCGTGCTGTTGTTTTTCAATCTATACATCACTATTGGTATGGGTGTAATAATGAGTATAATTTTAGTAAATAATTAACATAATATGTTAATTATTCTATATATATGATATACCATCCAATTACATATGATTCAACCATCAATATAATGGTATTTTTTCTCTTGTGTACGTACAGATTACCGTTTCCATGAACGCGATAGAGACTCATTCCCCAACATAAAAAAATTCAAAAATAAATCACTTTTTGATTAAAAAAATGTCTATGAACATAATATATTTCTTAATATGAATCAAATACATCCTATCCATGAAAAACATGACTAATGTATCAAAACAGATAAAGGAAAACGAATCAATTAACACCCAGAATGATGTTACTACTAAAATATCATTAAAAAGCAATATTAGAAGATCATATATGATATCATAATATTTTATGTGGTTATTATATAATTTAATAACATTTATTTAACTATTATATTGGAGGTTAACTTACACTCTAACAATGAAATGTACAAGGTAATTGTTAATTATATAATCTCTTCATTATCTGTGGTTTATTATACGCCAGTATCTACTTGGGCCTATTTATCATCCACATCCTTGTATCATAAAAATTAATTTCAAAACATTTTTAAAATTTACTACAATATGTGTTAATGTCATTTATTCCCTTTTTTTACTTTTTATAAAATGTATGGAATAAAATCTTTCAGTCGTTTTCCAAACATGGTACATTATGACCTTTTCAAAGAAATAAGGTATAATTGTTATTTTAACTTATACGGCGGGTGTGGCTATTATCAGCCATTATAAAACCTTCTAAGAACCCCTTACAATATTATTGGTATATATTTGATGTAAATTTTCTAGTATATAATTATATTTCTTTTTAATGATTTCAAAATATAATGAGATTTTTCTCTCAAATAGTATTGATTATTTCAATTCCAACATCGTTTGATATATTTTTATATTATTTGAAGTTGAATTATTATGTTAGAGATATTTCATATTGTATTGTTGGTTTTTTGATATGTTTGACTATGGATGTTTCATTTTTATACCATTAATCATTTATGGTTAATGTATTGACATTTGATATGCTTGTTTTAGTACAAATGTTTTTGTTATGTTTCAACATCTTCACATGAGGAATTCATTGGACTTAGTTATTGACGGGTGGAGCCCACTATAGCACCCTGTGGCGTTAGTGGGTCTCATGAGTCAAAATAGTGTCTTGGTACATGGCGTCGGTAAAAGCTTATTTTAGTCTTGGTACGAGGCCTTGACCATGTGGTTATGATGTCTGGAATTATACATTCCATCATTATGAAATTTGGATATTGATATAACATGTAATTATTCGAATAATATAATGTCCATGTGAATAAGTAAATGTAATTATTTGATTTATATATTTAATATTATGAGGATTTTTATGTTTAAAATGGATTTTCTTTTAGTCTTATATATCGCCTTAAATTTTTATACTTTTTAAGAAAGTTTCCACTATATTGTTATCCTTACTGATCGTCGGAGCTCACCTATTTCTGTGTTTTATTTTTCCTAGGATGTGAAGAAGTATATTATGGTTGACTTTTAGGGATAATTTAAGGAATATAACTGTGTTCAAGGGGAACAAAATTTTGTTGTTGTTTTTATTTCATGATGTAATGTAAAAAATATGTATATTTATAGTAAATCCAAGGCTACTAAACTGATTGGTCGTTTTTGATAGGATTACTTGTATCATGCCAATGTAATTTAATAATCCACCGACTCTGAGTAACTAGGGTTGGGGTGTTACACTCAAATCCTATCATGTTCCTTACACTCACAGAGTTTTTTTTTCACTTCCCGCATAGAAGTCGCATAGGTGGCATCCATGGGTCTTCACATCATTGCAACGTTGGAGGCTTTGTATAGGAGCTACATGAGGAAGACCTTTTTAAATGTTTTCTTTTTTTAATATGATAAATTATTCTAATATTTATTCATATGATCATATTTTTGAGAAAAAAATACCCCATCTCTTAAAAATCTGAGTCGATGAAAAAATGCTAGTTCAACTATGAGGGTAGATCTCCCAAATTAGGAAAATTTAGAACTGTAGTCATTATGTGAATAGGTGCAGCATGAGAGGACAGATATTTAAAGATTACTGTGGCCAATAGCTCTATGATGCTCAGGGGGGGGGGGGTTCTTTGCCTATAAATGGAGATCGAGGAACACTCATTTATCCACACCTCTTCTTTTGAACTCATGTATTGAGTTCTAAATTTTCAAATATATATCACTCTTTGAACACTCTATGTAAGTCCTGATTAATTGAAAACCATTTTGGCTCTATGCCGTGTAGGGAGTCCTTAGGCTCAGCAACCTCATGCCCTACAAGTCATGATTTCCTGAATGTTCTCAATGTGGTAGCACTGTGACAATTCTCAGTGATCTAACTCAACGATCAAGCATCGCGACTTGTAAATAAAAAGATGAAAGTTTTTGGGATAGAATGGAAAACTGGGAAGTTGTTCAAGAGGACCTTGTATGTTCTACTCAAAGTGAAAAAATAGCAGAAAATTTAGGGATCAGAGAATATGTGAAAAGAAATTTTGATATCAATTCGGTGGTGGGGTTAATGAAATAAAGGGAAAAGAACTACCCCTTCTCCAAGATTCTTCCACTGTGTGGCTTTTTTCTGAGGGATGACATTACAATCCTTATATCATTTTGGGATAAACCAGCATATTGGTTCAGGACAATGCCTTGTCTAGGCCAGTGGATTGTGGCTACCAATAGTCATACAAGGGAAGAACAAATGCATGTCAGTGATGAATGCCTGTAATACCATGATAAGAATGTTGATGGGATATATCTTCAGCCAAAGCTATCTTCCCCACATTTCCACACCATCCTCAAGGTATAATTTGGGAACCTAGATAAGGGGTGGGACAATTATTGGGACCTACACTACGGAGGCAATAAAACAGATTAAAAATCCATGGAAAATTGGTTTTGTTCATCTTGTGTGGAATTCAGGGAATAGTTAATGTGGGTAGTCCTATATAAAGATTACATGGATTATCAATTCCATATCTACTATCCAAAGCACATGATTATAGAGTTTATTTTTAGATGGTCATTGAGTGCCAATATTGTACATATTCATCACGACGAGGTCGATATTTGACTATGGGGTCTCCATTAATTCTAAGGGATTACCATTATGGGAGTGATATATGATGAGTTCCTCGTTTCGGGTAACACATGGGAGGATCTGGTGCAGGTTTCTTGGATGTAAAAGGAACTAACAGACATGGTGATGGTATGTGACAAACAATCTGTGAGGAACATCCATTTTAGGTTGTGGTTTGGACATTTCATAAACACCCCACCATATCATTGCACAAAAATGTAGGAGATTCCAAAAAAATTACCAACAAGGCCTCCAACCTATCACAAGGGAGCTCAAGGTAGAAAGGAAAATCGCTACTCATGAATTTTGGAAGATATCTAGTAGTATATATGGGGGAATATTGTCAACAATGATAAGCAACCATAGGCTATTCTATATGGATTTATCTATTCAATTATTATATGATGGATGATACCAGTCAAGGATACAAACATGGGAATATAAAGGATCACACTTTTATTGGATTCAATGTTAGTGAGAGTGTAACTTGTCATCCTTAGGATCACAGTGCTAGAGAAATGATAAAAGGTGTTGTTGAACATAAGTAAGGGGAATAAACAAAAAAGGGTGTGGGGAGGACTATATTTTCTATAAGGATGAATAGAATTGCACATAAGAATCTATGAATATCTTATCCTTATTTTTCGCCTATGTTAGACATCTGTTTGGCCATTATGAATGTGGTTGGGAGAATTCCATCCAAGTTGACTCCACTGCTGGTGCAAAATAGTGTTTGTAAGGTGGATGGATTCAATTTATATCCATTTTGGATACCAAAATGGTATTTATGGATGAAGGATAGGGAACTAAGTAGCATTGGCCTTTTTTTATAGCCTTCCAGGGCTGAGTTCTGATTACATGGGTTGGTCACAATCCCATCTGTGATCCATATTCCCTGAACCACTTTGTGAGGCTATTCTGGTACATGCCATGATTGACCGCTAATGGATACATAGGGGAATGTGAGGAAAATCATACTTGTATGATGAGGAATACGTTTCTCTTTTTTATGAGAGATGATTGAAAAATTCTATTTGAGATGCCTCCACCCATAGAAATCTGTAGGATAGTATAGGAATATTACAAAATCTGGGAGGCATCCTACTCGAAGAAAATATTTCAATGACAAACCATCCATACTAGAAATGGTATTCCTTCTCAGCCTCAATGTAGGGGTCAAAAAATGGCCAAAACATGATGTGATGGTAGGATTGTGGTTGGGACATGCCAAAAAAACTCATAAAACTACACCGAGAAGGAGGAAAGAGACAACAGTGGAACCAGATATCCCAATTGATCAGTGTTAGCAGGGAGGGATTCAACCAAGGGGGTCTCATAGGCTATCCACATAAGCTCCTGAAAAGTGGTTGTGCTACATAGACATGCTAGAAGATTTTTTTTCGATGGATTTGGAAACCTATGATGTAAACATAAAATTTATCAGCCCTTCCTCGATGTGGAATATTTTCAACCATCTTGGGATGGACTTGCCAGAGAACGTCCATGCCATGGCCTGCTTTCTAGCTTCTAAGGATAAAAGGTCCTGATACGTCATCTACATAGATGAAATCATTAAATATTGGGGGGGATAACTTTTAATTGATAGATTTAGTGAAATTATTTCTCGATCTTACAGTCCCTTCCAAATAGTATGACATAGAGCTAAGGGAGTATTTCCCTTTAAATGATGATTTTGAGGGGTCAAACATTGTTGAAGAGGCTAATAGAGGGATCCCTTTAGAGGTAGGTGAGGTTGTGACCATAGATCTAGAAGTGTTTGATGAGAAACATGAGTTAAACATAAACCCCTTTAACTATGACACCTTCATAGGTCATCCATTATTTATCAACTATCCTATTTTTGATACATGAGAAACTAATACTTGAAACCCATTTTCACATGATGTTGGATATAGCTTCGTGGTCTCTTCATGGGACAATGGAGAGTGTTGAATCCAATACGATTGTGAAAACCAGGGTGACCTCTCAAAAACCATCAGAGATTACAACCATATATGGGAGGAAACATCAAGGGGTTCTGATGACAATGAATCATGGTCAAGACAAATAATTTAATTTTTTTAATCCCTCTCCCTCAAATTGTTACTACCTATTATCCATCGAACTTGGCCAACTAACCCTTTTATATTTATGTCAGAACTGTTATTCAAATGGTGTGGGATATACCAGGGAGGAAGGATGAGGCTCTTAGCGCCCCAATCCTAAGGGGAACACTTATTATTGTGGACTTGTACTCCCATGCTAAGCAAATCACATTCTCTATTTCCATGTGTAAGATGACTGGTGAGATGAAACCCAACCTTATTGAGGTCGATTACCGTGATGATGACCAGCTGCATGATATATAACCTAGCCTATCTAATGGGATGCTAAAGGTAGACCCTGGTAATATAATTCTAGATTCATTACTAGAATACGAACTTACTCAACTAGGATAGCTGGATGAGACATCTTCTAGTGAGGAGGATAACAAGGTTTTCATTCTCCGATCATTGAAACTAATCAATCTCTTTATCAAGGAAACCCCACAAGTATGGTTGGTAATCCAAATGGGGATACATCATTCCTGGTTGCATGAATTATGTGCTAGAAGAGTGTATTCCTTATATCATTATATGATCATTCTAGATTACTTGGTGGAGAAAATATGGAAATATGATAGTGGACTCATTGTCGACTAGCAATGGTGGAATTCTTTTAATACCAAGAATTTTCAAAAGGATGTAATACATATCCAAAGGTTGGGTGTTTGTGTGAATGAACACTCTAAATTCATTGAAATACAATTAAAACTCATATAGTGATTGAAATAATAGTTGTTGGATGCCAGGGAGCAGATGAGGCGAGAATCCTGGGAAATGGCTATCATCCAAGTTAATGAGGACTGGGAATGGATCATGGTCGATGAACTGTGGCACAAAACTAGTGATGAAATGATGGATCATAGCATGAGATAGTAAATCATGGCGGCCAAAATCCAGAGAGTGGTGGAGCTTAGAGGTTCAATTGAAGTGGCCATCCCATCTATCATAGTGGTCAATCAATGGGGTCTGTAATTCGCATGAACTCACAAACACACTTTCATTAATTATTTATTATTTTAGTTTTTTTCATTAATCTCATTATCTACATTGATTATTGAATCCAAATAAATTATTAGATCTATCTAGTGATCAATCAAAAATCTCATGTAGGTCCTCCTCTATGGGAGAAATAAAGGATGAGAACATAAATTATCACCATGAATAAGACAGCGCTAGAAAATCACAAGAAATTCATGTTCTAAATTACCACACCAAGTTTTTGAGTGGAAAGAGGAGATTAGTTGTGATATAATATAGCTATCTAAATTGATTAACATAATTTTCGAAAGATTCTATAGTGCATGAGGAGGATAATTCTTGGGTCATTGGAATAAATTCAAATAAATTGGAATGGAAAGTGTGAATCGTGATATAAAATATTTCAAACATAAAGAAGGTGGCATGACGATGGAGGATATATTTTGACCAAATATGAAACAAAAAAGTTGCACCGCATTATAATAAAATGAGAACAATAAAATGAGAACAATCCATTGACATTATTAACAAACATGGCGACAAACTCAATGTGTTATCCAATGACCTCTAGAACGTTGACCTCAAGTGGTAGGTGATTCTTAAGTCCAAGAATCCTTAATATTAGGGGGTTTGTTCAAACATGAAATGGATTAATTATACACGATAGAGTATTAAAAAACTGTGATGGAATAATGAGATGTATGATTGATGTCCCACTCTATCAAAATAATTCAATCATGATGATAGTACATTTGGTGAGTGTACCGGTCTGAGTAAAAATCAATCATAATCCAAACAGGACCTCTCTGGTGAGGTCTTTGAATGACTTGTAGTTTAAATTCCTGAAAATGAAGATGATACATGTGTTGTTTAACATAATCATGTGAGGAAGATATGGATTATAGTTTATCATCATATAACTATTACGTTTTACATATTTTCATGGTCATACTGGATGGACCCCGGTTAATAGTTTAAAGTTGTGTTACATTTAATAGGGATTCCTAATTTTTCATCATATATATTGGACTTTTATTAAGGATGAAGACTAGATAGATTTAATGAATATGTGTTTGGGCCTCTGGTAAGATGACTATTTTTATCTACATATCCTGCGAGGTATGAATCGAGCGGAACATAGTTCTTGAATCATCGCCTGGTCAAAATCCAAAACCATTAGGGGCAATCCTTTTTAGTGAAAAAACTTAAGAATCCCTTAGTTTATTTGGGTAACAATAAACATATCCATGGTGGGGATATAGTTTAAGGTATAATTCTAGATGAAATGGGGACCCCAATGCAGATATATGCGATCTAGTACATAAACTCACATGAATGAGGACAAAAGAAGTCAACACCGAACCACATGTTCTTAAAATAGGGGCTCTAGCCATGAGGCCGGAACGATGAATGGTTTTGTGAATTTACCATATATGAAGAGTATAGGATTCACTATGTATATCGTGAGAATTAGAATGAAACCACAAGTAGTTCTTTTGGATGTTATGGAAAATGTCCAATAACAAATAAATCTATATCATAGCAGACGAAGAAAATTGTAGATATTACACAATTTAATGTCATGAAAAATATGAAACTAAAATTCATAGATTAAATGTCATAGGGTTTGGAACACATAGGTAGATTATTAATGTGAAACAACCTGATGTGCACCATAAAACATCCCAATGTGAATGAGGACAATTTAGTCCCTCCAGCATTACAAATTTCCAACAGAATGTACAATGTTTAATGTCATGAATCTTTTACTAGCTGTTCAGTTATCTTAATTTATGGTCGTAGACTTCAGACCAAATGGGTTGTAGAGGTGGAGTATAGCATCCTGAGAGAACCCAACATGAATGGGGCACTATAATCCAACTTAAAACAACACCATTCCAAAATGAATAAACATAGACCAAAAGGGTTGGGGAAGAAACGTTCATGCCTCTATAGAAGGACAAAATGGTGATGTAACCGAATGTCACAATGTATATAACACAGATGAGAATCAGGCCACACATAGTTTTGGAGGACATCATATAATAGAGAAGAGGACAAAGGGAAAATGTATTGTCAAATTATGACATCCTATGGATGTGTAATTTATCATCACATGGCCTAGATGATGAATATGTAGTTTAACATCATATGATAAGGCCATAATAGATCATTGTTTATGGTCATAGATCTCAGACCAAGGGGATGTGTGAATCTTCTCTATTGGTGCAAACGTTTCCCACATTCTTAATCCAACATTAGTCATTCTCATTGTGGGAATCTTGTGAAGATAATAAGATTAAAACACTAGGAATAACATTTTAGGGGATAGTGGAGCAGAGTCATGGATGACCACACAACATCATTTCATCCTCATTATACACAACGGTACATAGAGGAATAACACAGAGGGTGTCGAATCTCCATTTTAACATGATGAAATGGAATGTAATTTGAATCAAAAAACAAATATGAATAGAATAATTTGGTTTTTATAATGAAAGAGGATTATTGTTGACTATATTAAAAGAATATTATCCATATCATGTGACCTGGTATGGGAACAAAGATGTGAAGGGTGACATTTGAAAACATTCACAAGGTGGTACATGTTAGAACTGACATCTAAGATCATTCAAGGCATTAGAAATTTTATATGCGGAGCCATACGTCTGATCATTCTTATGCCTAGGGGTCCCTTCGAAAGTGTGAAATAATAGATACACAATTGAATGGGTGTATGAATCCTGGAGGTGGAATAGAAGAATGTTCATGACGGACCCAACACTACAGGTCCTAAACCAAAACACATATGAGAAAATTGGGGAGGCATAATTGAGGATGAATGGCCTAGTTTATAGTGGAATACTCGATATGTAAAGTGGAAGAAAGGGAAAACCTAGGGATAGACCTGATTGCAAATTGTATGGTCATTCCTACATATCCTATGAGAAAAGAAAATATTTTCATATGTAGTACCATAATGTTGCACAATTTAGCATCATTTAGTAAGGATATAGATGAATTTAATATCTCAAATGGGATTGAGTATGGAATTGAAAACATAGCCCAACATGAATAAGTAAAAAAACCCCATATCACACCATGAACTCTCAAGAGGAGACCTGATCCAAGGGGACAGAATAATGGAATTTTGGCTATGTACTATGCATTTTAACATCATGAAGGATGAATGGGTACTTACCTTTTATGGTAATGAAAAAATGACAAAAAATTCATTGTAATTTAATGTGATGAAAGGAGGAATTAACAGTAGAATGTCATGTGGTACAAGTGATATCATTGTTTATGGTCATAGAACTCGGATCATATGATAAGGCTGAATGTGCCAAAAATGTTTTGGAACCTGGGGTAGCATCCATGGGAAATATTTCTGGGTGTTCCTACGTATCCCTTGAGGGAATGAATCATAACACACAATGTTATAAAATCCCATGTAGTTTAACATCAGATGTTGAGGATGTAGAGGGAATGGAGATATCCCAAAGGAAGGAACATGGTGTGGCTATTTTATGAGGAAAATTTCCATACCTCACCATAAGCATACAAATGAAACCTCGGGATGTAAGGTTGAAAATGGAGAAAATAGGGCTAGACCAGAGTTGAAATGTAAACGTGTTCCATTATATCCTTTGAGGAAATAGATAAAAGAATACATAGTTCTTGAAATATTGTGCATTTTAATGTCATGTGGTAAAGAGAAAGAGGGGATATCTGAAATATGAGGAAACATGATGTGGTAGTTGTAAGACATGTGTGTTTGGGGAACAAATTCCATAGTGCCCCATGTGCTCTGTGATACATAGGTTGAGAGGTCAAAAAGAAGGCTGAATCTACAATACATAGTGATGGTCTTGAAAATGAAATGTTATGGAATTCCTACATATCCTATAAAAATGAGAATAAATACATAAGTAATTTCTAAATTCCATTTAGTTTAACATCATGTGGTATGAATGTAAGAGATCATTATGAATCATTGCACTTGATATTTAGGAGACCATGGAGAGGGAGATAATGATAGAAGATAACTGATGACCAAGTTTTCAACACAGTATCCATATTGTCTGACCGGGAATAGGAACAAAAAATTGAAAAACGACTACTAACCATATAAAAAATGTTGGACCAATATCAAATTGTCATTAAAGTTCCTAGAGTATCATGGACCAGAATAGTGGCTGAGACAATGTGGCATGAGACATGGCCGCAATGTGGTTATTTTAGATGTCAAAGATGCTGATGGCCGAAATTAAGTGAATTTTAAATCATAGATGTAACCATTCAATTTATCATATTGAGAAAAGGATGAGAATGATATTAGTTTAAGATCATAGATCTCAGACAATGATACAGGATTACCGCTTGTAGTTTATTATAATGCATTATGAAAATGATCTTACTTTAAGGCCATAAGGATCGAACCATTTTCAGTTCATCGTCATGATTAAAAAAGGACACCACTCATGTGAAGAGTGTCTGGAGGAATTTATCATTGTTGGGAAGAGTGATACGCTCACCATCCATGGTGTCTTGGGGGTTAGAAACATTGGGTAAGCCTTATAAATGATATTGGGTTCCTCCCATTTGGGTTCCAAAATAGGTGGTTTCCAATCTTGTATAAATTTTTTCTTCAGGTCCAATACCATGTCACATTAAAGGATGTATCCAATGAGAAATATCATATTGAGTGATTTGGATATCATGTTCCAATGCCTTTACAGATTGTGCAAGGCATGAAGCCTTTTGTCATTTAGGATTCCAGTTCACCATGATGGACCTCTTATATATTGATAAACATTTTTTGATCATAAAATGATGTAATAAAAGATTAAAACTGAATATCAATGGACAATACTTCTTATGTTTTATAAACTAGTGAATACAAGTTTGCCTGAATGGAATTACGGGTCATCATCCTATAAGCCCATAGAGAATAGCCAAGCATTTCATTCCATCTCTACTTGTTCTAGCCAACCATCATTTAAAAATTGTTATATAAGATTTGGTTGAATGCCTATATCTTCACATTTACATTTTCATGATAGATATATGTATGACTAGAACATATAGTTACATGGTCTACAGTTTCCTCATCTCAGATGCGAGGAAGATGGTGTTGTTAACAATGGGGATGGTGTCGGGTGCTCAAAATCCATCGATGATATTGGAGATTGAAAAATCAAAGACTAAATTGGGATTGAATTCCATGAGAGGAGTTTTCTCTACACTTTTGGAATAGGAATTAATAGCTTTCATGATAAAACTACACTGGCAAGCTGTTGTTGACAGATATGGTCCCACAACTTTGAGTCCCAAGACAACAACAGACCATGAGTACCATGTAGTATATAGATGCTCTGGTAACTGAAGAATAATATTATCACGGATCCAACATGTTGAACCTTATAGCGAACTCAGTAAAACCCTCGACCATATTGGGTTAATAGTAGCCCATCCTTCAGATCTGATAAGTGACTTTTGGCCCCACCTGATGAGCTCTACATAACCTTAAGGAACATACAACATAACCTGATGGATATATTATCATTGAATTAAATGAGTGATAATATAAAAACAACATCTCTAGAAGATATTCTCATGATTGGGACAACAATGGTGGGTGAAATTCAGAGTGCACTATATGATTATAGCTCATTCAACTCAGTCTATAAGGAGATTTTCATGTTTTAGGTACTCGATAATGGGATTTCTTCTATAAGGGGTCCCTTCTAATGCTGTATTCATGGGAGTGAGTGGTTATCATGTGGATGTTCCAGTGGTGATATGACTTAACTATTGTCTATAATCTTCATCTAGAGTGATGAGATAAATGGATCTATGATGCGCCATATAGATAATCAAATCAGCTTTTTCAGGATCTATAAGAGAAGGGGAAAGGCTTCCCAAGGGATGTAAAGTATGTGCATGAATGGTTAAATGATACCCAAGACTACAATTTTAATCATGTGATCATTGAGTCTTCTGTTGTTTTGGATTTACAATGTACCATGGATGTGCATCTTCTAAAGAAGTACAACATGATCTATAGGTAGTATATCCTCATCTAAGAAGTCATGATATATAGAATTCGCTATGTTGGATGGATGGTTAGAATGAAAGTCTACTAGTGCCTGGACCTTAAAATATTTTTTGGGAAAACTTAATTTCAAACTCCAAAAAGATCACTGCTGACCAAACTAGATGGTAGTCTATATGGCGAGTTTCATAAATAACATTCGAGGATCCACATGGGTCATTATATATATCATATGGTATTTTATGTAATTTCACATGTTCTGGACCATGAATATCAGTGCATGTCAGCTCTTCTTGATAGACGAATATTTGGTATCTGTAAAAAGGGGGAATGCATATAATATAGTATAAATTGTAATATATTCTCTCATTGTTCTTATAAGTGAGAGGGAAACTGAAGGACCATTCCAGAGGTGTCACATAAATTGAAATTGGATTTTTGTATATGGGAGGAATTAGAACAAGAGGATGTAGCTGTTACTGCTCAATCACCTCCAAAGCGGCTTGACACTCATCATCCCACTTGTAGTCGACCCCATTAATCATGATACAATTAAGGGGACTACCCATGCCAACCCAATTAATCTAAATGATCATATGTAGGCTAAGTGTCCTTGAATGCCACAATGATCTTTAATGCTAATCAGAGGAGGCATATAATGGATTTCCTTGATCTTCTCCAGATCATGCAATATGACCCTATGTTTGATGAAAAATCCAATAAATATTCCATAAGTAAAACTGAAAGGCATAGTTCATGGTATTCATCATTAAATGGCAGGATTGGAGGAATCCAAACACAATCTTGATATCTTTAATATGGTCCTAATGCTAGTGGTATTTGACAAAAAATATTTTTCAATGAATTTTACTAATGTCCCAAGGATCATCTTGAATACTTGGTGCACAACATGATGATAGGTGGCAACCGCATTATTTAGGCTGAATGGAATTACAAAGTAAAAAATGTACAATGTGAAGATCTAAAGGCAGTATAGTATTCACCTTCATGATCAAATCAGATATGATTAGATCTATAATATCCATTAATGAAAGAGATACCTTGTAATCCAATGGAAACATCGATCAACATCTCTATCGTGGGAAGGGTAAATCCTCAATTGGACATAGACATTTTAGATCCCTGAAGTCGATGAATACTTGGATATATATGTTCTTCTATTTTATAGTAAAAATGATGGATATCAATTTTGGGTACTATAATTCCATGAATAATTTTGATTGATTGAGCTTATATATCTCATCCATGACAACGACAACATGTGAAGGGTGAATTTTTTGGGAGGTTTTTTTATCCCGTGATTTTTCATTGGGAGTCCATGATGGTGGAAAAATCCCTGAGGATCTGGTCCGGACATCATTCAATAACTCCAAAAGAATAAATCATGATATTTCATTAATATATCCATAAAAATGTAATTCTCCTTTTCTAGCATTGATGAATTGAATAGTGTAGGTTTCAGAAATTCCATGGTGTCGCGGTTCACATGTACTAACTCATAAATGGTGGTTGATACACCTTCCTAAAATGTATGGGGAGTCCTATAAATTTTCTTCATTATCCCCGTCATGAGGGATTTTGGCTGGGGGAAATTATTCTAAGTTTGCTGATCTAACGGGACAATATTTATGATATCAAATAAGTAGTGGTGAGCCTGTTTGAGTTAGCTAATCCTGGTCCAATGAAATAAGAATGTATGATTTATTTCCATTAAAATAGGGGGAACATCCCAATACCTTTTGGGGGTAAGGGGATCTACGATAACTCGATCATGAATCATGTTATTATAAAAAAGTTATCATTATACAATCCATGCTCAAGGGAACAGTAATTTCCTTTTCCCCTAAATGAAATAAGCAGTGTCCAAAGTCATGTGTTGTGTCCTCCAACTAGTGAATTGGGAAAATGTAGGAATTATCCTAGTCTACACATGGTATAACCCCAATAGTAGTATGCTCAACCTCAATGTTATGAATCCTTTTGTCCTTTCTCTTATGGTAGTCGGCATATTGGTAGTAGGACTCACAAGAAGGAAAAGATACCCCTCACATTAGAGTATTCCCATATGAAAATTAAAATTATAATTAAGGCTTTGATGATACAACGAGGGGACTTCACACAGTATATGAAGGTAAGTTCTACCCATTATCACATTGTAGGCAGTGTCCAATGAGAAAAACATGAACGAGGCTCGGGGAATCAGGCCACCGAATTCGGACTTCATGTGGATTTTTCCGATAGGCATCTGCTCTATCCTGTCATAGCATTGATTCTTGCAGTTAGAGGGATCCAAATCTGCTTTATACACACCCATATTGTGGAACATCTGAGTTGGTATGAGATTTAACCTATATCCCTCATCAACAAGACAACGACATACTTCCATGCTATTGAACTAACTATTGATATACAGTGTGAAGATGTGCCCCAATATAGGATAACATTCATCTACTCCTGAGAATGAAATGCTGTCATGATATTATTCATTCTCGACATCATCTTCATGGAAGGATTATGTGGCCTCTCTCTCTCTCTCTCGTTCAAACTGGGTAGGGATTTTTCAAGCTTCTTTGAGTATTTCATACATATATATAGATATAAAGAGACCCTTGAGGATCGAGATCCTTATGGGATTGTTGGAAAGGTTCTTTTGTACATCATACATCGTCGTGAGGCATAATATTATTTCGATGAGATGTTCCTCGATGGTATGAATCTTGACTGTTGATACTCGTAGAACCCGTAGATTTTTGTTGGTGATGGGAATGCACTGCTGCAACCCATTTAAACCACATAGTGTGACCACATGATGATGGCTAGATGAAAGTGGTATATGTAAAAAGGAACCTGGTAGATCCTAGTGGGTTCATAAAATCTCATCCTGATCATGAAATATAAATAGTTGTGGGGTGAATCTGATGTGAGAGGATTTGAAATCTATGTGAACTGAGCATTTTACTCGGATAGCTATCTGGTATCCATGGCATGGAATTATTGGTTGAGAGAAATTGCCTGAGCAATCTAGTGATTTTCATACCCATGGGTGTGTCAATTTTGGCATCGACTAGGGTCATTAGGAGAGTCTTCTCAGTGGTCTTCATCACTGGGTGCCATGTAGGGTCCACCATTTCGGCGGTATTCACCAAGGCATACTCTTAGTGATCACATGACGTGTCTTCTATTGTTGGGTAAATTCATGGGAAATTACCTATCTATGGGGGCATGAAATCACTAATAGTACGTGATGGATTTTTTTATAGGAATAGGGCTTTGATTTCCCTTGCGTCGTTCACACCTACTCCCCCAAGAAGGAAAAGGATAAGATTTCGATGCATTGGTAGTAGCCAAAGGGAGAAAAACAATATCAGAACACTCAATATGATTTAAATGTGCATGGATAATACCATGGGAATGGGATACTACCCTAAAATCAATCTAGTTATCATACTTTGGAATATTGAGGCTCAAAAATTTATTTTATTCACCCTTGTTGTCACAATCAGGATTTACAAACACACACAACACTTATGTCGGGGCCTGACCCAATATGGCTATATTGTTATCGACATAGTCTTGGATATAGTATTTGAAGAGGAAAAACTAATTGAGAGTGTGTCCATGGAACCATAGGTAGTAGTAGTAATATGGGTGATCAGTGAGATCAACCTCCTAGGGCCTTCTAGATTCTACAAACCATAGGATTCCATGGTTCGAGGCACTTCAGAAGTAGCCGGATATATTGTCATCATTGATTGAGTAAGCACAGTTTCTCTGATAGAGGAAAGGTGCTCTGGGAGCCTAGACATGTCATGGGTTTGTATCCCAGTGAGGAGGGGAAACTTGAATGTCTCTCTTATGTAGTAGTGGTGTGTTACTTGGTGGAAACTTCCACTTCTACAGTGGGAGACATTTAGGTAGGATTTCTGAGTCGGTGGAAGGGTCTAAGGCATTTCCCTCAGTGAGGCTATGGATGTGGATTTTCTAGTTACAATTTCGGCTATCTAGGTTCCTTTATCTATGAAGCAACATCAATATTATCCTTGGTGACATTTCTTCAGAGAGCTGCTGGAGGAAACAGTGTTGACAGATTGGATTTAAATATGTATTCTTTTAAACATTACCATTTATAGTGAAATCAAAAAATCCAACTAAGAAGTTATTAGTGATAGATATGGGAAAAGATCGGCTTCACATACCTTACACACATCGTTAGCAGATGAGCCTGAGTTTACAACATATTGAGTGAATATATGAGGCCACTCCACCTGGTGGAAATGTCTTTGACTCATTTATCCAGCCATTTCATGAACACAAAGAGGTCAGAAATATTAATCTTCCAGGTGGAGGAACTAAAAATGTAAAAAACAAATACCTTCAATGATCATCCCATCAAGCTATTAAGACAATGGGTAACCGGCTATACCAGACAAATGCATTCCCTTATAGAATTTGTATAAAACACTAGATCCTAGCTTCCTCATTTTTTATGGAGTTCCGGGAATGGGTCCATTCTTTGAAATAATGTGGGGAAGATGCTGTAATGTATTTACTATCACAATGAAACCATAAAATGTATAATTTCACAACCTCCATGGATATCTAATATCATCCAACCATTTTGGGTATGGATCCCCTTCAAGAAGGGTTAACACTTTTTGGGTTTCCAAAAACTAGAGACATAAAATGAGTGTATCCAACATATCATATTGAAAAGGATTCCTATCATGGTTAGGGTCCCTAACCACACATGTGTTTGAAGGTTCTATGATATGGTAATTTTTCCAAACGGACACAGAGCTACTACCAGCATTTTCCATGGGGCCTAAGGATTAATATGTGGGTGGACGATATGATTTATAGAGTGTCTAGTAGAACATGAAATGGGTCTTGGGGAAGGTTGTCACATAGCTCATTTGGGATCAATGATTCATATTGTGGTCACATTACATAAAATCTATCTATTTCTCGATCTAGTTGGGATGGGATGTTGATATCGTTATGAGCGCCTCGCTAGGGGGAGATGAAATTGTCCCTACTTCCGTAGTCGAGGATTACCAAAATATGGCCGTCATTCCTCAACTCTCTCTTCATGGATTTCATCTACAGTATATTCATGTTCAGTGAGCTACTAATGCTATGTGAATTATTCTGTATAGTCATTGATCTTATCCAATAAACTATACTAATTGGAAGGCTTGACACTCCCTATGTGTGTATTACCATTACTAGGACCTCGACTGATAGATAATGACATGGATGGTTCATAAAAAAAGTTTCTCTATATTTTTTTTTTGATTATTGACACCTATAGGGTATTCTGGGTGTTGTGCTGCCCCAACAGTATATTCCTCTTATTGATTCCTTATGTAGATTCCCCTTCCTTGTATATCTCAAAAATTACCACTTTTACTGTGATGATGTCCCTAGGAATATCCAAAATATCATTGTCTGAACACATGTTTGTGAAGGATACTATAGAAATTCACGTTATCATACTACCCACATCCACGATTCTGGACATGTGGGAAAGCCTATATAATAACACTATAGAGATCTTTAACACTTTGAATGCATCGTTACTAGTGAGTCAGTTGATTACAAGGAGACGCAGGGCGCTGAGTAGGAAAAAGTGAGGCCAAATCAACTAAGCGGCATGGATAGAAATTTCTGTTGAATTTTTCATATATTTTTGCATATGATTTCCTTCAATGATGTAGATGTAAAAGCATCAACACAATGTTTTAACATATGGAAATAACCTCATCTTCAGTGAGGGACTCCGAAACATTTATGCATGTAGTTGTAATCACCCATAACATCTTTTGGAAAGGGTCCTCTATAATAATTCCCATCAAACATATTGACTCAAAATCAGGATTTGGCCCTTGGTTGCCCCATTCATTGATTGGATGATCGAGGGGTTGGTAATGGAAATGATGTAGAAAATTGTAGTTATATACTTATCAGTGGAGAGTACGGAATGCTAGATAACAAATCGCTACATGTTGGACTATCTCCTAGAGAATGAACTGGTCATATCACCACATCCCTATGGGACAGGGTGTTGACTACTACATCGTGGATTGGAGGTGAGATCATTGTTTATGGATAAGGGTGGTTCTCATCAATGCCCATTACATAGAGCAATTCTTTTTGATCTCTTATCGAGGAAGAGAATGATCCTACCCAAGATATAAAGGATTTCCCTACAAGGCCATGGAAAAGAAAAAAATCTCCACCTTTTGTATATATCTGTGGAAGGATTCTGGGATCTACTATATCATTCATTCCAAGTGTACATGGTTAAGACACATAGTAAATTTCCCAAACCCCAATATAGAAGATCAGGGTAAGGGTTCCATCACCATTATACACTCCACTTTAGAGTCTGAAAATATGACGAGATTGAATGTGATTCAAGGTTTCTCAGGATTCTTTATATAACGTCACCAACCCACCGTCATACACGAGGACAATTATATAGGGTAGTGGAGAACATTAAAATGTGGTGGACCACTCTTTTGATTTGTTCGGGTGTGAGGTGCACCAGAGTAGATGTAGAATAGATCACGGGATGGACCACCTCTTTGATGAGACATTGTGCAATGTAAACCAAGGAAGATGTCGAATGGAACCTGGGGATGGAATTTTCATAAATTATTTTGGGTGCAAGGAGGACCTAGTATGATGTCAAACAGAACACAAAGATGAAATCAACTATGATGAGTTGCGGTTCGAGGAGCACCCGAGCCGATGGCGAATGGAACATGAGGATGACATCTATTTTGAGGAGTCGTGGTGCAAGGAGCACCGGGGAAGATGTCGAATGGAACAAGGGGATTTCCACTATGGTTGGGATTTCTGGGACAAGAAGGTCATCCACATTTTCTTGTGACTATGTGAGTAGGATATTTATGTTGATATCCAGAAATATGGGGAGAACCTCCATAACTATGATCATTGGCAGGAGTAGGACCGTCATTTTTGGAGTCAACAACATGAGGAGGACCTCCACCTAGACTGATGATTTTATAATAGGTAGGACCTACATACGAAACACAAGAGTTGGGGGGTCCTCCACTAATTTTTGTAGATTTATGTGAAGGCCTTGGTACTAAATTTCCTCACCATTGGTTGGACGATGACGGTTGCTTCTTGCATTGGCATCTAGAAAAGCCGACCCATCCTGGAACTGGGGTGGTAGGGATCAAAATCCTGATCAAGCATAATGGTGCCACTAATAATTAGTAAAATGGATCTGAAAACACATGTCATTGGAATCTCCGGACACTGAAGCCATAGAAGATGATGACCCCGGGCATGAATCATATGGATCTTGAACCCAACATTGACGACTAGTGAAGTGAGAAATGTTTGTATATGTAGAGGTATGGAACACATACTCTTTGTTCTTAGGGTATGGTTGTTGGTGTTTTCATGGCACGATGGAAGCCCTACATGGTGGTCCGATGGTCAAATTCACAGTTGGGTAGACTCAGACACTCCTCACATCATCAGAAAAAGGTAAGGAGTGAAAAGATCATTTTAGGGTGAGGAATCCAAAAGTATTGAATGTATGAGTGGGGATTAGTGTATCCATATGCATCCCATTTGGGTTATGGTTTCAGTGGAGCATATAATCCTCCAAATATCTATGGTTCATATCCATCATAATAATGACCTACTTTTGATCGCATCGTTGAACAAGAGTATCGATCACCCTCTATTGATTATTTTTAGAGGGGGAGATGTGGTGTGGGTGACCAATAATTTTGGTAATGAGAATAGTCACAGATGATATGGAACCATGTGGGATTAACACATTTGTATTGCACATTCCCCTAAGTCTATGGGTGGGAGGTAATTTGTATACCTCGGTTATAGCTTAGATCCAGTAATGAATGAAGATTCAAACATAATCATAGAGAGTTGAAAATCACTAGCATTTTTTCACAATACCATTTAGTCTTCCATGGATGGATAGAAAGATCCACACCAACAACATCGCATATAAGAATTCACCATGATTAACATCTCTAAGTCATGGTGAGTTTTACACTAGGTCCACTATATGTTTTGAATGACCTTTCTACAGCTATCTAGATCTGCGACATGCTTAGCTTTTATTGTCCGAAAGGATACTAATCTCCGTATAGAAGAGAACAATGTTACGTTGGGTTCACCATTTCTATTTTTGAATAATTCATTGGGGAGAACATCATCTGTGAGGAAGTGCTGATTGTTTCCTTGCTTTTCTGTTTTCCAAAGGTGAGCATCATTCATCACATCATCAGAGATGTTTTCTCCAGGATATATAAAATATTATGGGATGTCAGTCTCACATTTTGTTGATTTCTCATCATAATTGTTTTTACTATTCCGTGTCTCCCATTAAGATTATGATTTCATACATGAAACTCTTCCCATTTCCATATCGTTGTGGACTCCAGTTAATTACGCTTCTTCTTTTAGGACATTCCCATGGGTCATGTAAGGGAAGAAACATTCTGTCAAAATATTAGTCATGTTGAGGAATCCATGGCCTTTTGGGAGACATAAACAATACTACACATGGATTTTTCCTTATTATAGGGCTTCTATAGGGTTTGGAATCCGGAGGAATTTTACGTTGAATGAGTGTAATTATATGTCAATGTAATGTATCCTAGGATAACCATGGATTCCCATGTTTAACATGGGTTATCACGTGTGTTAAGAATCTAATGGAGACAAATTGGACTGATCGAAACATTGATTAGAGTGGATTAGATGGGTGAATCCCTAGGAGGGATGACCTATTACGTTTACTGGAAAAATGGATTAGAACGCCCAATTAGGACTCAACTAGGATGGTATATCCCACAATGGGGAAAACATTCCCTACAATTGACTAGGATTGAACCTCAGGGAGGATTATTACATACCCTATGTATAATACAATTATCAAAACCCCTATAGTTTGATGGGGTCTGACAAGTAATCACAATGTACACAAATGGAAACAACCCAGTAGCATTTTAGATCTTAAACATGGTCAGCGGCCCATATGGATGGCATGATTTCACTAGGATTTTGTGGCCCAAGTAAAATTTTGATACACATGGATGAATTGAAAGAGGATGCAATATTTGGGGCATGAACCAAATTTTTTTGTGAAGGTGATTATTCTAGGTTTGAACTTAATATAGTTTTCCAACATATCCACATTGTGGGGTATCAATGTCCACATAGATATGGAATGGGTAAAAAAGCTGGGAATACACAATGAATAGAAACCCAAAGACATGCAACGTTTTATGTGTGGTTAGCAGTACATCAGTAAAGGTACACTCTTGGATGGATTATTATCGATCATTTTTTGGGCTTACACGTGGTTAACATCCTGGGAACTGGTCTGATAACACAAATGGGTGGTCCAAGGATGTGGGCCCAACAAATGAGACATCAATGTTTACCATTGTTTGGGGTTGAGCCACAACTAGGTTTAACAGGTACCCTATCTCATATATAGGGATCAAACCCCACATAACTAAAAAGTATATAGATTAACATCATGTGAGATGAATGTCTGAAAAGATGTGAATATGTTGGTACTGGAAGGTGAAGGTCTTAAACCTCAAAGTGGCTTCCTAAGTACCTTGCTTGAAAAAGATAATAGATCAAATTACACATAGTCCATTAAATAGGCGAATGGTGAATACACACTATGGTACCCCGAAGAGGATTTCGTGGCTAATGCTTAATATAATCCCACATGAGTCATGCTCGGTGCGAGAAACAGGAGGTAACAAGGGACAATACAATCAAATTATGAGTGTTGTGTCAATGAGAATTAGAGTGGGTATTATGCATGGTTAGTGGCACAATAAAAGGATATTGGGACATAAATGAGGAGGGAAGTAGGAGGTGGATGTCCAAATATACGAGGATGATATAATTTTCATACTAGAAGAACCCTATCAGGATGGGTGGAGGCATAAACAGAGTCTTCCTAAGGTACACATGTCGATAGAGTTTAGAGGAGGGGGGGAGGAGTGAGAGAGAGTCAGTGGACATCCACTTCTTGGTACTCTCAAACAAGTCTCTCATGTGGTGATCATATTTTAACCTCATGTGTTGAGTATATGAGTACTTGGATGTTTAACATCCTACACATTGGATGATGTTGATTCAATCCTCATCCTCAAAACGTACATAACTGGTGCGCTTTATCACTTAGTGTTGGGAAGGCACCAGAAATTCTGATTTTTAATGGGGTTTTGTAATGATATATTGGGGGTCCTTGTTAGATTGGATATAAGAAGAAGAAATAGATATTAGCGTGACTATGTAAATAAGCATCAGGAAAGGTAATTCAACATGAAAAACCACTTGGGGGGAACAAAAATCACTATGTACATTCCTGGAGGGCTGCATAGAAAAGGGTTTCACGATGAAGAAGGCCTCGCAGAGAAGGGCTTCGTGATTTTATGGTGATTCACTATGTGAAGGGGGATCGGGAATCAGGGTGATTTGGGAAGCATAGA
This sequence comes from Viscum album, assembly GCA_963277665.1. Classification (NCBI taxonomy): domain Eukaryota; kingdom Viridiplantae; phylum Streptophyta; class Magnoliopsida; order Santalales; family Viscaceae; genus Viscum; species Viscum album. The sequence goes on from CAUJRU010000573.1 coordinate 324,603, forward strand.
GACATAACTAATGTATGGTCCCTACAAGTGTTTGGAAGGTTCTTTGTGAATACATATTGTTTTGTGATGTTATTAATAAACAATTGGGTCTCCATCCGTCATGACGGGAAAAAGGAATTGTGAAGGGAATCCCATGTTGAAGTAGGGGTAAATTAGAGAAAAGAGAAAGGGTTTTATAAACGATCAAGTACCAAATCTGATTCATTTTCCCAATGGTTTCCACAGAAAAGGATGCCTCATGATTTTATATGTTGGAAAGAGAATGGTCTTGGTGTTGATCATTTGGATTTTGGGTGGACCGAGTATTTATAAGCACTATGCATCATGATGTTTTGGCAATGTTATACATAGAAAATTTCATTTCATAAATGTTGCCTAATTCATCAAACTTATTGGAGTATCATTTGAGTCTTTCACCCTCTCTATGGTAGCCACAGAGGATCACGACTACCATCAAGTTCCTCACACTCACATAAGATTCTGTCAATTAATCTATGGTTTTCACAAAGGATCCCAACTTCATTTAAGTTACATTGACTCATAAAGGCGTCTATCAGTTCCTCCGTGAGGGACACAGAGGAACCTGACACCCACAATGTTCCTCATACTCATAATGGATTCTGTCACTTCCTCTATGGTGGTCATAGATAAGGCATCCATTGGGATTTATAGATTTGTAGCGTTGGAGGCTTTGTGGATAAACTTCATGGGAATTCCCTTTTTGGAAATTTTACGTGTTAGATTGGTGATTTATTACATGGTTTATTATAAGTCTTAGATTTTGGTTCTAAAAACAATATTATATTTTCAATCCATTTGTAATAATTAATATATTTATAAATGAATTTAAGAATTTTTCTGAGAAAATAAAAATATTCTAAATAGAATATTTGGTTTTCTTTCATTTTTAATAATATAATGTAGGAATAATGCATGTATTTAGTATCCAAGATTTAATTATACATTACCCACTTCATGAAAATATCTCTTATATAATGTTATAAAGTAGTATAGTAACCACGTGATTTAGGATATCATATTAATGGAGTTACAACTTCATCTTTTTTGGTATATGTGACTAAAATCATATGAGAGAAATAAAATAAAGTATTACCATTAATATTTTGAAATATAATATAACAATGAATGGAATATATTAATGGGATGTAGATACACCATTTCATATAAAACAAGGTGTATAATAATATGTATGACTCATGGTGTGATAATTAAGAAAGGAAACACCTATATAATATATAGACTTCCTAAAATATCCTCTAATATCTTATATATAAAAAATAATATATTTATAAATTATTTCTGAACAAAGTTACTAACTACTAAAATCTATACTTCTTATTTTTTTCATTATTTATTTGTATAAGTATTATAAAAAATATTTTTAGTTTCTTGGTGTGAGCAAAATTTATCATTTTGGATAGGTTACATAATAAAGGAGTCATTATTTACGAATATAAAAATTATTATTATTCTATGAATATTATTGGAATTATAATTGAATATTTCTTATTATTTCTGATATTTAATTTTTTTGGTCATTCGACTATTATCATTGAAGATGAAATTCATAGTTTGTATGTTTAAGTGACATTTTACTACTGAACAAAGGTATCATAAATAATGAGTTTAATACCGGTGTTATATTTACAGACCAAAAATAAAATCAATTACTAAAAATATTTTTCATAGATTATCATTATTCATGTTCTCATTGTCTTCCATTATATATTTTTGTTTAATTATTTATTTGGGTAATCAAAAGAAACCCAATGAAAATCCAGCCATTATTTAATGGAGGGCTATAAAGTGGATCAGTTGTAATATAAGTATATAATAAGAATACATATCAGACATATTTTTTCAGTTTGATATATAAAAATGGAAAATATTTATAAGGATAAGGTATCTTACATAAAACCAATATTTTGAAAAAAAATTCTCTATAGTGTTCTTATTTTAGTACATTTCAATTTATAATGATTGTTTAATATTTATATAAATAATAGTATAATTAAATTGTATTACTAAAAACGTATTAATTATATAATCATATTATTTTATCTTCAACCCCAGTTAAAAATCCTTCCACGTGTGTAGTAAATTTAAAACAATCACCTTATTTGATAGTTGTAGTATGTCATATGTACCTATGATTACCTTATTCATTTTTCATATTGAAAAATTAAAAGGTGGTTACTTCTTGTATCATCACTATAATTTCATAAAATTATAATAATAATACTTATATTTACATTTAAATATGGTTATGTATTCTTTTATGAAGAATTAGTGAACATTAATAAAAATAAATGAATATGGTGTGGTTAAAAATTGTGACAGCACTTCGTAGATTATATCATTAGAAACAATGTTATGATCTTGAGGTCTGACTTTTTAGAATAAAATAACATTTTAAAGATGAATTTTAATTTTTTGGAGTTTTTTGGGTATATTTAGGTCCAAAAAGAGGTGGGGCTGGTTTGAAGAAAGTTGAGGATAGGAGATCCTCTTTTATAAGTGAATAGGGATGGCATTTTTTAAATATTAATAAAGGAACATATGTGAAACAAATGAGTGGAAGGTGGATATAATAACGAAATGTAATTGATATTAGATGGTATATTTTTGATATAATTTTTAATGAACCAGTCATTGACATTTTTTGACATATTTTCCATTCATTACAATTATGTTTCTTCACTATATTCACATTATCATTTAAAATTATAATTAACATTTAATTAATATAGCCCCTCCATTATTTTAAAAAAATCAATTTTCATTGTGAAATATGTGTGATATATTTTTTCAAAATATGCAATTAATATTATGAAATAAATTATTGAGTATTAATAAAAATTAATTTAAACTTATTACATGTAACACAGAAATACTTATTTTTAGAAAATGTGTATTTTGGCATAAAATGTTGATGTAGAATATAATTTTAAATTAATTTTAATTTCCTAATAAAAAATGATTTATAACAAAAATTATGTGTACATAAATTTATATCAATATTGTTGTATACTAAAATAATATTTAATTAAGATAAAATACTCAAATGATATTCCATAGTACAAAAATTCTCATGTTGTTAAGTATAGGTTTTATAAATTCAAAATAATATATTGAAATTATGCTTTCTTAGAAAATAAAATTATGGACTTAAAAAATACCATATAAATTTTTCTCTAATAAATATAATTTTGATACTTTTATAATCATTATATATTTAATAAAAAATAATTTATTATTCCCCTTAATATACATTATTCAAAAATGATGTCCAAAATTAAATAAATGAAAATTTTAACAATAAAAATAAAAGATGATATTATTATTATTTTATAATTAATCATAACATGAGGTAATTTTTAGGTTTTAAATTAAAATATAATAAAACTTCACTTATCGTTTCTTATTCTTTAAAATTCTAAATGGAAATTTATAAAAATACACGTGTTAAATAACATATTACATTAATAACTACATGTTTCCATAATTCAATTATCAAGATAGATATCCCCTAAAGATATCATCATAATATCTTCTTATAGGTTATGTTATATGGGAAGGTTAGGGTGGTTATTCATCCATAATAGATATTGTTACAATTTCTTTGTGCAAGAATTTTTATCGAATGCAATTTCTCTATACAGTTGTTATTCAAGAAATACAAGGATTGGTCTAGTGAAAAAAATGTGAAGATAAATGTTTTAAATGCTTTGATAAATTAGTTTCACAAGATATACATCATATACTAGATGCATTTTCATTAAATTATATTTCATAAAATATTTTCATTCTTTTATACTAGATAATATTATAGATATATTACAATAATAATTTATTTTAACTTATCACATTTTCTTTTTAGATTGGAATTAAAGAAAAAAATAAGAAATTGATATAATCTAAATTTAAGGGAAATTATATTTTGAACTATTGGTTATTTACATGTCATTAACCATGTATTATCAATACATTTCTTTTAGAATAATTATTTTGATAGCTTGTGATGACAACAAGATTGGGTTTAAAGAAAAATCTGTTATGTTACACTTTTCACACATGAAATAAAATTATTTTTAAACACTACTAGATATATTATTTAAAATAGACTTCATTTGTTAATTCATAATTCAAAATTATATTAGGGTTATTTTTTAAAATTTTCTAAAATGTTTCATTTTTTTATGAATAGTTAAATGTATTGAATTTAATTTGAAAAATTATTTTTCAATTAATTGATATATAATGATAAATTCTAATTTTAAATAGTTTTAAAATAAAATTAGTTTATTTACACATGTATTAATATAATTTGAGATATTTGAATAATATCATTTATTAATTTGGATGTAAAATAATTTTAAAATTTTGATCATTTTCTAATTAAAAACCTATATTCTTGATGTGTCAGTAAGATTAATTTTAAAATATAATTTATTTACAAGTAAATTAACTGAATTAATTTTTTTTAAATATTGTGTAGCATAATAATTTATAATGTTTAATTTTTTAAACAAAATTATTGACAGTAATGAATAGTGAATTTTGTGAAATTTAATGAACATGGTTAATGAAAAAATTGATTTACTTGGGGTTGGACAAAAAATATAAGTTTAGAAATGAAAATTAAACATGTTAAAAAAATTTCTATTTGATATTTAGTCATTGAAACCTATATGTATTGTGACTGGTGTAGTTTAGCCCCGTGTTCCATGTGATAAATGTGGGGGAAGTCAATTCGTTTCAAAAACACCGTATTTGTCATCTCCTCCACCTATAAAATCCATCCCCCAATCCTATATTATTGACAAATTCAAAAGTATTTATATATGATAAAAATTAGAGAAATAACTTCCCAACATCCATACCATCATCCTATAATTCTTTAAATGGGTTGAAATAAATCCTTGGAATGCATTAATTCAATTATAGAGATGATACCCCAACAATAGTTAATTGTTTTCGACGAGTATCATTATTTTAATAATTTTTTTCTCCTTAAATTATTATTAAACAAAGATGATATAAAAACCATAGTGTTTTTCTTATAATGGTGTTCCATTATATATATTTATCGGCCTAAAACCATCTCCACTTCCATAAAATGTTGTATGAAGTAATTGTTCAAGTGTACGACAAACTACTGCATCGTAAAGTGATGTCCTTAAATTTTCCATTTCCTCATATAATGGTTAGGTAAAATGATCTATTTAATATATATATATATATGATATTTGTAATATATTGTTAAATATTTATTCATTATATTGTATATATATAACATGCATTTTCATAAGAGACACTATAGGACCTCATGAGGGAACGAAACATGTGCAATGTTTGAGGTATGATTGAGCTGACCACACAGACCCCAACACAAGCCCAAACCATCTTCCCAAATCGACAGGAACCCGATTAATGAGTCATCACCTCTACATGATGCTCGGAACCGCAATTGTGCGATAGTTGACACAGAATGTTATAAAGATAAAATTATGGAATATATGTAATTTTAAGTCCAATGTTTTACATTTATGAAATAAATATCATTTTTAAAAAATAATATATATCATTTTCTTTCATACATTTTAACTCTTGTAAAGATGATAACATTGTTCGTGTATCTGTGGACCATCGCCTTCATGATGTAATGTGACTCTCTTTTCATCACCAATCCAAATGGATTATATATATTTATATATATAATATTCTATAAATGATTTTATTATAATTATATATGGTAGAATTATTACATATCTCTTTCAATAATGATCATTATAAAACCGAAGTGTTACTCAAACATATGTACGACCTATTATCTCCATCATCGTAACATATATCATTTTTCATAAACAACATTCATGATTGATTATAAAGGAATAATTATTGAATAAATAATAGAATTATTTCATAATTACTATTATTGATATGATCAAACACTTTAATATATATTCAGTAACCATATATTTATTGAAAAGAATGAATGATAACCCAATGAAATTAACTACTAAAGCACTGAAAATATAGATGATTATTAATTAATTGGTGAAAATATATTTTAAAAGGGTAATGTATGATATTAGTATGGTATTAATATATTTTAATGAAATAATTAATATATATATATAATAGATTAAATAATTAATAATTAAAATGAAGTGTGATGTACTTTATTTCATCTCAATACACATTCCATTGAGATTTATTTGTTAGTAATTACCAATTAACATTTATGTGGTGTATACACATCCCACATGACCTGGAATATAATTAATCATTAATTATCCAGGGTATTATTAATTTTAGTTTGAATTATTTCATCTATGGTGATTTGACTTGAAAAGTTTTTAAGTGGTAAATTTTATTGTGCAATCTGACATTATATTGTGTTTTTTTTTACATTTTCATTAAAGAATCACATTCATGTAATCATTTTTAATTTTAATTTAAATCACTATTTTATATCCATATTCTTGTGTGATGGATATTATTATTTCCAAAAAGTTATACCAATTTTACATACAGTGATTTATTTTAATGTTATTTGATTAACTAAGGATATATTGATTAATTCATATCCTTTACTAAAAGAAGATATTTGACATATAACATGGATTAATAATTAAATTGACTGATATATATATATATATGAAGAATGGTTTGGGAAGTATCACGCAGGTTTGGGAATAGTTAATCCTATACCCTTAATGTATCATCAGTCTCATGTGATTAATCATTTTGCCAAATCAGATGGATTTTTACTTTGTATGTGTAAAAAAATTCTTGAGGCTAGATCTGGATGATAAATATATATTGTAACTGGGAAATATGAAACATGATAATTAAGAATATCATACATTTTTTATTTATATTATAATATCCAAGATATTTTCAATATGAAATTTTCTCTAGATTCATTTTATTATTCGTTATTGATTTAAGGGAATTTTTTTAGTTATTTACATTTACAAATTGATTATAACTTGTCTATTCATGTATTAAATTCATTTAAACATCATTTTTGTTCTGTAATTTATGATTCTATATTAATAATTATTAATTATTTATTGTTTTTTCAATTATACTTAACACATAAAATGAATTAGACATCATATTTATTTTGATTACATTCTCCAGGATATGATGATAAATTCATGAGATAAGTTTCAACGAAGTAGACATTTTAATTTTTTATTATGTATTTTCATTTCCAATTGTAAAATCGGTATCATGTATTTTCCAATTTATTCAAAATTTCATATTTGATCGGTAATTCAGGATTTGAACCATTTTATATATTCCAATGTAATTATCTAAGGAATTGTCTCATGGATTATACCGTCGAGGTCTATAAAGTTTTTATTAGAGGATATTAATTTAAAACTGTGGGAACACGGTTTACAAAATCATAGATTAGTGAAAAAACCATATGGAAGACTATGAAAATAAAAAATTACAGAGCATCGTAATGTTTTCTTAAGGAATATATTTGTCAGTTCATCCTACGAAAACATCCATATACAGATTCTACAAGTGGATGTGGTTTTGGAATAGGGGTAACATGGGGTAATATTTTATAAACATATGTGTTAGTCTTGAATCTATTATTTCTTAGTACAGAACATTGGGAAATACTGAACATATATTTTGACACTCTCATGTGATATAATTGGGATAATTCTTACATTATTTAGAAAAAAATATTAATTAATTTAAAGTAAATATATCCTTTTATAATCCAAATATATGAATTCTATGATTAACTATGCATTAAATTTTAATTTCTCTATTGTTCTATACCATATTTGGAATTTTCAATTTTGATTTAAGATGAATTTGTTGATGGGATAATCCATTATATTAAATTATTTTAAAAAGAAGATAATATGAGAGAATGGTATTGATACTAGTAGAAAATGAATAAATTTTTTTATTGTAGAATAATAACATCTTGAATTAAAACACATAAAATTTGTGTTATAAAAGGTAATTTTAATTAGGTTATACCAAATAACCATTACTAGATGGAGGATCCTATTCTGTAAAAATATTATCATATGATTGATCGCAACATGTGAAACATATACTTTTTCTTCTATTAGGAATACTAATCCTATTATAGAATATAATTGTATTAATTCGCTAGAGAATATATATGTGTAATTAAGATGTGGTGAAATGGAAAATGATACTCATGTAGTGTATTATATACAAGGTGATACTGATCAATGGTGGTCATTGATCCAAAATACATAGGGAGAAGAGGGAATATAACTCGTGGAATGGAAAAATTTTAATGATACTTTATTTGATAAACATTTTCGTCAAGATTAATTAGTATAGATGAAGATAAATTTACATCAATTAAAGAAAAAGAATAAAATTTCAGAGATATGAAGCTATATTTTCAAGGCTATCTTCACATTAATCAGATTACATCCACAACAAGATGTGAAAAATTTATCACTCTGTTTTTGTGATTAAGAAATGTATATTAAGGGGGATGGTATCCTAAACATTATTGTCATATAGTGATATATTTCTATGTTCCAAATAATTTGAGAAGAAATATTATATAATCAATATATTAATGTTGAATCAACAGAAGAAGAAGAATTATAAACACCTAGATAAAGGGAATGGGTCAATAAGTAAGATGATTAAAATCACATCATTTGAGAAATATAGAATTAATCACCCAATAAATTTTTAGAATGACATCATATATTTCTATTTATTGGGAGATAATGGTCATCATGTTATGGAATGTATGGGGGAAAAGAAAAACATTTATAACCACTATTCAACAGTAGGGAGATGGGGAACTATAAAATGGAATTCCACAAGAATAAATGAAATATTTAATATAATATTCCAATGTGTGAATAGAAAGATGATGTGATAAAAATAATTGAGGTAGAAGTACACAATGATTTATTGGAAGGTACATAAATCATATCATCCAATATAGGTTCTAAATTATGTCAATATAAATCTTTTAACTGTATTATAACTACATAGTTATTCAACAAAATTTGATTAATAAAATTTTATTTGAGATGGTATCTGTCAGAAAAAACTCATTAGGGATGTCTCATTAGATTAAGGATGTGTCCTGTAATCTGTTTTATGAAATAAGAATATAAATTACTTTCTACCCATATTAATATAAATGTTATTTAATTTTATATAATATTTTGTATAGACTGGTTTTCAAAATATAATGAAAACATTATTGTAATAAGAATGAAATTTATATTTGTGAGGTCGATGTTGAATTCGTCATCATTAAAAAATATAATTAATCAACATATTCATGTCTAGATCCACCTCTAGTATTTCTACTATATTAAATTCGTGGGTAAAATAGGAAAACCAATCTAGATATGAGGACTGAATTGTATATATTAAAGAAGTACCAAATGTAAAATTATGTATATATATATATATATTTCCTAATTAATTAATTTGATACATAAAAGTTTTTGATGTTGAATTTTCCATATCATTTATCCCTAGTGAAATACCAATCTCAAAGACTCCCTATAGAATGACCATTATAAAATTATTATGGTTAAGGAAATAACAATATGATTTCTGTGAAATGGTATGTATTCATAAAAATTGTTAAAAATATGGAGGTCATATTCCCTATATAATGAAGTATGTGGATCTATGAGGTTGTTCAATTATTGTAGGTATATCATTATTATTACTATGAAGAACTAGTATCATCATCCTCGTATTGACTACATATATGATCTACATTACAAATTAAAATATTTTTCAAATATTTATCATTAATATAGTTATCACTTATTGGGAGTAAATATTGAACACATTGCGATGATTTCTTTTCAAATTAGGTATCAAGATTTAAAGTTTATATTAATTCCATTTGGATTGACTAATGAACCTTCTATTTTAATGTATTGTAATGAACGTAGTATTTAAATATTTTATTAATTGTTTTAAGGTATTCTATGATGATATATTTTTTCTATTCTATGGGATTTTATGACCATGTGAATCAACTTACAATCATTGTGAAGACCATTTTAATAAAATATTTATATGGTAAATTTAGTAAGTGTAAATTCATTGCTTCAACATGTTTTTTCAAGGACATTATTTTTCTTGTGATATTTCAGTTTCCCAACAATGAAAAATGTTGTGATATAACATATTAAACCAAAAAATAAAAAAATATGATTGTAGATTCACTATTTTGGAAGGATACTATCACCGATTCATTTAAAAAAATTCACTATTGGTTAACATTTTATCCAAAACTACACAAAATAGGGTTCTGATTTTTTCGGTAAAGGAATGTGATGAATGTTTTTGAGGAATTAATGAAGTGTCTAGTAAATATTTTGATTTTGATTCTACCATGTGGATGTGAAGGGGTTTTTATATACAGTGATTCATCCAATAAGTATATTGGTTGTGTCCTAATGTAGAATTATAATTTTATTTCATATATATCATAGAAATAATATTCTCATGAACATAACTATATAAGAATTGATCTCGAGTTGGTAGCTGCAATATTTTACTCAATGATATCAATAAATTATCTCTATAGTAAAATATTTGAAATATACACTAATAAAAAAATTCTGAAATTAAATATTAAAAAAACAAATATGTGGAAAATGGGATGGCTCATGTAATAAATGATTATTAATATTTAATATACAACAACCTAAAGGAATAAATCGAGGTATGAAATTTATTGTGTATGAACGATCATGGAATTATGATGAAAAAAATGATTGGGTGGGATCATCTGTTCATGGATAATGTTACTATAGATTAGAGAATTAATATGTAAGGATAGACATCAATCATTTTTCAAATGATAGTAAAACCATAACTATTTAAAATGATGGGGAATTCTCAATCTCATGATGATAACTTTTATATTAAAATTATAGCTATGAATGATGGGAGATTAGAAGAATTCAATTGTGAAGGCGTTCTATGGATATTTTGATCAATATTATGTGAACCATAAATATTTGATCTATAATGGGTATTTTTTGAAAATTATGATGCATCATATTTCTCTATAAACAGTGGTAGAATAATGATGTACAAGGATTTTATGGAACATTGTTGTTGGTATAAAATTAAGTGCATAATAATTGATTATGTGTCCATATGATTGGTTTTTCAACAAGATAATTATGTGAGGTCGAATCTAAGATGTGTCATGAAAGCCCTTCCTATACATATATTGAAATGAGATGAAATTATTATGGAAATTTTCTTGGCACTACCAAGGAATCCTAGAAATAATAATGAAATATGGTTTACCATTTATCATCTTACTAAATAATCATATTTATTGTCTTTAATATAATATTTAACACTTGATATTCAATTAATGGTCTATATTAAATAAATATTAAGAATTCGTGGTGCACTATTTTCAATTTATTCTGATCAAGACCCCCTATTTTACATCAAACTTATAGAATAATCTTCATATTTTCTTCTAATGAGCATTGTTTGAGCACTACATACCATCATAAAATTGGTTGATAGTCCGAAAGTACTATTCAAATAATATAAAATATTTTGATATAATTCTCACTTTATGTTCAGGTTATATTGGATATTTATTTACCATTGGTAGTGTTTTTCAATTAAATTATTATTTATTTAGGCATTGATATGGGACTTTTTTAGAATTGTATTGAATGTTATTTCATACTCCATTATGATGGGATGATATTGGTAATAGAAAAATAAATTGCATGTATATTTTTGATGATATAAAATAGGTAAGGTGTATTCAGGCTCAAATTAAAGAATCTCAATGTAGGGAAAACATTTTTTCAATAACTAGGTGAGTGATTTGTAATTCCATATAGGAAATAATGGTTTCTAGAGTGCATCTAAATAGATGGGTTTTATAATATTTGGTATGAAATAGAAACTCACCCACATATTGTTAGGAGACCATGAAATAATAAAAATAATTGTATTTTTTTCTTATCAATTGGAAATTATGCCACGTCTCTTCGAATAACATGCACAACCGAACAATTTTTCCCACAATGGGGGAAATAAATTAGGATCCTAATATATCATACTATGATGAACCAATGATGATTATTGTTTCCAGAAATAATGAAGTGATGAATTAGTTGAAAAATCTAGTAATGGTTATTTGGAGATATCAAAATATTGAGAAAACAATATCGGAACAAGATGATATAATGATGTAGAAATAGCCTATTATGTTTATATTGAAATATATTTGATATTTATAGTACGAAATGATTTTAGAATTTATTAATTAAGCACCCTAATACATTATAATATATTTATTTTTAAATAAAATTCATTCATATCTTGTGATTTATGAAACATAGGGCTAATAAAAAAACACTGCTCAGTCATGCTTAGCCAACATAATATAAAATTAACGTCTAAAACATTTATAAAATTTAATTTAGAAAGTAAACCAAATTTTGTAAATCATAATTCAATATTTATCATTTTCATTTTTTTTTGATATTCTTCTGAAACAATTCATTTAATAATGAATAGTAAAAAATAATTAATATTTATTGAAAACTGACTTTTTATTTAAAAAATATTAATTGTAAGTTATATTTTAAATCAGTTTAAAATTAAAATTTATTCTATTATAGAAATTCTAATCTTATTTTGGTCATTGGAATAAATATTATATTTTATTTTAATAATGATACATATTAATTATTTGATCATTATCACATAAAATCCAAATTTCTCATCACGTTTACAGGATGAATTTTATGTTAATTTTCTATAATTATATTAATTAATTTTGGATAATTATACTCAATATTTTTAATCACAGTAATTTATAATTTTTAATAATTTCATCATAATTTTTTTACAAAAATGAATAACTTTTTTCCAAAAAATTAATTACCATAGTTAATGTAAAAACTAATTTACTAGGGGTTTAAACTAATAAGATAAGTATATAAAAGACCTAAAAACATGTCCAAAGGAAATTTCCCAACATATTTCAACCACCATAAAACTATGGTTCTGTAATGAATTTTTTTACTCATATTTCAAATTAAAAAGGCAATATCACTCATTTCTTTTCAACAACAGTAAGTGTGTCTTATATCCATTTATAAAAGAACAAACCCTATCTTATCTATATAATACCATCTCATCTATTTTGATCATCCAATACAAGTAAAAATAAATATCAAAATTTCTTGCCCAAATCCAACTACAATTATCATAAGCACAAATCCATCTTTGGAAGGATTTAGTGATAATCTTTGTAGGGTACCCGATGAAGAAGTGATGTTCTTCAATAAGCATATTTATATAAATTATTTCTCCACCTTTTTTAATTATAATTAATTAATAATTATATAATATAATAGTTTTATTCCATATTTTGGTATTTTTTAATAATAAATTAATTCCCTAAAACCATCTCTACTAACATCAAATGGGTTACTAAATAATCCTTTATGTGTATATAAGCCTACTGCCTTGTGAACCGATGTTGTTAATTTTTTCTATTTCCACATCTCAAGGTTCTATATAATTATGGATATAGATTATATATAAATATATATGATAACTTTTACTTATTAATTAATATGGAGTCACTATATACAAAATATATTATTAAATTCAATTCTATAAGAGGCGTGATAATTGAAGTCGTGTGTACGAAAGATTACTACCTCACAAAACGATTTGATTAATGAGTCACTAATACTTCAAATGGAAGGTTATAAAATTAGAGTTATTTATTTAATTTTAAAATAATGACAAAATTATTTTATTAGAGAAATATTATTCATTTATGAAATATATTATATATCATTTTATCTCACAACTCATAACTCTCATAATTATGATAAAATCATTTTCATACATGTGGTGTACCATGTTCATGAAGTGATCTGGCTCTATTTTCATCACCAAACCAAGTGAAAAATATATATAACTATATAACAAGATATATATGATATTATTATTGTTTTTAAATATAACCTAAGATATTTATCCTTTCCAAAATGATCATTTAATAACTAAATTTTTACTCACTTGTTTGTACAACCTAATGTTTCCATGATCATAATAAACATCATTTTTAAGAAGAAATAGAAATTATTTATTATAAAAATTTATTTTATTTATAATTATGATTATTATTTCTTTAGTATTATTATTTAGATGATTAAACTCTATAATATTTGCATGAAAAAAATGTTTAATGAATAACATAAAAAAGAAAACATGATAATGAAAATATGAAACAATGATAATAATGGATGTTTGTTAATGAAAGGATGGAAATATGATATAAATTATTAAGATAATATATTAATATTGTTTTATAATATAGTAAAATGTTTAAATACAACATATATGTTTTTAAGAAATGTAAAATCAAAAGGTAGCATGTGGTATGGGATTTCCTCTCAATTTACAATGTATTGAGACATATTTTCACTAGTCACCCATTCAATTCTATGTGTTGTATATAAATCCAATTTGATATGTAATATCATGATTCATTCATTATTTATGGTATTATATGATTAAATTTTAATTATTTCATATATTTTTATATGAAATTAAAAATACTAACTGGTAAGAGTTATTGTTTAATATCACTTTCTATTGTGATTGTTATCTTTCTCCTGAAAAAAATATTTTTATAATACCTTTTCAAAGAAAATTTAATATTTTATCACTCTCCATATTAATGTGTGATATATATGACTATTTAATAAAAAATATACTATTTATACATACAATCATTACTTTGAATGTTATTTTCCTAACTAATGAAAAATTTATATGTCTACATCGTTTAATCGATGTGGATATATTATAATGAACATTTTTGAAAAAATAAATCATTTATAAGATATATGATTAATGTTTCAGAAATGTAATACTTGGGATGAGTTTCATTTAATTTAATAGCCTTGTTGAATCAATAATCAAATATGAAGAATCAATTTTCCAAATCATATGGGTTTATACCCAGTATTCATTAAACTATATTGAGGATATATCCTAATGGAAATGTTTTCATGATCCCAGTAACCATGACATATAATATTAAATCATTTCATTCCTTCAATAATAATCTATTAATATCTAGTAGATTGTAACTATGATACTTATTCAAGAAGAATTTCATTATTCATTATTGACTAAATTCAATGGTTTGAAAATTATTTACCAGTCGATATAAATTATCCCATATCTAATATTTTCATTAAAAAATTTAAATGACATGTGTGTTCAGTTATTTACCTTTCCAAATTTATAATTTTTATTGATTTATGATTTATTGAAAATCAATTAACCGATTTGAGAATTTTATCTCACCATTATATAATTTTCTTTAAATGTGCGTGTTAATTCCAGGGTCGCAATGTCACAGACTGTTCGTCATTCCGACACCGTATGAGAGAGATAGGTCTGATACATGATTCCATATAAATAATAATAATATTATTATTCGTTGTTTTGTGGGCCCGAGCCACGAACCAAAATTTAGTATCCAACATTAGACTTGAACCGACCGTATTAAAGGTAGGATTACATCGCCACTGACGACAATCCAATCGGACGTCACACACATGAGTTATGGTGGGTCGAAGATTTAATAATATTATTAAATCTATTATTTTCCGAGCGATTTGGGTACCCGATCCAGAAACCCGAAAAAGACATACAATATTAGGCTCATAAATTCCTTCTCGAAGTCAGGGTCGCACTACCGCTGACGGTTCGTGAAATCGACATCGTATGAAGAAGTTACGGTTGAATTATGTGTTTGACAAACATAAATAATAATAATAAAATTATATTAGTATTATTTCATTTGATTGAAAATTCCCTCTCCAATATCATTTGAAATTCACGCTTAAGGTTTTGGTACATGTGGATAACGCCTGTCTTTATAAATATCATCTTCCTTCTCTTTTTATTTTCCTTTTAATTTATTTCTCTTATTTTCTATCCTCTCTCCAATCTTATTTCATTCATCTCGATTCCTCACGCTAAAAAATAAATAAGTAAAACTCCTTCCCCAAAATCATGCCTCGTCAACCCAAATATTCAGCCACAGATGAAACCCAACCCACCAAGGGTCTTCCGCACCCGCCGCCTACGGACATATGCACCTCATGTCCGCTCAATCACATCGCAGGACCGTCGTCCTGGCCACCTACCTGCGATGTCATGCTCGTGTCGTTATCCTGGCCACACCCTCACATCGGCCGCCCCGACTTCATGCACAAACAAACAACCAGCGGAAGGTCATCAGGCCGTGTTTTTTTGGCTCGCGCTCTCCGCGTTAGGCATTATCAATTGGCAATAATCAAACAGTTGCTTTCAACTACGACAAGGGTATAATTTATTCAAGAACAAATTATACAAACATCATATAAATAAACGCTCATGCTCGTGAGATAAAAAAACATAAATGTGAAACAAACAATATTCCCCTACCTCGATAATTTTTGTCGCACTTCGGGTGTCGCGGAGATCGGACGCCAATTCCATGGACGTCGGGGTGCATCCAAGGAGGAATCGGCATTGGTGACTTCACGTTCTTTGAATCGCAGCGCATTCTTCATCAAAGTAGAATGTTGGTCTTCATTGAAGAGAGGAACAATTTTCTCTACTTCTCAAGAGCTCTCTCCAAAATCTTCTTAACATAATGAAAGTCCCAAACCAAAATAATAGACTATGACTATTATTTTATTAACCCATGTAATTCAAAATTCAAACCACTTTAATTAAATAAAGTGTTGGCATAATTAATTGGAGTGGGGAATGTGAAGAGATCTCATAATTAGTGGGAGTTGGCACATTTATATGTAAGGGAGTGTTAAAGGTGGGTTTAAGGGAGCTGGAGGGTAAGGCATCATGTGGGCCCCACCTCAAAAAATATCCTTCAAATTTCAGGGATTTTACAAATAACATCTTTTAAAATTTTATACCCCCAGGTACATCTGTGCCAGAGACACATCCAGTTATATTATACATAAAATGATGTATTTCTAGGAATGTAATCACTCTATCCTTCAACAAAATTTAAAAAAAAAGTTTACTAAGAATTGACTCATCCTTATAATTATACTAAGAGACATCCCCGAAGCATATCCTTAGAAATACGGCAAGGGATATATGTAATTTATTTTATCCTAGTTTCCAATGGATGATTAAACATTTCATTTGATACCAACAATAACGACCGTGGATTAAAATTCTTGTACATTACATCATTTTATAGGAATACTAAATACATTTAAAAAATTTGACTGAGGACCATAATAGATTAGTTTTTTAGATATATAGAAAAAATCATAAATCATGGTGAAAGATCATTTACATCTCCCATTAGAATATCATCCTTCATTACTTTTACCTATAACATTTCATCATAACCTAGGGACAGGGATCATAAGAAATCCATGAGATCATATGCTGAGTATGGGAAAATAAGGGATATATGTATCCATAATTATGAGCATAATGGTATGAGAAAAATTTCATGAAAAAAGAATATCATAACCAATATATCAAAGATCATATTCCTGAATAATGTCATAAATCATGGATTTTAGTAAGTAATGAATCATAATGAAATAAATAACCTGGATAGTTAATGGATAACGTAAGAATAAAATATGAACATTTAGCAAACACATTATCATATAATATTATTTCCATAGAATCCTAAGCATCGCTTCCAAGACTATCATCGTACTACGGGTTATATCCCAATTCCTTCTCGGAAGTCATGGTTCAATCCCATGGAAATATTAGTTTCTTTAGTTCACTTTTTATACAATCTTACTAGTCAAGGTTCACTCATAGGGGAACAATAGAAATAAAGGTTCTATTCCAAGACTATATTGGCTTATCTCAATAGAAATAATTATTTTCCTAATGAATTTGAGTGAGATTTAAGTTCCACCTATCTCGTAGTGAAATCGAACATACATGTGCCACAAGTTCATAAATATTCATAAAATAACCTATGAATTGATATGAGTATTATAAAAATCTATCCATATCCTTACCAATGGAAATAAATGTTTCAGAATCAATTCATTAAAATCATAACCTGTTAAAGAGAAAGGGTTTTCATGACCACATAACCCTTGAAAGAGAAATATATTTCATAAAAATATTTATTGTTAAAGATAAATATATTTCATAAACATATAACTTATTAATATAAAACTTGTTTCATATAGACAATGGAATTAAGAATAACTCATTCATATAAAAAATATGAACAGAACATTTAGATCATTTTTTATGTGGTTATGAGTAACATAAATGTATGTCATCTTATATGGAAATTAATTTTGATATATATTCACAAAAAAATTTCATGAATAATGTTTTGTTTCTTATATGAAAAAATATTATTAATACATAAACCCATTTGAGAAATCAATTTCATAAAAAATACATTTAAACCATTTAAAGTAGAATGGAAAACCTTTTGATTTCCTTTTTACATCATAACTTATAAAATAAGAATAAAAACATTTTAAAATATTTTTTAAATACTTTAAATACTAATAAGAAATTATTCAATATTTTTTGAATTTTTTTTATTGAAAATACATTGAAAATTTATAAATAATGCTTGAAAACATTTTTTAAAACTATTTTTCTTGATAAAATATAAAATAATCATGAAATCATTTTGAGAATAATTTTCATTGAATGAATATAAAATTATATTGAAAAAACATTTTCAAATAAATTTACCTTGAAAATGATTTCTAAAAAACATTCCATTTAAATTTAAATTTTAAACAAGAATTGAAATATTCAAATTATTGAATGTGAATAAATATGTACATAGTGTATGAGGTAAAAAAACATTAATTTTTCATGTTAATGTTTAGAAAATTCCTAGATCAGAAAGTGCAAATAAGATTCATTTGACACCCATGGAAAAAATATGTGTAAAAATTACTTTTAAATAATAATGGATTATGGTTCCATATACTTTAAAACCATTTTTAGAAAACATTGTTTTGATGTTACATTGATTTCCAAAATAATATAGGGTAAATTTGATCATTCATAAATGAAAAATATTTACAATTTTATGTACCAAATAGTGGATGAAATGGTACCATTATATTAATATGTCATTCTTAACTAGGTTAGAATCAATGTAATTAATGTTACCTGGAAAAGGTTATATGATTTCATCAAATGAATCATGAACATAGAAAATCTATAAAAGTGATGAGATTGTTTCAATAAACTCCATTAACATGGTAACATTGGATCATAATCTCCAATGTAAAAGAATAAAATATGTTGAAAACATAAATATTAGTAAAAAATGAAAATCATTATATAAATAAGAAAATTGAAGCATATAAAACTCAATATAGATTTTAGATGTATAATAAAATATGAGTCTCAATTAATGAAAATTGAGACAAATATATTTTACCAATTTAGTACCATATAAAACATAACCCATTTAAAAGAAATATATTAAAATGGAAATTTGAATACCAATAAATTTTAGAATAATATTAATATAATAAAATAATGTGTATCATATAAACCACACAAATGGAACAATTTGTGAACATATCAGGTATCTCTGGGAAATAAAAATATAGATTAAATCCCCTTACCTTGTGTCTTTAAATTCATTAAACTCATTCAAACCACCTGAATAATAAATATATTCTTATTATAAATCATTTACAAAACCATATTCTTATTTATAATGCCTTATATGGTTTTTATGACATTATATTACTGTTTTGGGAACAATCCTATGTTATTACATCACACTAGGTAATAATCGAATTATTTTTCATATGCGTCTTAATTTGTTATATATTTTATACTTATTCATTATATCATGACTACTATAATTTAATACATGATATAAATTACATGTATATCGAGCATATGTGTAATATAATTATATATTTATATAAAAGTACAAAATTCTATAGTCCATTGATGGAGACAGAAAGTTTTATGTACACATGTTCATTTTTTCTGTTTTTATCATCGTATTGAAAAAATAAAAGAGAATGAAATTTATAAATATAGTTATAACATTATTATAGTTAATTTATGATATCATATATATCATATATATTCAATACTCCTATTCTAATTATATTCCATGTAGTTTATGAATTAATCATATCTAATTGAGGGGGCAGTAGTCCACACATCATCAAATAGAATTATAATTTTAACACAAATTGGAAAGTAAAAGGTTATATGTTTTACAAAGGAATATAGAATCATTAATACATAATAAATATATCATAAAAAATATGATAATATATTTTCAATCATAATGTCCACCATGAGTGGAGTTAGTAAAAATTAAGAAATCCTAATTTGGTGTGGAGGTAGTCCATTGTACACATAAATATTATGATTGTTACCCATTATAAGGATGTGTGTGAATGTTAAGGTCAAAAAATTAAAATGAAAATTTTAATAATTTTGAGGGTACTGGTTTTTTTAGAATAATGGAATAAATATTTTGGTGGGGTGGATAATAAAATTTAATGAAATGAATATAGGGATGATGTTTCCTATTAATTTGGTAACTCCATTTGGATTTTCCAAAAAGTCATCCTTGGAAGACTTTATGCCCATAGGGAGTATTCAAGGAGGAAGGGAGGGAAGTTGGGATGTTATTTGAGTTTAGTTTTTGTGATCCAAGGAGCATTATAGATGCAAGGAATTCGGATTAAAGGATCCCATTCTATATTGGTGTAGGAGTGACACTCTTCAATATATTTGTATAGAGGATTCTACCCATGTTTTTCAAGTTGCAGGTGGATATAATAATTATAAAAATCTATAAAATGGTGGATATGATCAAAATATGAATATTTAATGGGATTTTGACAAGTTTATTGGTCATTTTGATTCGTAAGGATATTGTTTAGTCCATTATTAAGCTTAATTCAACCTTAATTGATGTAAATAGATTAAATGTATTCCCAAATATTTTTGGTGAAATTTTTTTTTACCAATTTAAATATTATAACTTATTTGATTCCAAATATGGAATCCATTATTCTAAATTCATATCATATAATATTCTAATATTAATTTAAATCTAATACTACTAACGGGGGGATACGGTGGGGTTTTAATGTAAAAATGATCAGAAGTATGCTATGTCCTTATATCCAATTTCATTATGAAATTTGTTCCACTGACCTAAATTGTATTAATTGATAAAATTATGATCTAATTGATTATTTAAATAAATTTAAAATATAACTTATTTTCATAAATAAATTATCTAAAAAAGTAGTTATGAAATGAAGTTAGTTATTTTTAACAATTCCTAAAATATGAAAACTTATAGAAAAGGAATGTTTTCTATAAAAACCTAATTTTTATGATTCTAATCCAAATATGATGTTTATGTTGAATTATTTACTAAATAAAGGGCCATTATTTTATTTCAAAATGGAATCACCATTAAATATGGTAAAACTATATTTATAAAAATACATATTTTAAAGCATGAGTTTGGGTTTTTTCATTATCTATTGTCTATAAAAAATATTAAATGGATACAATTTTATTGATTTAATATATATCATATATATTAAATTAAAATAACTCAATATTTTTAAATAATTTATTTTATTATTGTAAAAAAAATTTGTGACCATTCAAATTTTAATATTTTTTTTTATATTCAATCGTTTTTCAAATTCATTTCTAATTAATTGAAAAACAATCAATTAATATAATATTTATCTATATAGAATATTTTCATTTATTAGATAACAATATTCCTGAAATATAATTTATTGTGTGTCATATATTTTTATTTTATATAATAATATTTTAATAACATAAAATTGAATGGTCAAACACGGTCATGTGTGTTATAAAATCCATCTAGGAAGCTCATTGTTACATGAAATTCAAGACAAACATTGTTATCCATGTGGAGGAAGTTAAAATTTATGTTTCATGTATTGAACTATTAACATAATATTATGTATAATGTATGCCAAAAATAGTGATTTAATATAAAATAAACTTTATTTACTGTAATGTGAAACTAATAATATCACAATGGATAAATTCATTTGAAAAACTAATTCACACAATCTGTATGTGTAACAATAAATCACCCAAAAATAAAATTATTTATTATTTAAATCATTATAGTTATTTTTTAGAACCCCATTATAGATTATATGTTGTTATTTAGGGAGAAAATGGGTTTTATGTAAATAAAATGTGTATTTATTTTTCATGTATATATCACGTATTGTATAGTTCATAAAGAGACATGGTGTGTTCCGTATTTTAGTAGAGGGGTTGAATATATGGATTGTGAAATATAAATATTTAGAATATACCATGAAAATGAGAGTTATTATGTGGTTGGGTAATCTGCTAAACTCCGTGGGCTTGAGGCACATGGCTATTTATGAAACATGACCAGATCATTTTCATTTTATAAGAGTAGTGGTCATGTATTTTTTTTCCAGACACCATGGGTGGCACAAGACATGGTTCATGAGTGAAACCTCATTTGGGTTACATTCCATAGAGTCCTAGTGTGTACCATGTACATTTTAAAAGTGAATATATCATGGGATATGTTTAATTATAATGGAGGCATGTCTAGGATATACACATTGTATATGAGTTACACATCATGTAATCACTCTATGGAGGTGTTTTTATATGTAATTCATGATGTCAGAGATGGAATTTTTTTCCCATTTTGTAATGGCTTCCATGTATCAGTTAGTGGTATAATCATGAGTGGGTTTTGAAAACATATAAACAAGGGACTCTATTTTATTATGAAATAAAATTGTGTCCATCATCCAATAGTTTAATTAATAGGTCTCTTAATATAGATGTGGAATGAGTGTAAGATATTAGTCATAAGAAATTATAGAGGATGTGGTATATGAGTTACATATACTATATGTACGGTATCATGGAAAAATACTTTGTTGGATAAAAAATGTTGACACTTAGAAAGAAGATTTTGTAGATGTTGGAACGATGACATGGGTTGGCCAAATATATTCAGATGGTCCCAGTTGTGGCTAAAGCGTGTTTCAAAGGTGACATTCCCAATTATTCAAGTATGCATTTATGATATTGGATATTATTTTTTCTATATTGAGCATCTTGATTGTTTTATTTTGAACATATAATTATTTATTCTAAAGGATAAACTAAATAGGGTACCTATTTCCATATGTTCACTTAAATGAACCCATGTTGGGTTCTAAAAATTGAATGTGGCTCATAGTTAATTTCAATATTTATTTTTTTGTTTTATTAAATTTATTAATTATTTATAAATTATATATACTTAGTCAACAATAAATTTTATATTATTATATAAAAATATTAAAATAATTGAACTATAACATTAAACAAGTAGTTTTTGTGTAAATTGTCATTTGAAAATTCATCTAATATTTTATTTCTATATATCATTTTAATAATTAATTTTAGGCGCGTCATATTATTCATGGTTATTTTTCATTTAATAATATTTATTATAATTGTATAAAAGTTATTAACTGTTTTTTAAATTTAATTTTTTCATTATTTTAATTCATTATATTATATAGAATATGTTTTTTTATAATGGAAATTTTTTTCTTCTAAATTTCCATTTTTTCCTATTTTATTTTAGTGAAAAAATTCAGTGTGTATGTAATATAAGTTCACTTTGATTGGTAAATTATTTAATGTAGTATTAAAACACCTACATAAGAGAATTTTCTGACATATACCTCATGAGAAAGGTGTCTCAATGATATTTTCGACCTAAAATGTACTTATGAAGAAATATCAAATTTTTTATAACATTATTTTAAAAAATAACTACTAAAATAATTCCAACATTGGATATTTAATTTTTATCACAATATATCCAACCATAATATAAATATCATATGGATACCCAAGTATTCATTTGATATTATAAATATTTATACCTTTGTGATCTTATTTCAACCCATAATAAAACATGACTAATGTGGATATTGATGTCGGTTATGAACTGAGGACATTGAGATTGACGCTATTGTAGATGATTTAACTATGCATGAATCCTTTTAATAGTGATCATTCTCATTATTCTAAAGACTTAACTGGGTAATTTTTTTCCATGAATGCTTAAAGATGAATAAAAAATGAAATATATTAAATTATGATGAATTAGATTTTTAACTATGATGGATGATGATGACATCCTGAAAACTTATTTGAAATTGATAATTGAATAATAATTTAACTAAAAGAAACAAAAATGATGAAATTGAGATGATTATTATATTGAGATGTGGTTTTTCAATGGTGGTGATGATTGATGATAGGTGATATTTTGAATTATCTATGGGATCAAACCTATTTCTGTGATGAATAAACATATTTAAATTTTGATTTTTTTCGATGTGATTTTAATAATCTTGATTGGAACATGGGGATTTGTAGTGCCATTTTTTCCATTCACATCTATGTATAAAATGGTAGATTTAATTATTCAATTATTTTTTGTGTTAGCATATGTATTTATTGAATTCTATGTGTTATAAAAAATGAATCAAATAGTTAGATATTAGTGTTTCATGATAGTCTAATTGAGGGGTTTTTAATTGAAGCATATTAATAAATTTCATGAGTCTCAGTTCTCATTGTTTCTATTTTGTTTGTTCGGTGACACACAAATTATAAATTTTTAATAATTATAGAGTTTGAAAAACATTTTCATAGACATTGACACTAGATGTATGATCCTTTATATTTTTATTGTATCTAATGTTTATTTTCTTCGAAATCATTTTTTATTAGTTTAAAGGATTGAATTTATCAAATAAATGTAGTGGGTTGGTAATTGAATTAATTTATGATTATTTCTGGAAGAATTTTCACTAATGCACTAGGATGGTAGTAGGATTTATTAACTAAATATGTAAAACTGTATATTGATTGAAATATATTTAATGACTGAAATCATTATAATTAAGAAAGGTTGAATTATGGTTATTTTCATTTTGGATCTACAACATTTGAAAAAACACCAGATACATATCATTATTGTAGAGACCAATACACATGTGGGATGCTAGATATTTTAATGAATTTATATCATATCACATGGTGATATTATAATGTGGTGAATTTTAACATGTGATGTGATCTTCGTTTTACCTAACATATTATGTATTGTAATGATTTTTTATATAGTTTGTTATATATTTTTTAGAACATGATTGTATAATTATATTCTAAACACACACTTTATAATTAATTTTCTCTTTCTATCATATATAATTATATTTTTATAAATAAAATATTATATTAATTATTAATCTAATTGTTAGTGAGTCATCTTGATCTTCTAATCATTAAGGTATAACCTGTTTATATAGATATAAGAGGTGATGCTTGGAACTCCTTAATAAAAAAAATAGTTTTTCTAATTCAATTCTCCCTCATACTAAATGTTCTATAAATGTGAATAGACTAGTTGTGAAGTCACAATATTTAATAGGAATGGTTTGATATACTCTTCTCTATTTATTATTTTTCCTATTAATCTCTAATTTATTATAAATTGTGTCTCAACAGAGGTTATTTTTTTGAAATCAATTGAGGATCATAATTTCAGGGATTGTGTTTGGGATAGTGGTTAACCATCCCAATTAATATAATTTATATTAGAACAATCATGTAAAAGAGTATATAATATTATTTTTATTATCACTATCCTTGAGAAGCTGGTTTTTTGAAGAGATAACTAGCACTCATTGAGTATTATTGATAGAATATGTTCTAATCCTATTAGTTAGTGATCAGAAGTACTGATACGATAATTCTAGATCAAGGTCACATTATAGATACCATTTTTTTGATTTCTTATAACCTTATTATCATTTTAATTACTTTTTATTCATTTTATTTTATTATTTTCATCAACACTAATTTCATATATTATTTTACTATATTAAAAATAAATAAAACTATTTAAATTAGATTTTATAATTTTCATTTGGATATAACAAATTATTTTTAATATATATTCCCTATGTGATCCATTTTCTATCTCTAGGGATATATAATTGTAATCATAATAGTTTAGATGACAGTATATCATATATTGGATTCATTTTGTAGTGTCACTTTCATCATACTGATTTTCACTTATATATTAATTTTTTCTACAACCAATTATGATGAAAAAAATTATTGAAACATAGATAATATTAGAATAATCTCGAGTTCATGAGATATCTCATGTACTGAAAGAATTATAAAAAATTTAAAATGAAAATATTTTCAAGGAACTTTTGTAAAATAAATTAAATCAATTTAAAAGATAATACATTTTTTTAGATTATAATTTTGATCAAGAGTATCTAAACAGTACAGTACCACTCCATCCACCAATTTATTAAGTATTAATGAGGAAAAATCTAAAAAAATAAAAAATAAGTCATAGAGGAATGTGGTAGATGGACTATTATTTTTTAAACTCAACAAGATCATGGAAGATAATCGAGTGTTTAAGGATTTGATTTTTGTGGGATAAAAGGGAACGTTTCCAACACTTTTTAATAATGTTGAAAATATTTTGAAATATCAAGATATTTTTATAGTTCACTGTTATTATTTTAATTGACATCAATTTACTAATGATATTATAAATTTTATATAGACTATAGAATCATAGATAAAATTTTCATCTATTTTTATGATTACAAAACCATGGATTATTATTTTAAAGAGATGCTAGATATGGGTGATTTCCTCATTATGGACACTGAAACAATACTAATAGTATAATAAATTCTTGATTAATAGAAAAAGTAAAACATTCAATGTGATGTAAAATTAATTGAACATTCCTTTATTTTATTTCATTTTGTGGTATATTTAATTTATTTTGAGGTTTATATGCATGTTTAGGATATATATAGTTTGATAATAATTTTGATTTCATAGAAGGACATAAAAAGGATATTACTACACTCGATGAGCATCTATTGGAAATAATAATTCCAATTGTGAATCAATGTTTTGGGAGAATGAAGAGAAATATGGCATTTTTTTGTTTTTTAATTTTGAAACAATTTATGTCGATATATGTAAGGTATTAAATAAAGATTTTATAGTGTAGATGGAATCAAAAGAAAAATCACACTAGTGTGAAAAAAAATTGAATCTATTTCACATCACTCCTCATATTGACGAATAACGGATGTAACCCTATATTTTTCCCCATACCACAAATCATTATGATATAAAATAATCAATGAGGGGGAAATAATGGAGCTAAAAATGGGGTTTTCTATAAGGATATTATGTGGGGAAATGATGTAAGGAAAAGATTATGTGTTGTTTCATGTAAAATCAACCACGTGATTAGGATTTAGTCAAAGGATTACCAACTCTGGAATATCTAAATACTACATAGTTTTCATTTTAAACCCATGATTGTCTTTTTCACTGTTTATTAATTTTTTTATGAATTTCAAATTTTAATAATGTATTATCATTGTTTTATTATTTGTCTAAAATGATACAATACACCTTTCTCGAAAACCCATATTGAGTAACTTATATTATAGAAAAATTATTATATTATTTTTCTATCAACTATTAAAATTTTTAGAGCATAAATTCTTATTAAATTCTCTAAATTAATTGTGGGGGAATAAAAAATGTTTTTCACTCTTCTCATATATTTCATAATGCTAAATGATTGTTCAAAAATTAAACATTATTTAGTTTTACTATAAATAAATTATATTATGTGTTCTAAATAGGATAAATACATGAATATTATAATTTATCATTTTTTAGTTCTATAGTGGAAAAAAATCAAATAATTTAGATTAAATGATAAATTTATTTTCATACCTCACGAGATGCCAAATTCCAAAGAAACATTTAATTAACCTCCCATATTTTTACTATAGTTTTATTTTGTGTTGACCGTTTGGTTAATGAAATTAATATATAGTCTCCTACATATAAGAAATGAATGTTTGTAAAAAATATGAATGTTTCAAATGGTAAATTAAGGGAAATCATTTGAGGTGATCTAAAATTAATATGGATTAAATACTAAGGGATTAATAGTTTATATCATCCACTTTTTCAACACGTACATGAAAATACGCTACTCAATTTAGAAAAAATAAATGGTTGGAAAATGGATCGTATGTATGTTTTCATGTTGAAATTATTCTATTAAATAGGATGGATTCTTCATCCTTCTTATCTATGATTTTTATAATGAAAATTCAGTGTGAATTCATGTTTTTATGTTTTAATAAAAATAATTTCCATACATTAAATTTTAAGATGAATCTACCATGAAAACATGTAAAATGTTATGATATTGTTAATGTAGTATCTATTGGTTTTCATTTAGAATAACTATATGATTTTTTTAATTTTTTCAAAAACTATATCTTATTTTTTTGGGACCCTTTATTAATATTTTTGAATTGTAGGAATCTAGGGATATTTTAAATCTCTTGAGGGTTTTTAATTGTTTCCCCCTTAATTAAAATTCATGAATGGGTAAATTTTTTTGTTTTTTTATGGAGGGGTAGATGAATTTATAAATTAATTTGTTATTTAATTTTATACACAAAAAATCACATTAAATTTCATAAAAACATTACTTTCATAATAATTACATATGAATATTTAGTGGGTTATAATTATTATCTAATTTAATTTTCTTGATGCCTCTTTGAATAGATTAATCAATTTTACAATGTAAAAACATCTGGAATAATCATTTTTCAACCACTATGTACAATTAATATTGATAAATGTTTTTGTAGAATGTTATAAAAGAATAATATATTATTAAACATTTAAATTTTAAAATTAAATAATAAGATATATACCCAAAGTATTATTAAATTAAAATATTCATCCAATAACTGTAGATTTTCCTATATTATTTTTATTAATTTATTGATAACTATTGTATGGGATAGTTATTCCACTAATAAATTTTTATCCTATTCCATCTAATTTTTTGTCTATTTAGTATAATCCCATATCATCTGTGAGTTTGAGATCCAAGATTTAATTTGCTATTATGACTTATAGTTAGACAAAAGTTTAGGATTGATAAATTTACATGATACTATTAAATTATAACAAACATTTTAATATATGATCCAAAATTTTTTAGAGATGTTGAGTTTGTTAGGATATTATTTTTTATGAGTGAATGAACCTAAGGGGAAATAATTTTTAGAACCAATTTTTTATGTAATTGTTTTTTTTATATTGATATTTTTTTTCCAACAATGAATTTATTAAATTTATCTGTTGAGGACATTAAATGTGCTTTGTGTGGGATAATTTGATGTTTCATTAATTATATTAGGTTTTCACAATTTATATGATAGTTTTTATTCAAGATTTATTTATAAATTATAGATTTTTGTTTAATTATATTGTTGTTTATCTGGTTGATGAAATATTGAAAACCTCGAATTTTTAATTTAATTAAAATTTTATTGTGCATATATAAATTTGTAAATTATATTAAATTTTTCTTAATAAATATGAATTTAATCTTCAATTTTATGTATTTCTATTTATTTTTGGTTATTTTAAATTCAATCATATGTCAGTTCATATATGTAATCTTTCAATGGTTATTTTTTAATTTAATGATTAATTTATTAATTTTATATTTTAATGTATAAAAATATTAATTTATTTAGTTAATCTATATTATTCAATTATATATTTTTATTAGTTTTTTTTACATATTGAACTACATGGGATAAACTATCTACATAATATATGCATGTCATCTACATAAGTAAAATTATTAGAAGTAGTCTTGATGGCCACATGTTAGAAAATTTTATCAGCTGAACAATAAAATAAAAGACTAAGTAACAAGAATAAAAGGTTCATTTTAAATATAGAGAAATTGCATAAGATTTATTTATATTCTGATATGATAAATAATGGAAAATAATTTCAATGAATGTTAATTTCTTTAATGGCTAATTTTGACAAAAATAGAACATGGGGAGTCCTAAATCATTTTTTATTCTCTGAATCTATTTTTTTTGATGTTATTTTTTTCATCAATTTCAAATGATGTGGTTCTGAATGCTGGTTATGAAATGAATTCATTTTTATTGAGGGAGTTATGGATGATTGAGATGCAACTAAATCCAGTTACCGAATATCATCACATGATTTTTAGGACTCATTTTACTGAAATTTTGATTCTATATATCCTAAAAAAGGAATAAAAAATAAAATCTATTGAGGTTTTATGAATTCATTATAGACCAATTATTGAATATAAATTCTTATTTATGCTTATTCTTTGAAACAATCATTACAATATGAATTCAACTCATAGAAACATAATGAATGAAAATAATATTATGATCTGAGTTAGATGATTGCATTTAGTTATGGTTATTATTGATGTATTTTGAGTATTAAAATCATCCATGGTGTGATCTAATTTAAATTAATGTGAATATATCTTAATCCCTGATTTTTTTATTAGGATATTTGATGATGGGTTTTTTTATATTAATAATTTTTTGTACTATATGTATTTAATCCCCTCACATTATTATTGATAATGAAGACTTTTATTTTTCTATATTTATAGCATTGGTTTTAATTTATAACTGATCCAATGTGTTCAATATAATGAATCGACAGTGTGAATATATAGTTTCCTAACAGAAAATTATATATTTTATAAAGCCATGTGTTTCTAATAAATTAAATAAGTATCCATTATATTATATTTTTTCATGATTGTTTGGTTAATGTAGTTTTCTTAATAGATCTTCATGATAGTGTTTGAACTAATATCTCATGTCCATTTCTTGTGGATGGAATAATATTTCAAATTCTGGAGTGTTTAATAACTTTTTATATGTTAATCAAATTTTACAAATATAATTATTAGTTTGACCAATGATATGTACAAGGGTGGTAGTGGAATTCAATCATGACAACTACAGTGAAATATAATGATGAATGTATTAGAATGGTATTGATATTCACAAAAAAATATATTAAAATCTGTATATATGATTAGTATTATTTAATAAATGTAATTAATTTATTTTATGTGCGGGAAATTCAAAAAAAAATTATTCATTGATCTATTTAGTTTTAAATACACCTTGATATATATCCATAGAGACAACTGTAATTCAAATATGGGAAATTGTTTTTTTAATTGACGTTATATTATGTCACATTGGGAGATTTCAACCTGGAGTAGGTTTACATGTGTTTTTATCATCATGTTTATTATAAATGTGGTTAGTTTTTCCTTCATTTTAAAATTTCATGATGTGATTTTTTTGGGTTTTCAACATTATATTTTGGACACATAGTATCATTTTACACAACATACTCTCTTTTATAATTATATGTTTATAAATAAAATCGTATTTTGTTCATTATTTACTTTTATGGTGCATGATATAGATCCTTTATGAATAGAGGTCTAATTTTAAAAAAAAATTCTATGTGGTGATTATAGGAAGAAAATGTAGGTAAAAAGTAATATAATTTAGTTTTCATTATTGCTCTTGTAAAATTATGATTGTGAATATAGGAGATGTAATAACACAATTTATTTCATTGATGGTTTTTGGTTATCTTATATGTTATCCATTTTCTCTTCTTATATATTTTATTCAATAGAGTTTATTTCGAATTTACTTGTTTTTTCATATGTTATGGCGATCACCATTACATAGAAGACATTCTTTATGCTGTTGGACTGACCTTCTGATTTAATCTATTAGTAAGAGAGACATTATGTGATATAATAGATTTAATGAATGATTTTTAAATATTTTAGGAGGGATAGGATTTTCATTTTAATCATCGAGAAAAAATTGAGAGGAATTGAGTGATAGTGGAATAATTTTATAGATCAGTGAAAGGATATATAGAAGAGATAATTATGAAGTTAGTTTATATACTATCTTACATTAATTTTACTTTATTTTCATTAATTGTTTAATTCCAATTAGTTTTTATCATTTTTTACTCTCTAAATCACCATTATTTTCATTAATTATTTTACCAAATTAAATGTTTTTAAAATTTGAAAAATATTTTTCACATGACATTGAGATTAAAAAACAAACTCTTTGAGACTAACAACCATGATAAAGAATGTACAATATTTTAAAGATATAATAATGTAGAATTGATAGTTAAAAATGGAAAAATATCAGTACCATTCTAATGTATTGACTTTGGTAGGTTCCATATTGTTAGACCAAACTTAGTAAGGTTTGTTATTAAATAAAATGCAATGGTAGTAGCATTCCCCTTAAAATCCACAATGATGGTGTTTGACAAAGGGGATGTTGATTGATTTTTTATGGGTTTATTTGACCCGGAAATACTTTTATTTTTTTATTCTATCATTTATTATATATATATTACTATAAATGACAAGATGTGTTACCTTGGACCTATACTATGTTCCCGATTCAATGTTATTGTGATGTTGTAGATTCCATAAGGTACATACTAGATCAATAAATTGAGTCTTGTGAAATTCCAGTATGATATGAAGGATGTGATTACATCGTCATGGATTCATGTATGTATGTCCTGGGATCCGATAGTTCATCCTCATAAGAATACCCATGATGAATGAATTCAAAAATGTATTTATATTGGATAATATGGATAACATGGGTCCCTTGGATTCATATATTTTATAGGTATCACAACCCCCTCCCTCAAAAAATACATCAATGTGGGGAACGAGATAGTGACCCTCAAATCCCACCTCAAATAACGCATGGGTTGAAAACATGCAACAATGGTTTACAAATCACACAATATGGATGGAATTACCCTTTATTAGAAAACATGATTTGGATATATGATGTAAGAAAAAATTAATCTCCAAGTCATATATTTAATACAAAACAAACACATATCCCCCAATTCATGTGTAAATAATAGTAGTACGGATAAAATTATCCAATGTTAATACTCATAAAAATAATGAAGAAATATAGAAACTATACAACATATGATCTTGTAATTCCCTTCATGATCCACGTAATTCTCCTAGAAACCAGATACTAGTTTTTTATATATTTTGGGTGTGCATAATGGAAAACATAGTAGGAATACAATATTCTGAAGTGTACATGTTAAAGGATTATACTAATCCATCCCTTCTAAAACGTTAGAGCCAAACAAAACCTAATAGGATGACTAAAAAACCCAACCAAACCATGTCTAGCTCAATAAATGATGAATCCATGTAATATAGAAAAATATAAAGCACATCGTTGATAGGGTTGGCCCCAAAACATTCCAAATCATTATCAACTTTCATACCCCAATAAAAACATCATGATAGTCCCAACTCATGCCAATATATCACATGTCATCACACCTGCACACACCCAGATCACAAATAACAACACATCTAGCACACACATACATAGATCACATATCACATAACATATCATCCTAATGACACTTGGGACAATGTCGTACATATCGTCCTAAAGACACATAGGAAAAGCCATCACAACTCTTACCGAAGACACTTTTGTCCAATCAGACCAACTATCCCAAAGAAACCTAGGCCACTATAACCTTGTAGAAGGATTATGGAAGAACATGTGGTTATCCATCCATCCTCCCACTGGGATGTTGGAAAAGACACTCCATGAGTGATTATACTTGTTTTAGTACATACTGCTCGACCTTGGAAGCTGTATATAAAAATATCAAGGAAAAAATAATTCATTCATGTATATATATATATAAATCCACACAATCCCTATCTATGGGATAAAACGTTGATCACTGACCAACATACATTGTCCTTTATTTCTGCTATGAAGACTAATTGCAAAACACCACACAAGGGGAATAAAAGACATAATTCATTTATATTTTTTGGTTATTATTAAACCATTTTGTATATAATCCATTTCCAAACAATTACACTTATCAATTTTTATTTAATTATTTTTAAATTGGATTAGTATCAAAATCTATACCAACCATACACCAAGAAAAAAAATAACACACATCAATCTGCATTTTGAAGCAACCCAATAAGCACATGAACCCAAATGGTCATTCATATCATGTCCTAGAACCCAACACACACCATATATCATAAAAAATATGTTCATATTCATCAATGAATTCCTTTAAAATTCACCATCATTAATTAATGGTATTATTACACAATACATTATATCCTAGGGAATTTATTTAATTAATATACTATAATTAATTATCAAAATATTCATAAGGATACAAAAAAATCATAAAAAATAGTGGTTTCAATTGGTTTTTTATAACTCAAAATTTATCCACCCTAAGATTTGGTATTTGGCATAAAAATAGGCTCATAAATAAATTAAATCAAATCAAATAAAAAACAATAAAAATATAAAAGATAAAACTCCTCATTACCCCACCCTTTGAAATTAAATATTAATGGATTTATAATCATCCATTATTCAAAATAACATATCTTCATTAGGATAAACATTTATTTACCCATCCTAGAAGATAAAAATCAATAATGATGAAGGGAAATCTACATGGATAAATGATGATTGGAACAACAATGTTGAAATAAAAAAGATAGACACACATATATTAGGAAACAATTTCAGGGGGGACTCAAAAAAACTACAACACCATGATCTAAGACTCCAAGAAATAATGATTTAGGAACTATCATTTCAAGAGAAGGAAGAATAAATGAATTAATCGATAATATACACCATATAATGACTAGATCTGAAAATAATGATGTTGATACAATTTAGTAGATAATCAAAGATAATGTCATTAAAACAATTCATTTTAGACAATTTAATGGCATCATTACTTTTGATAACTGAATATATTATTTATTCACTTTGTAAAAATTCCATAGATTAATTAATTATGTAATTAAAATCATTTCTCATCAAAACTGACATAAAAACAATGAACTATAAAAAGGGCCAATTTTGAGAAAATAAAAAATGTTTGAAATTAGTTAGAACCAGGATAAGTTAACACTCTATGTGTCATCGTCAAATGATCCACCTTTAGATGATTCACCACTGGGAGGAGTCACTGCTAGATGATTCGTAATTGTATGATTCACCAGTAGATGAGTCACTATCAGTCAATTCACTCATAGGAAGAGTCATTTCCAGATGAGTCAATATGACATGAGTCACTTCTAGAGAATTCACTACTAAATGATTCACTACTTGATGAGTCATCTCCAGGATGAGCCACCTTTAGAAGATTCACCACCAAATTATTGAACAATAGATGATTCACCCCTAGACGAGTCACGACTATGATGAGTCAACAACATAAGAGTCACCACAATATGAGTGAATTCCATACAATTCTGCATTAAAAATAGGAAATTTGGAAAAATGTAAAAATGAGTCACTATTGAAATTAATTACATGTCCCAAATACAACTTAGTCTACCCCGAACAAATTATAAATCAATTTTTTGAGATGTTATTTTATAGAGTTCTTGAAAAATTATATTTCATACCTCTCAAACTAATATGTTTCCCAGGAATTAAAGACCAAACATGATGAAAAGAGAGTATGGTTCCGACAATCCATCCCTCAAGATACCGTTCATAGAAATCACAACACCTGAAACACCACCCCAAATCAATCATTCTAACCCAAAATATCATAATAGCTCAAAAATATATTGTCTCTAATATGAAAACCTTGAATTACATCCCATATTTCTATGAAATATCTGCTATCAGAATTACTATCTCTATCATACGTTTTTAATCACATCATAGTAGAATTTTTCATAATTTGGAATTAATTCATCACTTTTTCTCATGTGGGAATATCATCACAGATAAAAAATTTCATATCACACATAACTTCTTAGGGAAAACAATATATCTAAAAAAACAAATTTCTAAAAAACAAATCAGAAAACAAAATTGAATGGAAAACTCAAATAAAATTATGGTATTGGGCTCGTATATGGGTTTCATGCTCTAATGTATATCATATAAGACACTATGACTCTATATACCATAGAATAAGGGAATGGTTCACCTTTACAACACCTTATCCTGAAGGTTTTGAATATCAACTAGATTCTCCATAAATATTGCATCATCCTCAAAATCAAACTCTCCCTAGTCAATGACATCATAGTCATTATGAAGATACCAATAGAGCTAATAAATATGGAATAAATCATGAACTTGGTCAAGTGGTGTAATTTGTTCTAACTGGTAAGATACCATGACAAAATTCCCTCACACCATGAAGGGTCCAACAAACCAAGGGGATAACTTACTTACCTTGTCAAACCACCACCTCCCATGTTGATTTTAATCCTTGATGAATACATGGTGTCCAACCTTGAACATTATGGAATCCTATAGTGAGAAGCATAAGAAATTATCCAGTCTACTGATTATTTCATCCTCTCTCAAACTAACTCATCATTCTCTATTGTGCTTAGCACCACCTTAGGACAAAGAATAGTTTCCAGCCAATTATCAGACCATTTTAACATAGAATGTCATGGTTGTCAATAAAAATCCTCAATCATGGTCAGGCCAATGGATGAGTGTTCACTATAATTACAAGAAAAGTAATATAAGGGAAATTTTTATACACTATATCCTTTATTATCTAAGATTCATTCTCATAGCATATCCTTCAGTGTATGGATAGTCTTATCTGTCTAGCTATCCATATAATTGAGGAAGGTAATGATGAGTTAAAAATGAGTTCAAAAAACAATATTCTAATACCATCTAAAATCTGAGGTAAAATTTCTATCATTATATAAGAAAATGGACTTTGTAAATACATATATCTTCACTATTTCATCCACTTACCACTTTTCCAAAACATCCACCACACCTAACTCATTGATTGCTTGAATGTGGGTAGAATTCATCAACCAATCCACAACTATCAAAATTGAATTAATACCTCCTTGATATAAGAGTAACATCATGACAAATTACAATTTTATTTCATCTCATTTGTACCTTGTAAGATCAATTTTCTATAAAAAACATCCCAATACATGATACTTGGCCTTTAACTTCTAGAAAAATAGACACAAAGTGACAATCTTCACCCCTACACATTTAATTCCAATCCAAAAAAATAGTTTTCACAATACAATGTACATTTTGAAAACTAAATAGAGTACCACCAAGGGTGGTATATGAAACTAATAAAGAATTACCTCCAGCATAACTACTGGAAAAAAACAACCTCCAATGAAAAAACATATTCTTCTGAACATCCACTGACCATCCCTCAGGAACATCACCATGGACAAAATAATCATGCATCACCTATACCTCTGGGTCTCCACACTATGTGGCCTCCACCAATTTCATTAGGGAAGAATGATCTATACTTTTAAACAAATTTCTTTTAGTACCATCCACTGCTTCATTTATGTGTAGGTTGGTTAACTCGTAAATCACTCTCCAAACATCAGTACATTCTGAAATGATATCATTATAAGACCATATTATCAAATAACCATTGATTAAATTATCATTTTATGAGCTGTAAGGCATCTAAAAATCATATTCATAGAATAAATCCATCCACCTTCACTGTTGCGGACTAATATCGTGATGGTAAAATATATACCACAAAATCTTATGATCTATGAAGACCAAAAATCACTCCCTAATGAGGTAATGTCACTACAACTTATGTGGGGACACAAACGCCTCTTGATCTTGTTCATTGGATCAATATTTTAATTTTTTGGAGTAACAACATTGTATTATAATATATCACTTCCTTCAACAACATTAGTAAATATCCTAATCCCAGAATGAACGTGCCAAAGAATACCTCAAACAACATAGCATCCTCTGGCAGCTGATGTATTGCAGCACTGAACAACATCTCATTCAATGAATCAAATTCTTAATTGAAATGATTGTTCTAAAGAAATTTGGGTCAATCCTAGTTAAAGCTTTCCAAGGGGATGGTGATCGAGATAATTTAGGAATAAACCACTGAGGATATCCTACGTGACCAAATAATCTATGAAAATCCACAATAATCATAGGTACTTCTTATGAAACATTGAAATTATCCTTCATTGGGTCAACATCCACACTCTATTTTACCACACATTACCTAGGAAATAGACCCCTCCTATCCAAAACATACACATGGAAAATTCTTCATTGAGATCCTAACAATGAAGAACCATAAAAATACTCTTGAGATACTCAACATGGTACTCCTTTGAAAATGATTAGATTAAGATATCATTGATGAATTTGAAGACTAGTTTTTCATGGAAAACATGGAAAACATGCATCATAATCCCCGTGACTATTTCAAGATAATTTTAAATCTCAATGACATGACCACAATATTTATGTCCCCATATATATATATAAAGGACATCTTTCAGATATCACTCACCTTTAACCTTAACTGGTGACATCTAGACCATAAAAAGAGCATAAAAAACAAAATCTAACTTTTTCAACTTGTTGAAAAGATCATTAATACTCCAAAGTGGGAAATGTTTCATGATTATTCTCTAATTTGAACTTTGATGGTATATACACAACCTAAAACTACCATCAAACTTTTTAGAGAACAACAATGGAACTACCCATGGGGACATAGTAGTCTAGATGATTAATTTCTACATTTTATCATCAATTTTGATACTAATCTCACAAAACATAGATGTTGATTTCTATTAATGATCCATAGAAATTTTAGAATCATTGTTTCATCACAACCTCAACCTCACACTAGACGAGTAGGGCCATAACCTCCTTCGGGAAATTTTCTAGGAACACCTTGATGGTCCCTGGAGCATCCTCTCTCCTTTTATATAATGATATGGCTGAACAAATATCCATCAATGAAATGTGTGGTTCTAATCACTAACATCCAACCTTTAAACCATTATTTCCAATGAGATACATGCACTGAATATCTATATATGAGAATACATGTTTCTTTTATAAGATCTCGATTATAGTACACCTGAAATAAATCCAATCATTGATAACTATAACATCATATGGTACCATCATGGGAATGAGAAAATCAACTTATAAATGATGTACCATCAACATCAATCTTCTCCCCCTGGACACATCAAACAAGTTGATCTATATTCCGACTAGTGTAATAAACACTAGGGGTATGGGAAGCCTCTCAATGTATAATCCCAAAAATCTAGATAGAGAGATTATAAAAAATTTGTTGTAATTTCAATAATAAAATAATAATAAACTATTGTAGATGATAAAATAATTTTACCTATAACGATCTCCAGTCCAACTAGTAACTGTAGGTGAGGTTAACAATGAAAATCTCTTCCTCAGGCAAATAGAGCTTGATATTCCACTGGAAACTATTCCAGATGATGGATTTTTAGAGACCCGTATCTTGATGTACATTGACATTACATTACATTTGCAGAATACTTAGTACATTACAAAAACACACACACAAGGACCGTAATAGTTTAGTGTCTTTGGAAACTCGGAATATAATCTTCTAATCGTGGTGAAAAATCTTCAACATCTCCTATAAAGATCTTCCCTTTTTTTTCTTAACTAAAACCTTTCTTTATATCATGGGGAAAAGAAAACATAAAAGGGTGAGCTCAAATGCTCAGTAAGGGTAAAAAAAAGAAATATCAATCACATCATATACATAAGAACATAACTTTTGGAAATCTTAACCTGTAAAAGAGATCATAATTTCATAACCTGGGATAACTCATGGCAGTGAAATGTAATCACAATAATGATAACATAAAACATTAAACTTTTTGTCATACACACATAATCGTAGAGAATCATTTCCTGTTAGTCAAGGCTCATTTCCAAGACTATCTTAGTGGAAAAAGTCCCTTTCTGAACCGAGTCACCCTCGTTTCAGTCCTGTTTCACTGAACTGGTATAACATACCACTCCAGCCATGTCTATCTCATGAGATATAAAATCTTTACCCAATGCATTAGACGGAGATATAGGTCCCACCCATCTCATAATGATACCATTCTTATGTGTGCCATAAAATCATAAACCATACATCATTGCATAACCCATTTAATAAAAATGGGAATCTTAAACATCATGACATCATAAAACAATACATATGTGATAAGGGAATTCATAAAAATAATTCCATCACAACATAATCAAATCAATGTAATAATAGGGATAAAAACATAACCCTTTATTATCTTATATGGAAAATAATTTTGATAAAACACATGAACTCCATTCTTGAGGAAAATATCCTTTCTTCTTCAAAAACACTTTTCCTTTCTTAACATGTCGTACAATTATAAACTAAAAGAAGTTGATTAAAAATAAACTTTAAAACTTGTAAAGGAAGCTTCTTGGAAATAATGTTTTAAAAATCCATTCATGCCGTATAAGTTAAGAAAAACATTCTTCGCACTTTTGTCGGAAAAGTCAAAAAGTACCTCTTACGAAAAACGACAAAAGATTCCTTTCATATCCTTTACTAAAAACTCACCTAAGGGTAAAATTAGATTTAAAAAATTGTAGGTTGATGGAAATAATATTAAATATTGAGGAAACATGGATTTGGATGATAAAATACACCCCAGTAAATGCCAAAGTATAAACAATCTCGGATAAAAATGAGATTGTGATATTTCCCTTACCTTAGGTCCGATTTGCTTCATAAGTTTCCGAACCTTCTGTATAATGATTTAAATAATGTCATTTACTTATTACAGAATCATATTCATTGTTATTATATCATATATGGTTCACTTATGACTTTATATTTCCCGTTCTTTTGTAAATTCCATGTTAAAGAGCGTTTTGGGTAAAATCGTTTCATTTATCGTAGGTGTTTGGACTTGTAATTATTCATATGATTACTTAGATCATGATTAATTAATTCCAGAATATAAAATATGATTTATATATATATATATATTCAGAATATACATATATATAATAAATCAGTAAATGGGATGAAATACACCATTCATGGAGATGGTAGGCCGTACGTACGCATGAACGCTGATTTCGTTTCCTTATTGAGTTGAACGGAATTAAGTAGATGACATACATATATATACACATAAATCCAGTATCATTATTATGTCATATATTTCATGATTACTTATTATATATCATTCATGAATGGTTAAAGTG
Source organism: Viscum album (assembly GCA_963277665.1). NCBI lineage: Eukaryota > Viridiplantae > Streptophyta > Magnoliopsida > Santalales > Viscaceae > Viscum > Viscum album. Next base: position 365,930 of record CAUJRU010000573.1, read on the forward strand.
GAGAATGAATCTCATTGCGTCGTGGAGACGGTAGTCCGTACGTATGCACGAGCGATGATATCGTTCTCATGATCGTGGGACTGTATTGGAGTGTATGTATACTATTTCAGAATCAATATCACTTTAAAATAATAATATATAGTTATTATTTACACCATTATACCCATCCAAGTAAGGTGGTGGTGGAAAATAGATTTCACCACGGCATGGAGACGGTATTCCGTACGTACGTACGCGCGGTGATTTCTTTTTCCGTAGGATGGATAGATGGTGAAATAGGATTGTTTCATAATTATAATAACATATCAGTATATGAGTGATAATGATGTTATTACTTAATAATGAAATAACCTAAGAAGTAGAATTGGATGAAGAAATAACGGTGAAAGAATCGGTAACGGAAATTACCTCTTCTTTGAAGCACCTCTTTGAGACCTCCTCTTAGGGAACTAAAATTGGTCTTTGAGGAAGACCAGAACCTCTATGATCTTTCTAGGGAAGTGTAGAAGAGAATTGTTCAGGGGTTGGCCGAGCATGAAGGCTCAATGTTGTGCGAGGAAGAGAGGGAGGAGGTGCCCTTTTATAAGGGAGGAGAGGGGCTCCTTCGGAAAAACTAAAAATATTATTTTATTATAAAGTCAACTTCGGTTTTAAATAGATCCAAATTGATTTATTTCAAAGATAATGTGGGGATGGGTCGAACGCTTCTCATCCAATAGGATTTAGAAAAGTTTAGGTTATTATTTTAACCTTATCAATTATATTTAACTCTAAGTTAAATAATTTAACTTTTACTGTGTCTTTTTGTTTTCGTACACTATATGGTTAATAAACGTACTATAAGAAGACAAACAAACCCCAAATTGTTTATTATTAATATATATAACCTTATCTAAGTCATTTGGCCGAACCATAGATTTTTAGGAATAAAATAACAATTAATAATATAATATTTGTTTTAAAAACTATTTTATGTCAATTTTGACACTATTTAGTAATTGATTTTTGTGAAAATCATAACAGAATGATAAGTTCGATAAAAGTTAATTAAATCAATACTAAAATGTCATATTAACCTATAAAATTAGTGTAATTCATAAAAAGTCTTAAATTACATTTATTTTGGTATTTATAACATCAATTATGTCAATATTTCATTAATAAGATAATTACTGCATCATCTTTGTGTCATAAATGAATTAAATTATTTTATGTATAAAAATTACAAATAAAATACCATTATATAGGAAATATTATTAGATTTCTAATGAATATTTACAATCTAATTTATCTTATGTATAACTCTATATTACAATTTTTTTAGTAAATAAACTTTGATTTTAATTCTTTTAACCCTTCTTTAAATAAATTAATAATAAATGTCCTAATCTAATCCATGTGGGACTAAATGGTCATATTTCATTACTAAGTTTGTTTTTGGTCGAATTACACTTGTCCAATAGAATTAGGACATGTGTTAGGGTAATAATAATATCATTTCAACCCTTAATTACCCTATTTACTTTAAATCGTGGTAAATAAAAGTAACAAGTTACTATTCACCAAAAATTATTTTCATCTCATTCAACCACATTTTACTTACTGACATCAACCGTGTCTCTCGGATTTTTGAAATTCCACTCACAGAAGTGGTAAAATTATGTTTTATGAAAAATTCAGTTTTTTAACTACCACTTAGTGGTTTCACTATTCATCAAAAATTGAAAGTTTTCAGAAAAATACCAAAAATTAGGCCTAAGCTATATTTGATATTATGAACTCAAAAATAATTTCTATTTTACCAAATTCAAAACATATATGTTGCATTAATTAATTTAAAATTTAATTCCCGTCGTCGAAACAAATAGCGTGTTCTTAAAAGATAATAACTATCAAAAGATTGACACTTGTTTATGTCTGGTTTAAATGTGAAATTACATCCAATGACCAACATTGTATTAAATTGTAAAAATATATTCTAAATATAATTTAAAACCACTCAAATTTATAATTTATCACTATAAATTTTTTCGATTGAAAAAGTTGTTTTTAATTAAAATTTATTAATTTTCACTATTCATCAAAATATGAAAGTTATCCGAAAATCACCAAAATTTCCCCCTAAGCTAATTTCGAAATTCTGAATCGAAAAATGAAGTCCATTTTGAAAAATAAAATTTACAAAATTTTAAAAAGTGGTTATTACTATTCATAACGGCTAGTTATAATAATATTTTAATAGCATATCGTTGTTTAGCAAAACTTGGTGTTGCGTACAACACACGCTATCGTGGAAGGTCGCGATTGGGTGTAATTCAAGCCAGGTCAGTGACGTGTGTTGTGAAAGCTCCTTTTGGTGTAGCGTATAACACAAGACATTAATGAAATTAAAAAGAATATTTTTCATAAAATATCGGGGTGTTACATTCTACCCCCCTTAAAATGAATTTCGCCCTCGAAATTCGTCGGGGTTATAAATGGTTTACTATTCGAAAGTTTCTTTAATCTAAACCCACATAGTAAAAAGGAATACCAAAAACAATATTTAAAAACAAAAGTATGAAATGTAACGGTTACCCAAATAAACTAATCACTGGGTTTCCACATAGGTGAAAATATGGATATGGAAGAGAAATCTAACAGTCATGTTCTTTTGGAGAGTGGTAGAGAACATGGCTATGGAAAAACCAACAATCACAAAGCCATAAATTTGTGACGATCTAAGGTACCATCAGATTCATCAGATATAAGATCACTAAGACAACCGTTTTTGTTTTCAAGATCATTTCTCTAAAGTTGATGAAATTGGAATTAGGAGAAATACTTTTGTGATTTTGGTATAGTCTCACCATTTGTCGTTCTTTGGACAATTTCCACATCATCCCTTAAAGAAATGAAGTTGAATTTGTCATTCGTGATGTGTTAGAAGATCATGTGATAGAATGATGGGTCATTCCATCTCTTTCAAATAAAAGGTTAGCAAAAGTTATAAGTCCATGTTATGGTTAATCGTATATGGTTCCAAAAATGAACTTATACTTCATATATCATACCGCTTAATAAAATAAAACTAGTTTCTACTAACCAGGGACTTCCTGTAGGCCAGTGGTAGGCGATAAAGGCCAGTCGCACTTCGGTTGTGGGTTCGATTCCCACAGCCTTATCCGACGCGATGGGTTGTCGCCCGTCCTGCAGGTTGTCCTTTTTCTAAAGCTATATTACTATAACATCCCATCAATAATATCGAAAAACATTTTATCCTAACTTATGTCCAACATAATCCATTCTAAGCTTATCTAAAATACTTCGGTCCAAGATCATAGTATAAAAGAATGGTTACTGGAAATGTCATAGAACAATCACGTGAATGCCATCATTTATCCCCCATATATCATAAGATATATCTTTCTGGTCAAATTACAAACATGTGAATACCTTAATCATGTATTCTCTTGAAGAATGAATACCCATTGAACCTTAGGGAAAACATGAATGCAATTAAAAGTTAACACTTTCCACACACCAAAATCCACAAAATTCTATATACTCAAACCATGATATCACTTAGTCCTTATATCAATCATGAGCTCATGAATACAATCAAACATCTCATTATCGTCTTATCCCTGCATTATGCGCATATCATCTACATTCCAAAAATATATGAATAACCTTTCATGGATACGGGTACAATTAATCATACACTTTCAAAACTCAAGGAAAGACAACAGTGTAACAATACATAGATGTCTCTTTATTCCATAGTACCATGAGATTACTTATACAACATTACACATGATAAACATGTCATCATTCCACTACATTCTTAAACCATTGACCAAGCTTCAACAATTCTTTCATCTCACATATCATTTGTAGTCTCTTCATCATCATCAACATAAATACTACCCATACGACCATACCGATTCTCTTCATGAGACTTTCCCTTAGGGAATTGGTTTGCATAATGCCCGTACATTCCACATTTAAAACATTTAACCATTGTTGATGTCGTAGCAATACCATTATCCACATCCCTGGTGTTAACTGAACATTTTCCTTTGAAGTTACTGGCTTTGTTTCATTCTTTTACACACCCAAAGCATCTTCCAGTTCCTGTGAAACATTCTCCTTGATGCCTCTTCGCACATGATTTACACAGGGGAAATTGAACTTTCTTTCCTCTATGATCATCATGAAACTCCATCTTTCTCTTATTAGACGAGTCAGGAAACTTACCAAATTTTACTTTATTGATCATATTATGAGATTGCTGATTAGGCATAATAATGATGTTTGGACTTCCAAATCCCATTTCATTTGGTTGCTCATGAAGACTATCATTCCATTGTCCATCATATCCTCCATTATCGTGAATCATCTTGTTTCCAGCCATTTTCTAAAACCCAAAAAGTATAGCGTGAGAGGAAAAAATGATTCTAGGGAAAACAACATTATAAAGGGGGAGTATCCTCAATATCTAACTTCTTAGGTTAAATTCTAAGATCGTTAGCTCAATTCTAGGACTATAACCTATACGTATACTTAACCTTACAGACATCTCTAGATATACCTTAGAAATATCTCTAGGGATCTCACTAAAGTTCTCGCATCCTAGTTTCCAAAGGTTGACTAATCCTTTCCTCTGATACCAACTGTAGAGACCCATATCTTGACGTAGATTGACATTACATTACATTTGCGGAATACTTAGTACATTACAAAAATACACACACAAGGACCGTAATAGTTTATTGTCTTTGGAAACTCGGAATATAATCTTCTAATCGTGGTGAAAGATCTTCAACATCTCCCATAAAGATCTTCCCTTTTTTTTCTTACCTAAAACCTTTCTTTATATACTGGGGAAAAGAAAACATAAATGGGTGAGCTCAAATGCTCATTAAGGGTAAGCAAAAGAAATATCAATCAAATCATATACATAAGAACATAACTTTTGTAAATCTTAACCTGTAAAAGAGATCATAATTTCATAACCTGGGATAACTCATGGCAGTGAAATGTAATCACAATAATCATAACATAAAACATTAAACATTGTGGCATACACACATAATCATAGAGAATCATTTCTTGTTAGTCAAGACTCATTTCCAAGACTATCTTAGTGGACAAAGTCCCTTTCTGAACCGAGTCACCCTCGTTTCAGTCCTGTTTCACTGAACCGGTATAACCTACCATTCCATCCATGTCTATCTCATGAGATATAAAATCTTTACCCAATGCATTGGAGGGAGATATAGGTCCCACCCATCTCATAATGATACCATTCTTATGTGTTCCACAAAATCATAAACCATACATAATTTCATAACCCATGTAATAAAAATGGGAATCTTAAACATCATGACATCATAAAACAATTCATATACGATAAAGGAATTCATAAAAATAATTCCATCACAACATAATCAAATCAATGTAATAATAGGGATAAAAACAGAACTCTTTATTATCTTAGATGTAAAGTAATTTTGATAAAACACTTGAACTCCATTCTTGAGGAAAATATCCTTTCTTCTTCAAAAAAACTTTTCCTTTCTTAAAATGTCATACAATTATAAACTAAAAGAATTTGATTAAAAGTAAACTTTAAAACTTGTAAAGGAAGCTTCTTGGAAATAATTTTTTAAAAATCCATCCATGCCGTATAAGTTTAGAAAAACATTCTTCGTACTTTTTTCGGAAAAGTCAAAAAGTACCTCGTACGAAAAACGACAAAAGATTCCTTTCATATCCTTTACTAAAAACTCAACTAAGGGTAAAATTAGATTTAAACAATTGTAGGTGGATGGAAATAATATTACATATTGAGGAATCATGGATTTGGATGATAAAATACACCCTAGTAAATACCAAAGTATAAACAATCTCGGATAAAAATGAGATTGTGATATTTCCCTTACCTTAGGTCCGATTTGCTTCATAAGTGTCGAACCTCCTGTATAATGATTTAAATAATGTCATTGACTTATTACAGAATCATATTCATTGTTATTATATCATATATGGTTCACTTATGACTTTATATTACCTGTTATTTTGTAAATTCTATGTTAAAGAGCGTTTTGGGTAAAATCATTTCATTTATCGTAGGTGTTTGGACTTGTAATTATTCATATGATTACTTAGATCATGATTACTTAATTCTAGAATATAAAACATGATTTATATATATATATATATATATTCAGAATATACATATATATAATAAATCAGTAAATGGAATGAAATACACCGTTCATGGAGACGGTAGGTCGTACGTACGCATTAACGTTGTTTTCGTTTCCTTATTGAGTTGAACGGAATTAAGTAGATGACATACATATATATACACATAAATACAGTATCATTATTATGTCATATATTTCATGATTACTTATTATATATCATTCATGAATGGTTAAAGTGGAGAATGAATCTCATCGCGTCGTGGAGACGGTAGTCCGTACGTACGCATGAGTGATGATATCGTTCTCATGATCGTGGGACTGTATTGGAGTGTATGTATACTATTTCAGAATCAATATTACTTTAAAATAATAATATATAGTTATTATTTACACCATTATACCCATCCAAGTAAGGTGGTGGTGGAAAATATATTTCACCACAGCGTGGAGACGGTATTCTGTACGTACGCACGCGCGGTGATTTCGTTTTCCGTAGGATGGATAGATGGTGGAATATGATTGTTTCAGACTTATAATAACATATCATTATATGAGTGATACTGATGTTATTACTTAATAATGAAACAGCCTAATAAGAAGAAGTGGAAGAAGAAATAAAGGTGAAAGAATCGGTAACGGAAATTACCTCTTCTTTGAAGCGCCTCTTTGAGACCTCCTCTTAGGGCACTAAAATTGGTCTTTGAGGAAGACCAGAACCTCTAGGATTTTTCTAGGGAAGTGGAGAAGAGAATTTGTCAGGGGTTGGCCGAGCTTGAAGGCTCAATGTTGTGTGAGGAAGAGAGGGAGGAGGTGCCATTTTATAAAGGAGGAGAGGGGCTCCTTTGGAAAAACTAAAAATATTATTTTATTATAAAGTCAAGTTCAGTTTTAAATAGCTCCAAATTGATTTATTTAGAGGATAAGGTGGGGATGGGTCGAACTCATCTCATCCAATAGGATTTAGGTAAGTTTAGGTTATTATTTTAACCTTATCAATTAGATTTAACTCTATGTTAAATAATTTAACTTTTACCGTGTCTTTTTGTTTTCTTACACTATATGGTTAATAAACTTACTATAAGAAGCCAAACGAACCCCAAATTGTTTATTATTAATATATATAACCTTATCTAAGTCATTTGGCCGAACCTTATATATTTAGGAATAAAATAACAATTAATAATATAATATTTGTTATAAAAACTATTTTATGTCAATTTTGAAACTATTTAGTAATTGATTTTTGTGAAAATCATAACAAAATGATAAGTTCAAACAAAGTTAATTAAATCAATAATAACATGTCATATTAACCTATAAAATTAGTGTAATTCATAAAAAGTCTTAAATTACATTTATTTTGGTATTTATAACATCAATTATGTCAATATTTAATTAATAAGATAATTACTGCATCATCTTGGTGTCATGAATAAATTAAATTATTTGATGTCTAAAAATTACAAATAAAATACCATTATATAGGAAATATTTTTAGATTTCTAATAAATATTTACAATAGAAATTATCTTATGTATAACTCTATATTAAATTTTTTTTAGTAAATAAACATTGATTTTAACTCTTTTAACCCTTCTTTAAATAAATTAATAATAAATGTCCTAATCTAATCTAAGTGGGCCTAAATGGTCATATTTTATTCCTAAGTTTGTTTTTGGTCGAATTACACTTGTCCAATAGATTTAGGACATGTGTTAGGGTAATAATAATATCATTTCTACACATAATTACCCTATTTACTTTTAACCGTGGTAAATAAAATTAAAAAGATACTATTCACCAAATATTATTTTCATCTCATTGAACCACATTTTACTTACTGAGATCAACCGTGTCTCTCAGATTTTTGAAATTCCACTCACAGAAGCGGTAAAATTATGTTTTATGAAAAATTCAGTTTTTTTAACTACCACTTAGTGGTTTCACTATTCATCAAAAATTGAAAGTTTTCAGAAAAATACCAAAAATTAGGCCTATGATATATTTGATTTTATGAACACAAAAATGATTTCTATTTTACCAAATTAAAAATATATCAGTTGCATTAATTAATTTAAAAATTAATTCCCGTCGTCAAAACAAATAGCGTGTTCTTAAGAGATAATAACTATCAAAAGATTGACACTTGTTTATGTCTGATTTAAATGTGAAATTACATCAAATGACCAACATTGTATTAAATTGTAAAAATATATTCTAAATATACATTAAAACCACTCAAATTAATAATTTATCACTATTAATTTTTTCGATTGAGAAAGTTGTTTTTAATTAAAATTTATTAATTTTCACTATTCATCAAAATACGAAAGTTATCCGAAAATCACCAAAATTTCACCCTAAGCTAATTTCCATATTCTGAATCGAAAAATGAAGTCCATTTTGAAAAATAAAATTTACAAAATTTTAAAAAGTGGTTATTACTATTCATAACGGCTAGTTTTAATAATATTTTAATAGCATATCGTTGTTTAGCGAAACATGGTGTTGCGTACAACACACGCTATCATGGAAGGTCGCGATTGCGTGTAATTCAAGCCAGGTCAGTGATGTGTGTTGTGAAAGCTCCTTTTGGTGTAGCGTATAACACAAGACATTAATTAAATTAAAAAGAATATTTTTCATAAAATTTCGGGGTGTTACATTCTACCCCCCTTAAAATGAATATCGCTCTCGAAATTCGTCGGGGTTACAAATGGTTTACTATTCGAATGTTTCTTTAATCGAAACCCACATCATAAAAAGGAATACCAAAAACAATATTTAAAAACCAAAGTATGAAATGTAACGGTTACCCAAATAAACTAATCACTGGATTTCCACATAGGTGAAAATATGGATATGGAAGAGAAATCTAACAATCATGTTCTTTTGGAGAGTGGTAGAGAACATGGCTATGGAAAAGCCAAAAATCACAAAGCCATAAATTTGTGACGATCTAAGGTACCATCTGATTCATCAGATATAAGATCACTAAGACAACAATTTTGGTTTTCAAGATCATTTCTCTATAGTTGATGAAATTGGAATTAGAAGAAATACTTTTGTGATTTTGGTATAGTCTCACCGTTTGTCGTTCTTTGGACAATTTCCACATCATCTCTTAATGAAATAAAGTTGAATTTGTCATTTGTGATGTGTTAGAAGATCATGTGATAGAATGATGGGTCATTCCATCTCTTTCAAATAAAAGGTTAGCAAAAGTTATAAGTCCATGTTATGGTTAATCGTATATGGTTCCAAAAATGAACTTATACATCATATATCATACCGCTTAATAAAATAAAACTAGTTTTACTAACCAGGGACTTCCTGTAGGCCAGTGGTAGGCGATAAAGGCCAGTCGCACTTCGGTTTTGGGTTCAATTCCCACAGCCTTGTCCGACGCGATGGGTTGTCGCCCATCCTGCAGGTTGTCCTTTTTCTAAATCTATATTACTATAACATCCCATCAATAATATCGAAAAACGTTTTATCCTAACTTATGTCCAACATAATCCATTCTAAGATTATCTAAAATACTTCAGTTCAAGATCATAGTATAAAAAAATGGTTACTTGAAATGTCATAGAACAATCACGTGAATGCCATCATTTATCCCCCATATATCATAAGATATATCTTTCTGGTCAAATTACAAACATGTGAATACCTTAATCATGTATTCTCTTGAAGAATGAATATCCATTGAACCTTAGTGAAAACATGAATGCAGTTAAAAGTTAACACTTTCCACATACCAAAATCCTCAAAATTCTATATACTCAATCCTTGATATCACTTAGTCCTTATATCAATCATGAGCTCATGAATACAATCAAACATCTCATTATCGTCTTATCCCTGCATTATGCGCATATCATCTACATTCCAAAAATATCTGAATAACCTTTCATGGATACTAGTACCATTAATCATACACTTTCAAAACTCAAGGAAAGACAACAGTGTAACAATCCTTAGATGTCTCTTTATTCCATAGTACCATGAGATTACTTATACAGCATTACACATGATAAACATGTCATCATTCCACTACATTCTTAAACCATTGACCGAGCATCAACAATTCTTTCATCTCACATATCATTCGTAGTCTCTTAATCATCATCAAAATAAATACTACCCATACGACCATACTGATTCTCTTCATGAGACTTTCCCTTAGGGAATTGGTTTTCATAATGCCCGTACATTCCACATTTAAAACATTTAACCATTTTTGATGTCGTAGCAATACCATTATCCTCATCCCTGGTGTTAACTGAACAATTTCCATTGAACTTACTGGCTTTGTGTTCTTCTTTTCCACACCCAAAGCATATTCCAGTTCCTTTGAAACATTCTCCTTGATGCCTCTTCCCACATGATTTACATAGGGGAAATTGAACTTTCTTTCCTCTATGATCATCATGAAACACCATCTTTCTCTTATTAGACGAGTCAGGAAACTTACCAAATTTTACTTTATTGATCATATTATGAGATTGCTGATTCGGAATAATAATGACGTTTGGACATCCAAATCCCATTTCATTTGGTTGCTCATGAGGAATATCATTCCATTGTCCATCATATCCTCCATTATCGTGAATCATCTTGTTTCCAGCCATTTTCTAAAACCCAAAAAGAATAGTGTGAGAGGCAAAAATCATTCTAGGGAAAACAACATTATAAAGGGGGAGTATCCTCAATATCTAACTTCTTAGGTTAAATTCTAAGATCGTTAGCGCAATTCTAGGACTATAACCTATACATATACTTAACCTTAGAGACATCTCTAGACATGCCTTAGAAATATCTCTAGGGATCTCACTAATGTTCTCGCATCCTAGTTTCCAAAGGTTGACTAAACCTTTCCTCTGATACCAACTGTAGAGACCCGTATCTTGACGTACATTGACATTACATAACATTTTCGGAATACTTAGTACATTACAAAAAAACACACACAAGGACCGTAATAGTTTATTGTCTTTGGAAACTCGGAATATAATCTTCTAATCGTGGTGAAAGATCTTCAACATCTCCCATAAAGATCTTCCCTTTTTTTTCTTACCTAAAACCTCTCTTTATATCCTGGGGAAAAGAAAACATAAAAGGGTGAGCTCAAATGCTCAGTAAGGGTAAGTGAAGGAAATATCAATCAAATCATATACATAAGAACATAACTTTTGGAAATCTTAACCTGTAAAAGAGATCATAATTTCATCACCTGGGATAACTCATGGCAGTGAAATGTAATCACAATAATCATAAAATAAAACATTAAACATTGTGTCATACACACATAATCATAGAGAATCATTTCTTGTTAGTCAAGACTCATTTCCAAGACTATCTTAGTGGACAAAGTCCCTTTCTGAACCGAGTCACCCTCGTTTCAGTCCTGTTTCACTGAACCGGTATAACCTACCATTCCAGCCATGTCTATCTCATGAGATATAAAATCTTTAACCAGTGCATTGGAGGGAGATATAGGTCCCACCCATCTCATAATGATACCATTCTTATGTGTGCCACAAAATCATAAACCATACATCATTGCATAACCCATGTAATAAAAATGGGAATCTTAAACATCATGACATCATAAAACAATTCATATACGATAAAGGAATTCATAAAAATAATTCTATCACAACATAATCAAATCAATGTAATAATAGGGATAAAAACAGAACTATTTATTATCTTAGATGGAAAATAATTTTGATAAAACACTTGAACTCCATTCTTGAGGAAAATATCCATTCTTCTTCAAAAAAACTTTTCCTTTCTTAACATGTCGTACAATTATAAACTAAAAGAAGTTGATTAAAAATCAACTTTAAAACTTGCAAAGGAAGCTTCTTGGAAATAATTTTTTAAAAATCCATTCATGACGTATAAGTTAAGAAAAACATTCTTCGTACTTTTGTCGGAAAAGTCAAAAAGTACCTCGTACGAAAAACGACAAAAGATTCCTTTCATATCCTTTACTAAAAACTCAACTAAGGGTAAAGTTAGATTTAAACAATTGTAGGTGGATGGAAATAACATTACATATTGAGGAAGCATGGATTTGGATGATAAAATACACCCTAGTAAATGCCAAAGTATAAACAATCTCGGATAAAAATGAGATTGTGATATTTCCCTTACCTTAGGTCCGATTTGTTTCATAAGTGTCCGAAACTCCTGTATAATGATTTAAATAATGTCATTGAATTATTACAGAATCATATTCATCGTTATTATATCATATATGGTTCTCTTATGACTTTATATTACCCGTTCTTTTGTAAATTCCATGTTAAAGAGCGTTTTGGGTAAAATTATTTCATTTATCGTAGGTGTTTGGACTTGTAATTATTCATATGATTAATTAGATCATGATTACTTAATTCCATAATATAAAACATGATTTATATAGATATATATATATTCAGAATATACATATATATAATAAATCAGTAAATGGAATGAAATACACCGTTCATGGAGACGGTAGGCCGTACGTACGCATGAACGTTGTTTTCGTTTCCTTATTGAGTTGAACGGAATTAAGTAGATGACATACATATATATACACATAAATACAGTATCATTATTATGTCATATATTTCATGATTACTTATTATATATCATTCATTAATGGTTAAAGTGGATAATGAATCTCATCGCGTCGTGGAGACGGTAGTCCGTACGTACGCACGAGCGATGATATCGTTCTCATGATCATGGGACTATATTGGAGTGTATGTATACTATTTAATAATCAATATTACTTTAAAATAATAATATATAGTTATTATTTACACCATTATACCCATCCAAGTAAGGTGGTGGTGGAAAATAGATTTCACCACGGCGTGGAGACGGTATTCTGTACGTACGCACGGGCGGTGATTTCGTTTTCCGTAGGATGGATAAATGGTGAAATAGGATTGTTTCATACTTATAATAACATATCAGTATATTAGTGATACTGATGTTATTACTTCATAATGATACAACCTAAGAATAAGAAGTGGAAGAAGAAATAAAGGTGAAAGAATCGGTAACGGAAATTACCTCTTCTTTGAAACGCCTCTTTGAGACCTCCTCTTAGGGCACTAAAATTGGTCTTTGAGGAAGACCAGAACCTCTACGATTTTTCTAGGGAATTTGAGAAGAGAATTTTTCAGGGGTTGTCCGAGCTTGAAGGCTCAATGTTGTGTGAGGAAGAGAGGGAGGAGGTGCCATTTTATATGGGAGGAGAGGGGCTCCTTTGGAAAAACTAAAAATATTATTTTATTATAAAGTCAAGTTTGGTTTTAAATAGCTCCAAATTGATTTATTTTGAGGATAAGGTGGGTATGGGTCGAACTCCTCTCATCCAATAGGATTTAGACAAGTTTAGGTTATTATTTTAACCTTATCAATTAGATTTAACTCTAAGTTAAATAATTTAACTTTTACCGTGTCTTTTTGTTTTCTTACACTATATGGTTAATAAACTTACTATAAAAGCCAAACGAACCCCAAATTGTTTATTATTAATATATATAACCTTATATAAGTCATTTGGACGAACCTTATATTTTTAGGAATAAAATAACAATTAATAATGTAATATTTGTTTTAAAAACTATTTTATGTCAATTTTGAAACTATTTAGTAATTGATTTTTGTGAAAATTATAACAGAATGATAAGTTCGAAAAAAGTTAATTAAATAAATAATAACATGTCATATTAACCTAGAAAATTAGTGTAATTCATAAAGTCTTAAATTACATTTATTTTGGTATTTATAACATCAATTATGTCAATATTTAATTAATAAGATAATTACTGCGTCATCTTTGTGTCATGAATAAATTAAATTATTTGATGTCTAAAAATTTCAAATAAAATACCATTATGTAGGAAATCTTTTTAGATTTCTAATTAATATTTACAATATAATTTATCTTATTTATAACACTATATTAAATTTTTTTAGTAAATAAACATTGATTTTAACTCTTTTAACCCTTCTTTAAATAAATTAATAATAATTGTCCTAATCTAATCCAAGTGGGCCTAAATGGTCATATTTTATTCCTAAGTTTGTTTTTGGTCGAATTACACTTGTCCAATAGAACTAGGACATGTGTTAGGGGAATAATAATATCATTTCTACCTTTAATTACCCTATTTACTTTTAACCGTGGTAAATAAAATTAAAAAGTTAATATTCCTCAAAAATTATTTTCTTCTCATTGAACCACATTTTACTTACTGAGATCAACCGTGTCTCTCGGATTTTTGAAATTCCACTCACATAAGCAGTAAAATTATGTTTTATGAAAAATTCAGTTTTTTTAACTACCACTTAGTGGTTTCACTATTCATCAAAAATTGAATGTTTTCAGAAAAATACCAAAAATTAGGCCTAAGATATATTTGATTTTATGAACTCAAAAATGATTTCTATTTTACCAAATTCAAAACATATCAGTTGCATTAATTAATTTAAAAATTAATTCCCGTCGTCAAAACAAATAGCGTGTTCTTAAGAGATAATAACTATCAAAAGATTCACACTTGTTTATGTCTGGTTTAAATGTGAAATTACATCCAATGACCAAAATTGTATTAAATTGTAAAAATATATTCTAAATATACTTTTAAACCACTAAAATTAATAATTTATCACTATTAATTTTTTCGATTGACAAATTTGTTTTTAATTAAAATTTAGTAATTTTTACTATTCATCAAAATATGAAAGTTATGTGAAAATCACCAAAAATTCACCCTAAGCTAATTTCGATATTCCGAATCCAAAAATGAAGTCCATTTTGAAAAATAAAATTTACAAAATTTCAAAAAGTGGTTATTACTATTCATAACGGCTAGTTTTAATAATATTTTAATAGCATATCGTTGTTTAGCGAAACTTGGTGTTGCGTACAACACATGATATCCTGGAAGGTCACGATTGCGTGTAATTCAAGCTAGGTCACTGATGTGTGTTGTGAAAGATCCTTTTGGTGTAGCGTATAACACAAGACATTAATGAAATTAAAAAGAATATTTTTCATAAAATCTCGGGGTGTTACAGGATGAAAGCTGCACAGAAGAACGAAATCTCCCCAATACCAAAAAAATGGATGATTACCAAATGTTATAATTTGATGATTATGGGGGAAAATCTTGGATGGTAGAAACACCAATGGCCTCAACAAAAAATTCATTCAACTAAGAAATCTTCTACATATATAAATATGTTGATTCCCCTTTCAGGGAAATTCTCCCCAAGAGTTCATCCACTTGATCACTTATACCATTTTATGAACCTCCTAGTCTGTTCGAAATGTAAAATGTGTAACTGCATATTATATCATAGGATGTAGTGCCTACTCAAGAAACATCACTCAAGGCTCCAAATCTAGAAAAAGATATTGGTAGAAGATGAAAAGGTTCATGTTCATAATCTTGAACTCCCAAAAATATATTCTCTTATGAAAAATGGATAGTATCTTCTAACTCTTCTCAACCTTCTTGGTCGGTGATAGGTACTCTTTCCAAAAGAGCTTCTATAAATTTTCCAATGAAACATATGCATTCCTATGATAACAAATGTATAATATATACCATGGATTCACATCTCCTCACATCTGACTGACCACAAACAAGACACAATAATCCATTAAGGATCTAAAATTGATATATCAAGATCTTCTGGAAAACACATTATTTATATATCATAAATTCTCCCCTCATACATTACCAATGATTTCCACTAAAAATCATGCAACAAACACAAACACTGTTAAGAATCCTTTGTTAGATCTAACATCGTTGACTTTACTCAGCCTTCATATTGATCCTAAATCCATTGAGCCACATGTAGAAAATGACAAGGAGTCATAGATTAATGAAAAACTTGGATTTTTAAGCCCTTTATTATGGATTTTTGTTATGATATATTAAAATTATCTTTAATAGATTTTATTCATTTTATTGATTTTGAATTTCCCCAAAGAATCCAATTAAATCCATAACATGAGTAATAACGATTCATGTGCCTACCCTACATCTCAACCTTGTTATAATTACCATATAATATGGTTGATAAATAATCCCAGAGTTAGTGCATTGGATCATGGGGGGGGGGGGGTAAATACCATGTATTAGTCACTCTCCCTATCCTAAGCAACACACCATGGTTAATTGAAATTATTTCCATACAAACTGATGCATTCTTCACAATTCCAAACTATGAACTCCACTATATCTCTCAACCATTATCTCTGATACCAATATATAATGATCCACTCCCTCCAGTGATTCCACAATAAGAATATATAAATAATGTTTGCATGAGTCTCATCTCTTATATGCATCGAGTTGGTGACTAGCACCAAGGGTGTACAAATCTCACAATATGGGAGGCTGTACACTTTTTAAGGAAAAATATCTGGAGCTTGAAAATTTGAACAAAAATATACTCTATGAAATTTATATACAAGAAACAACAAACAAACCCATAATTCATGTGTAAAAAAATCATTCTAATAAAAACATCAAATGTTAATAACAAAATACAAAATGAGGAAAAAACATAGCTATTATCCAAGGTATGTTCTAGTAGTTATCATCATGGCCCATGTAATAAATCTTGAGACAAAAAAATAAAATTAAAAATGTTGGTTAGGATACATTTATTATCTGTAAGAAAACCAATTTCTCTAATGTACTAGTGGGATGAGCATACGAATTATTCGTGAGAAAAAAAAACAAAAAATGTATCACCAAAGATGGATACTAAACTAAACCGAAACCTCACCAACGATGACATACCAAATAATAGATCCAGAGAATATAATATAATATAATTCACATCAATGATAGGTTTCCATGGGCCACTTCCCCATAATTATCCAATCTCACACCCCCAAAAATAATCATCTTGGTGCTCCCACATATTCCATGTATATCATATCACATCACGTTTAAACCCACTTGGTCCATTTATCACCATACAAATCTCCCTCACACATCTCTATCACATATCACGACACAACTCATCCTGATGATGTCTGGGAAAACACAACCCATCCCATCTAGAAGACACTTGGGGAAATACTCCATAACTCATCTTGAATATCATGGGACCACACATCACAACTCACCCAAAGACACCTGAGCAGCTATCTCTTGGAAGATGGATCAAGGAATAGTTGGTTTCCATCAATCTATCCATCAACTAGGATGTTGGGAATGATACACTCCTCATGAATATGTGTCTATCAGCCTATTTTACTCCACCTAGGTGGGGGTGAATATGAATGTAACTTGAAAAATTGAATTCATACATACATTCATATTAATATATAAATAAATGAACACAATCCTGACTTATGGGATTAAATGTAGATCACCATCCAACTAAAAAGTCCCTGACATCCTCCACCAGGACTAAATGCACAACTCCACACAAGAAAAATGCAATACATATTTCATTTTGAAACATTAGTTAGGATTAAACAATTTTCTGGATTCTCCATTACCAACTTTTTCCAATAAAACATTTCTATTTACTTATAATATAATATCATTTATATAATCATCCATACCAATTGTGCACCTAAATCAAAAATACACACAATAAGAAGCATTTTGAAACAACTAGATAACCAAAAGCAACCCCACTATTTATTCTTGTCATTTCTATTTCTCTCAAACACTTCATATCACATACAAAATATTTTCAAATAAATAATATAATATCTTTTCAATTCCCCTTACATAAAAGAGGGTTTTATATCACAATCCTTTAGGTTTTAGGGGAATTATATTCATTAACAGACTATAAATAATTATTTAATTAATAATTATGAAACCTAATAATAAAAAAATATACTTATTATGAGTAAGTTGGGAAAAAAAATTCTTACATCAGATATGATAGTTTTTTTTGAAATATATAAATAAACATAATATCAAATCAAATAAAATAAATATATGAAAAATCGAAAGATAAAAATTCATATCCCCCACCAATTTATAATCAATATCAATTGATTCATTATCTTCCTTAATTCATAATAATCAATCACACTAAAGAAAAACATTTATATATCAATCAAATAGGATACACAATCAAAAAATATTAAAGAAATACTACCTAGAATATAGGTGATTGACATAGCCTTATAGATGTTGTAATAGAGTTTCACATAAAACTAGAAACTATGATTGTGTGGGAATCAAATGAACTACAACACCTCATTTGACAACACCAATGATAATGAATTTGGTACATCCTATATCATGAGATGGAAAATTAATAAACAAAGCGATAATCTCCGTCTTAGAAGAACTATTTATGAAACTAACAAAGATGAAATGCATAGAAGGCCAATAATGGAGATTTCATTGAAACCATGGGTCTAATATGTTTTAAATGTATTAATACTTTTTTATAACTCTATATATAACTGATACACTCTATAAAAAACCATAAAATCACTAATTAGGTAATTAAACTCATTCCCAATAATAAAATGATGTAAAATGAGAAGAATAAATAATTTGTAAAATTCATAGATAAATGGAGAATTGTTGAAGTGATTCATGTCCAGGTGATTCACCTATATAAGGGTCACCACCAAATAAGTAACTATGAAGATGATTCACCACTAGATGAGTCACCGCTCAATGTGTTACTTATTGGTGAGTCACTGCTAATCGAGTCTCTTCCAGACATGTCAACGCCAGACGAGTCACCCAAAGACGATTCACTACTAGAAGTGTTAGTGCTAGATGAGTCACCACCATACGATTCACCACCAGATGAGTTTCTTCTAAGAGTATTAACCTCTAGAGAAGGCACCATAAGATGAGTCACCAATAGGATGTGTCATCACCATATGTTTCACTGACATGATGGTTCACATGTTGAAAATTCACCACCAGCAAATTCACTTTTAGATGTGCCACCAATAGGAGGAGTCACAGCGAGATGTGTCCCATCAAGACGAGTTACTTACAGATGAGTCACAACCGGGATGAGTCAGCAATGGAAGAGTAACCAACATAAGAGTAACTTATAGAATATTCATTGTTTGATTCCTTGAAATTTGTTAAAATATTAAAATGAGTCACTGTTGGAATGACTCACGTGTCCCAAAATCACCATAAACTACCCTAAGACACCATAATCATCATATATTTTGGAATGTGACTAGTCAGATGGTTCTCAATGATACACTATAAATAATCAATTTCGACAATGGTATTTTTATCAGTATTATTACAATGTGAAGACTATGAAACCCCTAGTTTTATTTCACTAGATCCCATGGAATTTACCCTTAATTAATGTGTTTTGTACAAATTCCTTGGATATTTACATTTTACTGAGGGACATAGAGAGGATTCGCATTTAGAGAATTCATATTATTATTGGAATTATCTTCAATTGATTCATTATATTTATAATCTGGATATATTACTAGGATTAATTGGATATGATTATTGAGTTATTTATGATTATATGATGGCCATTTAATTTTAAAAACTATCTATTCCAAGTTTTATCCATGGAAAAAACATTTATATTATTGTAATGATATTGGTACATGCTTAGAGGCACCCAGAAACAAACTGATGTTGGTATGGTAGATCAATTTCAAATACCTGATAATCTATGATGATCCTTATTATTATATGTATTTCTACTATTTATCACATAGGATGGTAATATTTCTTAATCATGATATTAAAGATATATTATATAGGTTTACTATTTGAGGAGGGCTACTATGATTCACGTGCTCCACTTGTACGTGCACCTTAGTGTAAATTCATACGTGGAATATATTTTCGGGTCTATCATATAGTATTCTGAATGTTATATAGTCCTAATATCTAATTTTTATGTAGGGATGATCATGTGTAGTCCAAAAATTATGCTGGTGTCGAGAACGAGTTGTTGATAATGGGTATGTGGAATGTACTAGAGTTGGTTGTAGGGTGTGATGTATTTTTGTTCAAATATTTATTTTATATCAGTGATTGACTTGGTGTGATATTAGTTGAGTCATTTCATTCATTGTCCTATCCTTTATGACTATTTTAAAATTCAATTTATTATAGTGTGTTTCTTTTTACAATTGTAGAAAACATAATATAATGTATGTTTTTTATGATACAATGTCATTTATTTATTTTTCTATTTATTTTCACTCTATTATGTGGTTATTGTTTCCCCACAGTCATTCCCTATAACAAAACATTTTTTCAGTTTCCTCTGGTATCCATGGATTCATGCCCAAGATTATGTGGTGAACATGTCCAAAGCCCCAGTCAAGTGTACATTGGATCAATATGTTACTAAGTTGAATTATAGTTGTACTATTTTTATTAGTATTTGGGACATTTTTGAAATGAGGTATAGGATTGTTTCTAATCTAGTGATTTATATTAGGGTACTATGTCATAAATAATAGATTCGGTAAAAACAAAAATTCAGAATGTCCTTGGTATTGATGTTCATGTCTTAAAAATTTATGGTTATTCATGATTTTCACAATATGTTGTGAATATTATGATTGAGATTGATAATTAATTAATTTAATTTTTATTAAAAACTATAGATTTAAGAAGAATCATGTGAATCATTACTCGACATGTTGGATTCACATGATATACATGAATTCTAGCATGTTTTTATCACTGATGGGATTCCCTGATGTTTAAATTTTCAGAAATAGGATACACATTTTTTTATTGTATACTATTTTTGTGTAATTAAAAAGAATTGGACCACCATATATATGTTTATATTTATATAGATCATTTTTTTTGGAAATACAAGTGGATTTATAAGGAGATGCTCAATTGTAAATATATTGATGTAGTTTTATATGTTCATGATATTCATAGACCTTAGTGGGTCATCATTGGCACATGGATTCTAAAAATAAGATTAATTTTAGTTGTATTTATATAATAATAGTTTTTTTATATTTCATTTAAGTCTATTTTTATGTATTACAAATTAAATATGAATGGAACTATACCTAAAAATGATATTTATATGGTTTCCCATGAAACATGTCCTCAAGGATGATGTTATTGTTTTTACAATGATGACTTATGAGATTGTAATTTTGGATAATAAATTCACATTTTTTAATTTCTGTGATAATTAGTTTGTTAATATTATATTTAAATGAAATGATGTTTCCCAATTATGCATGATATGAAACACTAGAGATGATATTTAACACATTAGATGTATTTTTATTTTTAATAATGGAAAAATTGTAACACCACATGGTTTTTGATATCGGTGAGTCCTAAATTTTGGGACATGTGAGATATCATTAGAGAGTTAGTTTTTAATTTATCATTGGTGAGTTTTTGGATTATGCATCAGATGGAATCGCATTAGAGGGGATCTTGTACTCTTAACAGTTCCTTAGTTGTAGAAAAGGGTGAGTAGATTCCCCAAGTTGAGATATATGCATAAAAGATATTATAATGTATAAGGATTAGGAAAAGTGGATTTTGTTATTTTTATCTCGAAAATAACCTAGAGTGATAGTTAATAGGAATGTGGTTCACATTTAGTATCATGATAACATGACTGGAATTGAAGTGATATACCATTTGGTTACATGATCTTCATGACATTGGATATTGTTTTGAGTGTGTTGGGAGAATTTTTGGGTGAATTTTACTTGGAACAATTCTAGATGGTGGATAATCAAGTGGTTAAACCATGTATTGTCAACATTTGTGACTCAAAGGGGATTTTATAGTGAGTGATCTAGATATTGTGTATGAAAAAATTTAAGTGCTCAATTTTAAAGAGGGGTTTTGAGGAAAATCTTGTCATACAAAAATAAAAAATCACGGAGAATGGTTATCCTGGTAAAATTACATATGACTGACATGTTTTTGAGTTGGGTTTTACAAATCAAGTGGTATTGAATAATATTATAGTACAATTAATGAATTGATCAAGGAATTTCACATAACTTTTTTAAACAAAAATATTTAATTTAAAATCTGTTATAGAAGTGAGCTGGCTAGTCACTGTGGGGTCATCTGAGTTGGTTGGGTTCTTATGAAAATTTAAAATTATAAACTATCTCATGGGTGGAGTTATACATACACATTAATGAATGATTTTTATATGGTTGTTCTATAGGAGTTTTGTTATTTAGGAAATATATTTATGATTGTACTAGTGTCTAGAGGATGGTGGTGACCATTGTTTAGATGAATTATGAAGATTTTAATGGATAGTGTTTTACTGAGACAAGGAAATGCATTATTTATTATTTTTAGAATCACTTTGGTATGATTAGATAAGGAAATTTTTGTAATTTTGTTCATTTCAAAATATATAACAGGTTGTAGGGATCTATTATATTTACTAATGATGAGGCTATGAGGATACTATTATAGTGAAGAAAAAATGATTTCTAATGGTGATATTAATATTTGTGGGTAGGGTTGATGATGCATTGTGAACCCATAATGTATGTTGGTGGGAAACTGAGGAAATTATTTTATAGGATACATAGTTGGTGTTGTAGATGAATGATCAAAATTGAAAAATATGGGTTTACATCAATGATGGGGAGAACCATGAACCTGATGATAAGTTATGGATGACTTCGTGACATCACATGATTGATTGGTGTAGTATAGAAATATATTATCTATCTTCTAATAGCAGATAAATGATATCATAACCTCAAATAGGTTTTACTCCTCTTATTTTGAGTTATGAAATGATAAAACTATTTTTAAATTTGAATTAGAATACTATGATTTTGAATTGATCTAATTACTTAGAGTATCCTAGATTAATGGGTAGATGTTTGACAGTCCTCTCATAGAAAATACGTGCTATAATTGGGAGGTTAGAATGACCCACATTGTAACCAGTATTAAAAATCATGGAAAAATGAAAATGATAAGCTTATTGTGAGGCATAAAATTCACATTTTACCACTATAACATAGTCCTATATAATATTTTGTTAACTATATTTTCCCCATAATAGAGTGTCTAAGACATGCCATGATTTGGTGGAATTCTACGATATTCATGTTTTCAGAGAATGTTTTATATTTAATCTATTAATTGTGAATTATTCATTCACATTAATACATTGATCTAATTTGAATTGGGGATCAAATTTAAATTATAATCCTCACTTGAAAATAGAATATGGGTTTTTTTAGTCGTTTTATAACATTATATTGGGTGTCAAGCCATTTAATCTGAATCTTATCATTTCCTTTTTTATTTTATATTCCTTCAATAATTTAATTTTTTATTTTCTCATATATTCCATTATAAGGTCACCTATTCCACATCCACGGGGCATCAATGTTCTATTTCCATGATAGATATAGATAGGGATACTGAGATAGTAATGGATAGGGATAGGGCTCCATAGAGATGAAACCCCACCAGATCATCAAGTGATAGATATAAAGCATGATTTTATGATACGTTTCAGGGGTTTCTATACATTTTAATACACTTATTTATTTACTCAATAATCCGACATTGATTTGTAGTTTTTTAGGTTATAATTTTATAGTTATTTTTAGGATGACAAATAGGGGTAATATGTGCTTATTTATTTTGAAACAATTATTTATTATCAATTTCATATGTTCCCATTAGAAAAAATCCCATTTATAGGAAGTTTATTTTATGAACTTAGGTAGTCTATTCATTATTTTGGTTGATTGTTTGAAGATGTGGGTTACTCAATGAGTGAATTTGTGACATTATATATAGAGGAAACTCATGGGGTGACTATGTACTCATCTATGAATCCCATTTCAAGGGAACACAACCATGTGGGATACATGTTACGATATTTATTAAGGTACATTACTAGTTTCAATGTATAATATTAGTCCCAATACCATGTAGGGTACAAGTAAAAATTCATGAGTTGAACTGTGTGTGTGGAAAACAATATTTTGGTTGAGTATACACTAGTCACTACAGGATAGAGAATCATGATTAACCTATGGTAAAAAACCAATAATTTTTTTGGAAGTATACGACATGTAAAAGGGGTAAAATACATGTACCCCATAATTCAATAGGATTTATTGTGGTTTTGTCGATGATTCAGAATTAGACACGTGAATAGAAAATAATTATGAATTTATCTATATAGATTGGAATAGTTGAAAAACAATGGTGTTCTGAGTAAAGCATAGATGTGATTAATAGTGGGGGAGTTATGTAAAATAGGTTCTTCGTTTAGAAATTGATTCCATATTTATCATGAGTTATATATGAGGTAATTACATGATAAATATTTTTAGAATAATAAGAGGATGTGATATATGATAGTGAAAGACCTCAATTTTCAAAACCATGGATTCATACTTGGTTGGTGGGATCATGTTTTGACAATAAGTTTCTTATAGGTCTGTTGTGTTAGGGATTAACTATTTTAACTGATAATATTTGAAAAGAAATGTTTCATCTCTTGTGTTTTTTGTATGATGATTTGTTCCTCTCAGGATGTATGATGATAGTGGCTCTGTTTTGGCATGTTCTTCACCTTAGTTATGGGTTGATTCAATATTCATTGTTTTCCTAATATATACCCCAATTTGGGTAGCCTATACAATCGATTCATTTAAAGGACCCCATGTAGGGAACCGTTCCAATGATGTGAAGCCTGGGACTATAGTTGGATCTATGTTTTAGACTCACCTTGATCATGTATATTTGGCCTTTTGTACTGAAGGTGGTGTATTGGACCGTATAACCAATACCAATAATTATATCTTGAAGGATTACAGATAGGGGTGATTGGTTTAGGAGTTCAAATAAGTGTTTCATTTGTTTTTTATTTCATATATTTGTTTTTATGTAGATATATATATATGTATATATATATATATATAAGTTTATCCTGGATCCTAGCCAATGGGTATGCTGTGATGTGATCTTTATGTTGTGGATTTCTAGATGTACATATTGAGATGAAGAGTTTGGGCATCATTTTCAACTGGATTGATATTAATTAATAGAAAACATCAATATTATTTTCCATGATGTTATTATTAGGATCTGACTATTCTAGAATTCAATAATCTTCAATATTTCTAGATTTGACCTCAAGTAAATAATGGAATCCCTAGATACTATGGGTCCTTAGTATCCATATAATGTCTAGGGTCCTTCCATAAGAGATTATATATTTTTATTAATTTTACTATTGTGATATTCATATCCCAGCACTTAAATCATTCGAATTGATAGTAATAAAATTTCTCATACTTGATGAGTATTACCACAGTGAAAATAATCTTGATGTTTGGTATGATGAAATGATGATGATATTGATTTAGTGATTGAATATGATTATCACGAAGAAGAATAGATAAATTCATTATATTTTGATTTTGGATAGATTCTCATGATATTTGGTATATGTATATTTATCCATATGTGGTGAATTATTGGAAAAATCAACATTATAATTATGCATTCAAGGGTTACACCATAAGTATTTATTTTTATATTTTTGGAATGATATCATAAATTACTCTAATAAAAAATGATAGTAGTTATATTTTGATGTATCTACCAAGTTCATAGACCAATAGATCAATTGATGTTTTGGTAAATTATTTAAAATTAATTTTTTTATTATCCTACATGGGATTAAGAAGTATAATTAATTTATGATAACGATTTATTCACTCATCATTTGGTTGGTCAAATAGAGAATCATTTATTAAACCCTTATAAGTGAACTGTGGATTGTGTATATACACAATATTTTATTTTATGCTGACAAAGTGGTATATTTCATATGATAGAGGGATAATAATTCATGATTAAGTAGAGCCTCTATCCTAGATTCATATGATTTTTCTATTATAGCTAGAGTATTTTGGAGACTGACTATATGAGACAAAATCAGGTTTTTAGTAGGACTGGAGGAATTTGTTATCACATGTTTAGTTTATATATATGATCAGCCAAGTGGGTGATCCATTATTTTATATTTTTTATCCCAATAGTCTATATGAAATAATCAACTACTATTTTTATTATATTATTCATCAATTAAGTCTTTTATGATATTTTTCATAGTGAGTTTTTAGATGAGGAGATTTTATTTTGGTTATTTATTTGTTACTGAAAACATTGATATTGGGAGTAAATTATACATTTAGTCAAACACCAGTCCTCATTTTATAATAGGTAGTCTCTATTAAATTATGAGGGATTCTTATGGTTATGTGGTGGACCTTGTTAGGGCATCAGTCTAGTTTCCTTCATAACACGGAGTTACATCGTCCACCTTGTTTTTCAGTCTAGGGTGGTAGTATGCCACTTACTAATTATCCTTTGGTAGATTATACATTCTCCATTATCTCGTGTTGAAAATTTCAGTTAGAAAATATTTTTTTAGATGTTGTTATATGTATATATGTCAAATATATTATCATAGTTTTTCTCATTCAATGTCTTTAAAAAAATATTATATCATCCAACTCAAGATCATTAGATGGAATATTTTTTTTACTGAACATTAATTTCCTTGAGTAATAATATTGCATTTTTTTATTTCTCAAAATCACACATTGAGAAAATTTTATTAATTAATTAATTAATAGAAATAACTCTTCATTACACAATAATAAATAAAATATCATTTTCTCAAAAAAAATATTATCAAAATCCCTTAAAAAATCCAAATCATTCTTTTATTATTTTCATTTTACATCTGTACATGTCAACATTGTTAACAAGTTCGCTAATGAAGTAAATTTTTTAAAATATTATTGATAGGAATAAAAAACTATGTAAACTATAATCATAAATTATATATTTCATGTTATTCTAATTTGTGATTTTATTTTTCATTAATGGATCAATATATATTCCATCCTTTGAAAATTAACAATTACAAAATTTCCCTTGTCATTTTTTTTGTGATGAGACTGACATATGATTTTTAAATGAAACATATGATCTTCATAACATTTCATGAATATTAAAAAACAATAAATTGACACAACAATTATTTTATGATTGTAATACATGAATATTGTCTTCCAATTATATATAATCCTAAAAGATGTATTATTGAATCCAAATGGCATTGTAATAAGATCATTCTGTCCTTACCTCATCATAAAATAATCATTGATATTTCTTCATTATTCACTCAAAAATTTTAAAATCCAATAAAATAATAAATATTTGAAAATAATTAATTTTATTTTCGTAGATGAAATATGTGATGGATTCATGACCATAAGGTATTATCCATTATATAAATGGATTTGAATTCCTTATATTCATTGAAAACCCTCATAGAACGTACCTATTTTTTAAAATATAATATGAGTTCCCCATTATAAAATTATAGGGAATATGAATCCCCATTAACACAACTATTTAATTTATTTTTCAACTCTACCAATTTAATTATTGGTTCTATATAGGGAGTGTTATACATTGGTTTCTAATTAAGGATGAGTTAAATTGGTAAATCAACACCATGCTCAATTGAATATATAAGATATTATTATTTAAAAGAATTAATTTGTTGTTACCCTATAAGTAAAACATCTATTAATGGATTTCATATTAATTGATTTTTTTAATTTTATCATTACATTACTTTAATTAATATTATTATCAGAATTGTATATATATAATTCTCAGATAATGAAGTATACACTTAATAAAGGGAATATGTACCACAGTCAGAAATTGTAATGTCATTCAATTTTTAATTTAACATTTATTTTTAATTTCATTACCAATCCACAAAATGTAATATATCACAGTCTACTATATGTATAAAATTAATTTTAAAAAATTGGTAATATATATATTTTAATAAAAAATTCATGATATATCTTCATTATAAAAATATTCCCTCATTTTGACCAGATGGAAAAATAATTTCATAGTGTGTCTAGAGATAAAATAACGGCTATAAAAAATAGTATATATATATAATAGAATAATTATTTTGAATTAGATAAAAAATTAGTTTTTTTATTAATTTATTTATTATCACAATATTCAATGACATAATTTAGCCTTTTGAGATCATATAAGGGAAACTATCTTGACATTGACACTCTAGTGATTAATTTATATAATTATTGGGGGGTGTTTTGACTAGTTTTCCATATCATAATATATGAAGAATGTGATATTAAATGATTTACTTTTTCCCTTATATTGTTGATCCTAGTGGTTTTTACCTCTATACATAATGAAACAATGAATTCATTCCAAAAAATAATCATGATATTTAATTCCAAAACACTTTAAATATATTTATATAAATCTATCCATCATTGTACCTTTCCACATGTTTAATTACATAGACCACATTATCCATCTATTCCACAAACATTCTTATACTAGAATATTTATTTATCCATATTGAAAGTACAATATAATAGATCATTTTATGTTAATATTTTATAAGAAGATAATACATTTAAAATGAATTGAGTTAACACATCATATATGAAATCAGGATTTTATTTTGGTATACATATTTAATATACCCCATAAATTTCTAAACATGTAATGTAATCCTCATATTAAAAAACATTCTTTTAGATTTATCTTAACTGTATATAATTTGCCATAAATCATAATGTGTGGTTAATTAGGGAATTATTTTATGCAGAATAAATCAATTAAATACTTTTATTCGATAACCTATATCTCTTCAATAGCCGTACAATTATTATTTAATGTCCACTACTATTTATAATCTCCCACTCTATGATATACTTCCATGATTATTTTTAATCAAGTTCCTATGATATCTACATAAAAATATCTAATGCTATCTGAAAATTTCACCCATCCTATTTCCTAATGAAAGTGGTTAAAATAAGAAATTGTCACAAAATATCACATAACAAAATATCAATGTATTTAGTAGTCTTGATAGAATATATTAATAGATGATTCATACATTAAAATTATAACCTTAACTCACTGTATAAAAACACAGTGAGAAAAATATTACTCTATGAAGTATCTCTTGGAGTTTTTCAATGTTTATTTTGGATTCATAGAAAATGAAAATAAAAACAATGGTTTGGGATAATTTTTTTAGTAAGGGGTTAGATATATTAGAATAAATAATGGAATAATAAATTCGTGAATAATATAGAAGATAAATAATAATATGAAATATGAAATATCAATTGGTTTTTGAAATATATTCTTAGATAAAATAAATGAGAAATAATCAAATGAAAATAATAATAAATTTCATCTTCATAGAATACATAATAATATAAATTGTAAAATTTTCATTAATGTTCCATTCTAATAAATCCTTCACTTATATTTAATGCATACTCCAAATAACTATTGTAGTTCATTTCATGATACCTCATGAATAATATAGGAGCTATACAATTTTTAAACTCATCCACCACAGAATTTTGATAAAAATACCATCAAGGCATTGTGCTCTGATATCATATACAATTAGTTAGTCATAGAAAAAATATCAAAAAAATATCATGATAGTTATTAATGAAATCAATGTATTTATAATTCTATGCCCCTTCAAGAAATATATATATATTATAATATAATTATTCACATGTCAATTTTTAGGAATTTTTATTTGAATATTTCATGAAGTATATAGGGTTTTCCTCATATGATTCACTTTTTTATTTATTTCATAGGATCATGTCATAAATATATTAATAATATTAATAATTTTTAATCACTTGTGAACTTGTTTTCATAATGATAATTTATAACATTTTTTAGAAATTCAAATAGAAAATCTCAGAACACAGTTGTCTCTTGAACATGGATTATACCCGAGATGATACATATGTTTTGCCAGTATCAAATGTTCTCTGGTAAGAACTCAATGGAAAAAATGTTAACTAAAATAAATTATTAATTTATTTATATTATTTATTTACAAAAACAAATCATACTACTACACTAATATGATATTATAGAAAATCCACTGTGTTTGGAAAATAGTCATGGGAGATTATTGTTGACTACGAGAGAAACACCTAGGGTGTTTATGAACTCAGGAGCATGGATAAATATTAAAAATCATGTAGATTCAAGGGATGAAGGATTAATAGTATTTAATCTTCAAATAAATCAATATATAATATTTTATTCACAAATATTCAATTGGTAATCAATGTAGTGGTTTTTATTTTATGAATTCCCACACATAAGTTCAGTATGATTGAAAATCGGTTAAATATTTCCATATTTAGATGAATAAAATTCTTCAAAGAACCTATAATTAAATTATCATTCATGAAATTAATTAAATGTTTTCAATGTAGAAATTTATTTCACAAAATGTTTCTTATCAATTATGAATTTTTGATGGGATCAAATTTACCAAAAAATAGTATCCCCTTTCTATTATGCCTCTCACTCATCAACATTATTGATGTTGTTTATCATCAAAAAAAGTGGATTCTGATTCGATATTCTCGGATTGGGGTGATCTTGTAAAAAACATGTATTCAGGATAGATCCATAGGAGGCCTAGTGAACATTGGTTTATCTATTTATAAATATTATATAATGGGTTTCATATGTTTTTCTTGAAAACCTAAAATTTTGTTACTGATTGGAGGTAATGTATATTAGGCTTAGTTGACCAAAATGACATTTAATAGCCACTATATTCATTGAATTATTAATAAGAGGGTAGGAGTTGAATATCTCAGGTATTTTACATTTATATTGATGTCCTATAAATGAGAACTAGGAAATTAGTAGTTTAATTGGATGAACCAGTTATATAAAAGGAAGAAACTATGCTTTATTTGAAATTATGATATACATGGAAGGAATATTTGATAAACACATATGATGTGTTTTGGATATCATTATCAATAGGGTTTATTTTTTATTTGAATATCACACACCATTTTGATGGTTCTATAAATCGTTTGGAACAATCTAGGTGGTTGAGTAGTGTTTGGGGAGTACATGTGAAAGTCCCCATGTGATAATACATCCTTTAATCCAATATGTACATTACATGTTGAAGAATATGAGAATATGTTACATGTATAGGGAGTAACATCCCGAGGAACTTTGGTGATTACTTCATTCCAGGTTTCATAATGAAAACATCAAGAAATTTTCTCAACAGAAACATCAATGAGTTCTCTTTTATTGAGACTAAAATTTTCCATACATGATTCAATAATTGTGTAGTGTTTATGAAAAAATTAGAAAGTGGGTTTAATTATTAAATTAGACATTATATTTGAGGTCTCATTATTTTGGTTGTTCTTCCATCAATATATATCATTTGGATGTGACTAAGTATGATAATTAGAAAAACACTTAGGTTGGAACGCCCTGGGACAACTGGGGCATAGGTACCCCATATAATATTTACTGATATAGTGGTTACTCCTCAAACATTATAAGGTGTGGGTCATATATATATATATATATATATATATATATTGGTACTCTCTATCATCAAGCTACTATATTTATATTGTCGTATACTAGAGAAAAACATTACATGGTTATAGATAATAGTAGAAAGGATTTGACCTCCATTTTGAATTTCCTGAATGTTCCTAGAGTGTTTAGCATTGGAAAAGCGGCCATTGGAAACCTAGTTAGAGTTACCTTTACTAGTTCGATGTAGGGATTGAGATTACATAGTATTCATATTGGGGATTAAGTTTTATTTTTATTGATGATTTGGTTTCATTTATGTCAGTAAAATATGGGCTGACAGATATATTTTAATTCATATTTTCTTCTTATATTGGTGGTTTCACACATGTTTGTTTTTGATAATCCCTGCATGGGATTTTTCATTACATGGTATTATATATGAGTTTTATGGAAATATTAGTGGTTACCTTTGTAGACCAAATATTTTTAGAAATAGATGGTTATGGAGGCATTGATTTTATTTAATTAATAGATCCCAAGAATTTTTCTTGGGATATCCTATACATTCTTCTCATTCAATATATGATATATTGTGGCATAATTTCTACCTTGAATGTGCCAATATTCACCTCTATTACAATATATGAAATATTATAAATCATTCAATAATTTATTTTCAAGAAGTGGTTGATTGAATTGATTATAGTTTTGGGATTTATGTTTATTATGTCACTTAACTATTTATTATATATGGGTGTGTGTATGTGTTTTTATAAATGTACAATATTTTAAGGCCAACAATATATACAATATTCCTTCCCAATGGTCATTCACATATGAAATTTTTTTTGAGGTTTTCACGGGGTGTCACTCTTTGATTACTACCATTCCGAAATGGTACTATGTGGTTTATGTTGTGATAAATTGTTGCTGGAGTGGTAGTTACTATAGATGATGTTTGGTGTTAGACATGTTTTGAAAATTGTTTTGGGAACATATGGAAACAATGACAATGTGTCTTGAGTTCAACACTAAATAATGGGAATCTAGTAATGATGAGATGAACAACATTTTCATATAATATGACTCAATCTAACCACTTTTCGAATATTAATATAGAATCCATGGTTATAATTAATTTAATTATACATGAATCATATATGATTTTGACTTTTGACTTTCATGACCATTTTGTGTTATCTATCTCGATGTTATATTCGTACCGTAATATAAAAAATATAATTTTTTTAGGTCTTGGTGAATACATACAACTAGGATCATATGAAGGGATCATAATGATTATCTGTTGAGTATTTAGGAATCAGTCTAGGGTCCTATTATTGAGGTGTTCCTTCTATATGGGTATAGTGTATTGCTACCACAAAATAAGATGTGTGTAGAAATAGATCCAATGGTGGAAACAGATGATAATCTTCATATTCATTAGATGATATTTCCCATATTATTAGATGATTATACACATAATATTTGATAATTACAAGTTCTATAGATATTTTTACAAGTTATATTTTGTAGAGATATGTCTTCTTCGGTATTAAGGGATTGATTTGAAATAGTGGTATATGTTTTCTGGATGGAACGAATCCTTACCAATAAAATGGTTTCACTCATTCTAGCCTTATTTATAGAGATGTTGGGTTCTAGTGGGGAAAAATTATATAGATCCATGATGAAGAAAAAATATTTTGGGAAGCAATCCAAATTTTATTCCATGATATGTACTATACTAGAAGTGGTTGATGTATTTTGATTTTAGATATATTTTTCATATAAAATTATTAAATGATATTCAGTGAGTACACATCGATGGTTATTGACCTCACTAAACTGTCACATTATATGGTTGATATAGACACATAAATTAATAGATTATAGATTACTATCTAGAGAGATACATCTGTGATATTTTGGTCTTTTATGAATTCAAAACTACACATGGTTTCTAGAATGATCATTGGTGAAAGAGATATTACTTGTATAATGGCGTTAATTGGCTAGAGTATGAAGTTGTCCTTATAGGTCCAAGGAATCTACAATACCTAACAAGTGTCGAAAATTAGGGTCTCAAAATAAGGGGTATTAAATTTTAGCGATTCATACACATGAATATATAGTTAACTGATCAAAAATTGGGGAAAAGTATCTTTTTGATGGATGGTGATAGGATTTTTATGGAAGATGGAAAATGACTTGGGATTTACCAACATATTATAGTGTTTTTGGATTCCAAACAATGGAAAAATCTCCAAAAAAGATGTAACAACAGGATCAAGGATCTCCCAAACATTCTTTGTGTTATCCCATTAGAAGTGGTCTAGGGTTTGTGGATGGTGGGCCCCTAGATAGAGGATCTATAGGTGGTGGACATTATTATTGCCTATTTCAATTTCTACCACTATTTGGATCATTATAGGATAAAGTGGTTACTGTGTTTGGGCCTTGATAGTTTCATTCTATAAGGGGATATGGCCTTTCTATGCATGAGATGATATGAAATTCTTTCTATGTATTCTATACTCAAGCTCCATGCAATGTAAACATGGGGGCATCTCATTCCA
This sequence comes from Viscum album, assembly GCA_963277665.1. Taxonomy (NCBI): domain Eukaryota; kingdom Viridiplantae; phylum Streptophyta; class Magnoliopsida; order Santalales; family Viscaceae; genus Viscum; species Viscum album. The sequence continues at coordinate 400,166 of CAUJRU010000573.1, forward strand.
CCATATAAATATCACATATGCAAGAGATATATTATCCTATAGTGAATAAGATCAGTCATCTATGGCTATATAAACATATAGGGAGTGATTCATCAATTTGCTTCATCATTCAATAATTAGAGTCTGTTATCATCAGAAAGACTTTCACATGGTATCAATTGTTTACTTCAATAAAATCGTAGAACATCAATTTATGAATTGAATGATTGTTTGAAATATTTTTAGATTTAAAAACACTATATTAGAGAAATATACTTATTCATTTATGTTATTTTTTTCTCCATCAATGGAATGAAATATAATTTCTCATAATGGCCAGGTTTCACTAATAGGATATCGCAACATATTTCCCATTTGATGTTGATTTCCCATTGACACAAGGAGGTGTTTTTGAATTTTTCTTCATGTGGTAGTGGACGATTATATTTATTCCACATATAATAATGTTCTAGGAGAACCTTGAATGTGGGATATTAAATTATACATCATCTTCAACATTGTAACTATAATTATTTATTCAGTAGCATATATGATGTCCCTTTCAATGATCCAAGAGGTGATGGATCACTTGGAAAAGAATTATTAGAAGGTTCTATAAGACCCAATTTATCTTCCTGGTAACCTCTGATATTATTTTGTGTAAATGGTTATAGGGATAATGTGTCTATGTGTTCACTAACATCAACTAAATTTGATTATGATAAAGAAAATATCCCCCATTATATGGATTTATGAACTCTTAATCTATATGAATGGTGTGATATGGTTCTAAACGTTACATCTAACATATGACTAGAATCAGTTAAGGGATAATAGTTATGATATTCTGAAGACACCATTGTAATGTATCTATTTGAATTATGTGTTCCTGCTGATTTCATTTGGAGTTAAAAATTCCATTATAGTGATCATGGAAGATAAAAACCAATTGTTCACTACATTTTGGAACATTTCTTAGATGTAAAAATGATGAAATTTACATTTCATTCGAATTTATTATTATTGGAGAGAATTTATTGATATTGAAAGACATAATATGGGAGAAACGAATGTTTTATAAGATCATGATGTTTTATATTTGTATTATAGATGTCCTCCTTCTCTGGAATGAAATCACATTGAATTGTGTAGTGGTAGACCCCAAGAATGTTGAATTTTTATTACTTTGGAACCACCCATGTGAATGACATAGGTTTTGTGATCCTATTGTTTGGAATTTTACTATGAAATATTTATGGAAAAACGTTATAGGATTTCAAAACCACTTATAGAATTTATAATTAATGGAGAGTGATTAACATACACTAATAAATGTAATCAGGCCTTCAAGGTGTAGTGGTAGTGGTTGGACATCAATTTTTTGTCGAGTAAAATATAAGATGATGTTGGGTGTGTGATGTTTTATGATTCCCCAATACCTATTATTGGAATAATCCTGATGATGAACAATGTCATGGTTGATTATGGGATGAGTTATTTGATGCCCTAATACCATAACTGCATGCCTCATTATATAGATTGGAATTAGTATTTTTTTGCAAAAATATGTGGAGAGATTATCTTTCAGGTGAGTATTTCATAGTTCTAATGGAATAAAAGAGTATTTGATATATCATTATGCCCAAAGACCTCACCATGAGAATTAGGAATGGTTTGAAGTTTTATTGGATGAATAAATTGATATAGTTTATAAAAATTAGATGGAAAATGTGATGGATGATTACGTTTGAATGAAATCACCCCATTGCATGGTGGAATGGGTCTTTGAGTTGCTGGACTCATTTACTATGACACAGATGGAGGGGAAAGGGTGTCATATCACTTTTCAATGTTCCCTATTCCAATAATTCGTCATCATGTGAGGGAGGCATATTTGGGATACCATAACTATGATGCTTTGCATGGCTGTATATCGTAATGAGATGCATCGTCTGTATGATCCAATGTTGAGAAAATTGATATCGTTTTCTAGGGATATACAATAGTGTTGGTCAAATTAATTTATGTTCTAAAGTAATTATTAAGACCAAAAACGTGGAGGTACTTCCATGTGTTGAATACATACAAATTAAAACTCAGTAATTTTTTTTAGGATTGAATGTGGCAACAAAATTCTATGTATTTTTCTCAATAACCCACATGTCAAAACGTAACGATTGGAAATCATGTATCAAAATGATTAAAATAAAATCGTAAATCTATAATAAATATTAGATGGATTAAGTATTAATTTATCTATGGGGAAAATTAATTTGGTAATTGGATATGATATTATATAAGTTATATTTGAGCATTATACCATGTTGGGAATCATTTTTTCATCACGTAGTTGTTTTTATTTCAGAGTTATCAGTTATTATTCATTCAGTAGATCAATAAATGTCATGGGTTAACCATGATGATCATATATATCTATAATTTTTAGTTCTAATAACCATTTAAGTTATCCTTTCAAGAATATTTTGAGACACAGTTATGAATGAGTACAATGCATTACCACAAAATAGTGGGTATAATGTAGTGAAACATAAATTTTATAAAATATAATGGGAGCATATGCATTGTAAATTTCTCATAGATTATTGTATTATTTAAAATTCATGTAGTTCATCTATAAATAAATTCATAACTATAGAATCAGTGTGACTCCATTCAAGGAATAGTATGGAAAACACTACAAATCAGCCTTCGGAATGAATGATTTTAGTGATGCATCTTTTATTACCCCAAAACTAGTGTAGGTGATGATTTGTTTGGGTTTTCTATGCTAGTATGAGGACCATTAAATTTTGAAAAAATATTTCACTCATCATTGAGGTATACTATTAGGGTTTTAGAAGGTATTACATGTCTTATTGTGAGTATCCCCATGATTTTTGTAAATGAGATTTAGTTTAGGATGAATGTTTCATGTGGTTCATATGAAATTTCCGAATTAATTTTTCATTTTCAATGTTTTTTGTTCCTTGGAATTACCCCCCACAAATTGGAAATATTCATGACTTCATATATGTGTCACAACTAAGGGGATGACTTCATGACCCGTCACATGTTATTGACTAGGGTGATAATGACATGGATAATAGAGGTACCTCCTTTGAGTACCTAGTGGAAATCATGGATTAGAAGAAAAAAAATCTATTCTCAGGAACATTCATGTGATTTTGATTAATTGTATGTATTTTAATGTTCAAGAATGATCATGAGATCAGAGGAGCCAGTTTATGGAAATGTACATTGAACAGTTTTGTAGCTTATTCATTTCTAGAAGGAAAAAAATGAATTTGGAGATAAATTAAAAATTATGGTTTTCAAAATTTAACCCTGTCATTTTTATGTATATATGTTTTTTCCTTAATGAAGATGTTTTGATTTTGGTTTTTTAGGACCCTGAGATATATATTTCTAGTAATAATAATATTTATTTTGACACATGCATAATTTATGAATTATTTCTTATCCCATTGAAGATAATCTTTATCATGAAAAGGTAATACCTTAGTTGATTCTATAATTACAGTTTTATTGTTGGGCTCAAAAATGATTTTTTGACATCCAAATTTTGGAGGAAGGATTTCATTGAGGGGTTTATAAAATATTTATTGATTGATTATTTATTATATTTTAATACAAAAAACCTAAACACACCCTCTATTAATATTTCATAATGTAAAATACATAGGGTTTTTAACAAAAAACTGGGAGATTAGAGATGATGACATGGGATTACCTTTTTGGCTTGAAAAAATTCCGGATCATCCATCGATGAAAATAATTTTGGGAGAGTCCTGGGATGAATGATGATTTGATCGAAATATTCCTTGAATTAACTAGAAAAAAATGTTCCTCACAAAATATTGATCCATTCAAGAGGAATGGATTTTTATTCTATTGATTACCAAAAAAAATTCCTTGAATTAAATACATTATTAATTCCATGACTTTTTTTAAAATGAACTAATATTTTAAATAACATTATTGAACATAATTACAGATTTCTCTTTCACTAATTTATCACAATACAATAGGATTCCATTATTATGATATTATTATGATATCATAGTGATCAATGATAATCTCACTTTTCTATTATTTCAAAAAATGATCTCTATTATTCATTTTCTTCTTTTTTGTCCCTTTAGGTTAGTTTATTGATATTTCTAGACTGGTGTGAGATATTATGAACCACTTCATTTGTGTTTGATTTTTGAAAAAAATTATGATCAAGGATGTGAAGATGGATAATATGAAAATGGTTTATTTTATATGTGTTTACATAATCATGACCTTGTTTATATGAAGAGTGGTATGATATATCATGATTGGTCAATGATAATCCTAATTCCCAACAACTAGAGTCTAAGAATCTATGATCATATGTTTTACCGTGTCTTTTAAATTTCGTTGTTCATTCCACTTCAGGAATATTGTTCAATATAGTAGAAAATGGTAAAATTTGAATAAAATATTGATCTATATAAAATATAGAATTGATGAATCAATATATATTGTGGTAGATATCACGGGAGCTAGTGTATCTTAACTTTTCAGATGTCACATGTCAGATTCATTTCCCCACACACCTCATGACACGAAATATGAGTCTGATCCAAGTGGTGTGAGTATGATGAAGGGACCCCTGATGATTTGACAAGCCATGTTTCAATGTTGAAACATCATATAGAATGTCATGGATGGGTATGAAATGTTGATGGAAGAACCCACCAAGGTTCGACTAGTCTTTCACATGATGTGTATGTCAATGTACATGCCATGTAAATTTACCATAACCATCTTAATTAATAAGATAATTATTTTGGAATTATATTCAGGATAATATGTATCTAAAAAATATTGTATTTACTCTTATAAAGTGATAGTGGAATGTGATTCAACATTATAAATAAAATGTTAGGTGATATGGGTGGGAAACCTCTTTTAGGGAAACATGGATAATGGAATTGCTCAGATTAGATCGTCAGATATATGTTTGGGGAAAAGAAACCATGAACGAGATATATGTTCACTAATATTCAATATATATGTAGAGTTGGTACTCGTCCACACAAAATAGGGATCATATAATCTAGTTATGTGGTGGTGCTACCCCATTATCATTCTTTTGTGGGCAGTTGGTCTTCCCCTAGAGATTATGATCCCTCATATTTGGAGAAGATTAGATAATATAATTCCATCCATTCATATTCTCCTGAAGATGTATGGGCTATATTTCATGTGATATGTGACATTGGTAGATAAAGGTGCCCTCATCATTCTTATGTAGTTGTAGATATTGAGATTCACTTAATTTTGATTTAGTATTTTTATAAAAAATTATGATTATATCATTTTATACCTATCATTTAAATATTGATTTAGTTGAGAATTTTAGTTTATTATTTTCATGTTTTTTTATGATTTATAAAAATTATATTTCTTCCAACCCCCATATGTCATTTACTTTATTTTTTTTCCTATTCAAATGGAAGACGATTAGGTGGTGTCCTTGGAGGACCTTGTATTGGAAGAGATTAGTAGTTCATGGAAGATATGATAGTATACTATAGATATACTCAGGGATTATGATTCATGATCTCATCTAAATTCCCATATTTTAGTTTTTTATTTTTTCAATACCATATTCCTCATTGGTTGGGTATCTAATGTTCCATTTTACATTCTTGTATATAATATTTTTAATACATCGATTTATTTTCTTTTTTTATAGGCCATGGTAACTATTTTGAGGTTTCATATATTATATATATAAACTGTTTCATAGTGTTGGTTAAGTGTGAGGTGGGTATTGGAATGTTTTCCTATAGCTGCTCATTTCATTGAAATTTCTACCAATTGATAATTTCCAACCCCCTTGCTCATTTGTGGTGGGAATATGATGTCACTCTCAACATGGTTATGGACTTAGAGTGTCCTTGAAGGGTGTCATCAAGGAAATTCTTTTTGAGAAAACAGTTGATAAATAAAAATCTTTCCGTTGTAATTAGATACCATCCATATTGAAAATAAATTTATATGAAATGTATATAGTTCCCTAATCAGTAAATAAAATTTCATTTTTGGTAAAAACAATTCAATAAAATTCCATATATGGTAATGGTTACATAGGTAAATAAATATTTAAAATATAATATTTAAATAATGTAATGGAAATATAATTTATCGATATTTTTTAGAACATGAAAAATAAAGAGTAAAATAATTTCATGATACATAAATTGATTGATAGAGAATAAAACCATATTTCATAGAACTGATGGGAAATATCCTATAAATTAGACTACTTATTATTCAAACTCATTCTAACTGTAAATAGAAAATATTATCTCATATTCGATTCCTTTTTTGTTTTGAAATATTTGGGGCATCCACTTCTAACCATAAGAGAATAAGTAATTAGAGGACTTATATAAGAAATATATTTTATTGATTTTTTTTAATTTAAAATTTTATTGTGTCTAATAATTGTTGGTGGATGTGTCCTATATTATGTGAGAGAAGTGTAATATTTGAAAATATTAATTTTCTTAATGTATATGGAATTCCATGCTCATGAAATACGGATAAAAAATTTGTATTTAACATTATATAAGATAAGGATTATTTTTTCGTCAGCGAAAATTTTTATATTATAGATATTTATTATATTGTGATCTCATCCTACAATATTCCACATTATCCTTATTGAGCCCCAACTGAGGTAAATAACATTTACATAGTTATCATATATTTATGTTTAAAAGTGATGATTACATTTTTACCAAAAATTATCCATATTGTTCCATTTTTGAAATCCATTTTTATTTATACAATTATAAAATGTGTTAATAATTATTTCTGAAATAAAATATGCATAATTAATTTTTTTTATAAATATGAAATATATATATAATAAAAAATGAAAAATTAATATATTATTCTAAATCTAATGATATTTAATTGTTCATTATTACACTATGTTCTATAATTTGACTATAAATCCATGATAAAACCAAAATTAAATCTTGTGAATACATATTTTTCAATAAAAAAATTATACTAATATTTTATTTCAATATTTTATCATTATAAAGGAATAAAGGTAACAATATTTTAAGAAACAATATTTTTTACAATTCACCAAACAATTATGTTTATTATAAAAATTGCATAAACTAATCTAAATATAATATCAAAATAATTAAAAAGAAAATTTTGAATGATTTATTAAATTGATATTCAATAATCTAGAAATTATATTCTTAATTGTATATATGTGATTTTGATTTCTATTTTTATAAAATAAAAAAGAATATGGACTAAATAATTATTTTTATGATGAAATTGTAACCTGGTATAATTAAATTTTTTGTCATACTGTGTTTCTATGTATTATTCGTCTAAAGATTATACTAGATTTTCTATATATATTTAAAATAAATTAATGGAGATTTAAAGTGGACAGGTTGATGATATTTTTATTTTTATATGATGACATCCAACTATTTATATGTATACTCACAAATATAATGAACCTCTAACCACACATATTGATACCATGTTGATAATTAATTTTTCATAGATGGGTTTGATGGTCATTGATATTGAACTTTTCATGGAGATTTGTTTCTCAGTGTTGCATGTTTGTACTCAGCAGTGAAATTAAATGATAAAATACCCTCTATATGAATCCCAGGTGAATAATGACACATGGTGACACCTCAAAGGTTTCCCTTATACTAGGATATCATGTTTCTAGAGTGCACAAAATATGAAAATTTTAGTGTTTTTATTTATTCATTAACATTAATTATTATAAAAGAGGAATTGTGTTTTATAACTATTATTATTATATAAATTTTTTTAAATTCATCAATTATTTTAGATGAACTAAGGAAAAGTTATATTATTATTTATATATCTCATATATATTGAATATTTCAATATCGATTGTCCATTATTATTTTTAAACATTTTTGGTTCTTATATCCATCCATATCCTACTAGATATAGGCTTGGCGTGGAACACTCAGATCATTATAGGAGTAGTTTAGTTCATGGTGGGCCAGGATATGTTATAATTCTATCCGAGAATATTTTCTCAGTGGGATAGAGTCAAGGGATTGATTTCTATCTATGTTTAGAGTGGGGGTTGAATAGTGATCTGTATGAGTCACGATATTGAATAATTGACCATAGAACATTGTCTTGTTATGGACACACACACACATATATATATATATATATTAAATATGTCTCTATTACCATATTAACTAACAAATAACAAAAATGAATCCATTTTGGGGAATGTTTTATGATGTACATGAATTATATAGTTGTTAGTTGTGATTCGTCATTCAATTTCTATGTCATATCACCAAAATAAGATGATTCTTTGTCCATTATTTCTATTAAATATTGGAATCAACCTTCTTAAATCTCAAACATACTAAGGAGATGTGTTATGAGAGTATATATATATTAGTTTGTCCCTCCACACTAATAATTTGAGTAATGAAATATTTATTTAGATACATGGCTAAATAACACGCTCACATGAGAATAGTGTTAGAATCCCATTCTCATTGTACATAAAATAACGATTTTTCATAATGGATGGATGAAAATATTGAGATGGTTTAATGTAAACATGTGTAGTTTACAACAATGGAGTTCTTTTATAGAGTTTTGAATTTTTTGTGAAAACTTTAATCCTTATGTTATGATATATTGGTCAGAGTAATTGCATAGGGTATTCCTGTATTTTCAAATACCATTTATTAGATAATTATTAATTATTAAGTCCCATATAAGAAATAATATTTTGCTGGTGGATGATATGTTTAATAAACTCAAAATAATACTACACTACCGTTGGGGAAAATAACTCTCTTTATCTATATATGGTATCATGTGGTGGACTAATGATGAGTTTAGCTCGAGTAATGATGGACCCTATCTAGAGTATTAAATCCAAAATTGAGTTCTCGTATAGGATTATATGATTTATGAGTTACATTCATGAAAATTTTATTATATTATTTCTTAATACACTCTAGTTTGATTGGTATTATAGAGGAAAGATTTGTTATGGGGTTGTCCTCATATTCATCACCATCAATAGAAGATTCCTTAAGAACAATTTGGATATACAATTTCTCCAAGAATATAAGAAAATTTGTTTTGTGAAAGGGATAGTATTTCCATTAGGGATAAAAAATAAGCTCTATATAAATACCTTAATGATGATTCTATATTTGAGTTTTTGTACACACATTTTTTTGTCATGTATGTGATTTCAGTCACGTTGTACATACTAAAAATGTGGAAACTAGTTGATGAAATTTCAATCCATCAACATTAACATCAATCCTACTTGTTTTTTTTCTAATCATGGAGTGATGGTATTTTGGGATATAGTTTGATGTATACAATTCATGATTATTATGATATAATTATTATTATGTTACGAGAAATAAGTTCAATCATATCATTGTAGACCATTTTATTTTTATAATAATAATATCAATTTATAGCTCAATCATTATTAATGAGCTATATATTTTATTGATATCCTCATTAAACCATGATATATATAATACCATTATTCACTATAATAATACATCACTCAAAAATACTATATATGAGTTCATTTTTGATGGGGAATGGAAAACATCATAGGATATCACAATGGTTGGGATAAGACATCATAGAACCATTGTTATAGTTGAATTAATGAAAATTAATAACCTTATATGGTGATTTACAATCGATTGGATGAGAAAATATTATTAGTGAATTATAAAACCATATATAGAGGATAATTGTATTATAAATTATGATGCACTAGACTAACCATTATGAATTATTTTTGGATTATATTCATTTTTAGAGTAATAATGGATTAACAATTTCTTATTATGACGGAGAAAATGATATATTTATATAGGGATACTTAGAGACATTCTTCTATAGAATACTAAGGTAAGAGAAAAACATCTTTTTATAAATTCCAATTGATAATCGATCTTACCAAGTGATGTATGTGACTAAATATAGTACATTGATTAATGAATTCAGTTACTCAAATAATATTGAAATTATTTATATTATGGAGGATGCATATATTATATTTATGTGTTTAGTATTAAATGTTTTGTAGTATATATCCTGATATTTGAGTAGAAAAAAAATGTTTATTTGAGTGATCAAGATCATAATCATTATAATATGGGGTAAATTCCCTTAATGAGTAGTAGCGAGTTATATTAAAATTTTAATATCATTGTACGGATTTTTAAAGGTAGTATACATTAAATTTCCCAAAAATCATAAAAATATAAATCTATTTTTTTCATAGTTTATATAGCGCTTTTATTGGAATTATAAAACTACATTGAGGATTTTTATGATAATAAATAATGATAGACCATACTTGTGATATTTTATCATTTAAATAGTGTATCAGAAATATTTTATATAGTTAATGAAATGTTATAGAAGTCCATAGTGAAAATGTGCCTTATACATCTTGAATGAGTTATTAAGAAATAATCATATTGTCCACAGTTTTTTGTATGATTTGGATATATAATTCCAAATTTATTGTAATCATTAAAACACCAAATAATTTTCGGTTTACCACACCCTTAATAATAATTTTATGGGTCAAAATAATAATTTGGATATCTATAGTTCAGGGTTTCATTACTTTAATTTTATTGGGAGACCATTGGGGGGATAATACGATTTTTTATATAGGATTACTATAAATAACATAACGTGATATTGTTATTCTTCTAAGTTCATGCATTGGTGTATTTGTTTTTTATATAGTACATGTGTTTTGTTTTATCTAATGGAATAATTAATTATTTCTATGTGGTGAAAAAATATTTTACATCCCTATATGATTACATCAATGTTAAATAAAATATGGGTGTACTACATATAGATAATTTATATGTGATAATGGATTTTAATCATCATATAAATTATTTGTCATATTTATACCATTACACATTTAGTAGGATTAAATTTATGATAAAAATATTTATAAGAGTGGTATATGTAGATGCCCACATATTCAACTATTCATGAAATAAATTTTTTTTAGTTATGAAGTCCTCATTCCAAATAAAGGTAAAATATAAATTTAAAATAACATCGAAAAATCATTTCCTTATTCTGTTTTTCCCATAGTGTTGGTTACATTTTTTATTCAGGTTTTTATTATTTTTAATACAATATTAAATTCATGATTTTTTTTCTTTTTAGAAGTAAATATTTATTTCATTCAATATAATTTTTATCTCTCAAATTAATATTTTCGTAGAAATTATATCATTGTGATTGTATTAATAATTTGGTTTCTTATTTGGATTAATTAAAATTAATATTCTTAGATGATGATTCATATAATAAAAAATATATCGTCTAAAATTAAACCATAATGTTATGTGAAAAAATCATTAAATTAGTTTTTTGATGTGGTGGTTTGGCATGTAATACTGATATTTACATGGTCCACTTTTGTAATAAGGGGGATTAGATGGTGTTGGAGGATTCTATAAAATTACATCACTAGTGGATTTATTATATATATATATAGAGGGATTAATTATTAATATATGATAATACATAATAGGTCGTTACTAATAGTTTTAATGGGAAATGATGTAAGATAATAAGAGTTGAAATAATTCCACCACTAATGGACAATCTAATTCCACTACATTTGTCATTAGTACTGGAAATGCACCATTAGATAAATCCTAATCTATCTCAAATTCCCTGACACCTTTTTCTCAAAGTTGAATTTTTCTTCCATGTTTTCCATGCTCACTGTGGAAGAGGTGATAATATTGATTGGATTAGTTACGTTGAAATTATGACCGCAAAATAATTAAACAACAAAAAAAGACCAATGAATATATTTCAAATAATTGGTGTTATTTTTCAATGAGGTTGGAAAAATTAATGTCTTTTTAGGAATCATTTCTCATTCATTGAGAATACAGTAGTTCTCAAATTATCGAGTAACCCTGAATTTTTTATGACCTCAATATTTTTTGGGGATGAACCAAGTTTGTATTGAGGTTCTATTTCACCTTTGATTATTATACTTTATTTTGGGTTTTACCATGGGATGTTTTTCGGTGAAATGTGTGATTTTTGGAAGGATGTGTGGTAGTGCATTTTTTGGGAACTTTTTTCCAAAATCATACACCTAGCCCAAAATACCCTACAAATCCCAAAATATGGTATTCGTGTAGCTAGATTATAGTCATTTCAAATTATTCCCACTCATTTAAGTAACTGTGAGACCCCCATGTAGGAGGCACATGGTTATGCCTATGGTTTGTGTAAACCATGTGCCCCATATAAGAAATTATGTGTGTATAATTTAAACCCCCTAAAATTTAAATTCAAATGCTCAAAACCCCATCATACATCTCCTTAACTCAATAATAATTCAGCCTTAATAATTTCATCTCATTTTTATAGGTTCCTTGATGAATTTCATTTTATTTCAATCTCTTTTGGCATTACAAAACTGTTCATGACAAATTTAGTCCATGAATTAAGATCTATACCTCTTCTAGTAAGATATTCTCTCCCAATTAGTTTCACTGTTTTTCTCGTCCTTCTCCCACACATTGAATGTGTTCTTTCACCTGTGAGTAATGGATCAATATATATTTTTGGATAGAAATAATCAGTTTGATATTCAATCAAATTTTATGCTTTATATCACAATCCTTATCGTGATGTTGGTTATTCTACATTAATTAGGAATTTTTGTAGTTGAACATTTGTCAACAACCTTGTGTTAGGTGGTCCAAAATGGATATCCCATCACGTTGACTTAATTAAATCTATGGTATTATAAAATTAACATTTACATGTTAAGGTAAATTTCACTGGAAATTTATTTGAATTTTTTTATATTCCATGTGATAAAGAATTGTGTTGAAATTGGGGATATTCTATTTGGTGATATTGGATTAATAAGTTGGAGAAATAGTTAAAATAATATTTTGAATGTGATATTAGTGGGATATATTTTTTTTTGATTGCTCCGTTATTGTGATTCTTAATTAATTGAGAATGACGATTAAGATATTGTTGGCATGTCTTAAATGGTATAAGTTTGAATTGGTTATGTTAATTTATCTGAATAATGTGATTTAAAAACATTGCAATTTTAATTTAATTAGTATTCCATGATGAGTATGTTTGTATATAAATATTATGATATGTTACCATGATTTTTATAGAATTGTGAGACAAGTGATATTGTGATACTTGTGACTTTTGTGTTATATGTGTGTGGAGAATCGAGTGATGCTTCAAAATGACATATGTGATTAACTGATATACATGCGTGGTGAATCGACTAATGCTTCAAGGTCCCATAGTGATGAACAAGTTATGGGTCATATAGTAATGCTTAAAATAACCACGTGGTGATAGTCATGGTGTTCGACGCTCAGCATACTAGCATTAACTATGGATCCAATCAGCCCTAAAAGTAATTGAATTGAGATAGTAATTTACAACCATGGTGTCATGAAATGTGATATACCATAGAGACTCTTCAATATCTAAAAATGGATGAATTAGGTATTGATGGTGCGTGTGTCCTCAGGAACCCAAGGTTTGAGGTTTTTAATTAAACATATAATTTAAAACATGAATACTATTTTTTATGCAATATACATTTTTTATAAAAACCGTCATAAAATATTATTTGAATGGATATTGCATTAAACAGCATTGGTAGTGGCCTAATTAGTTTTACACACACCCTACATGGGATGCCTTATCAGAAAATGAATTGAATTCGGGTTTTAATGATAGTATTAGGGAATGACAACTGTGATAGATGAATGATTTGGGATTGAGAGTGGATGAGGGAACACAATGTGATTCAATACCCACAAGGTTGTTTTTAGTGTATTTATAAACTTTTCAGTTTTTTATATTAATTCATGGAACATATCAGGCACAAAATATCATATATTTCATTATTCGTATTTCAATTTCCATTTTCCTAATCATGTGCTAATGGTTTCCTTGTTATTTTTATATCATTTTTATTATTAATTATTTCCACAACATTTATACTTTGATAAAGAGGGTATATTATCACTATGATCGATATTAGACCCTTGTTGTAATTTAGATGCATCTAGAGTATTTGGAGGCATTCCAGATGTCACATAACTAACTGGATCATGGAACTAGTGTGTGGAACCTGGGCCATGATGATACAAAATGGTATCAATGAATTATTTTATATTCTCGTTAATAAATATTTTGGAATGGGGTGTAGTAGAATTGGAAGGAATTTGACATTGAAATGAGATCTTGTGTGGAGTTATCTAAACCATGTAAATGGGAAAACCCATTTACATGGGGTGGAAATGTTATTTTTTATTGTTATTGATATAGTTGGTTGTCATTTTACATTTGGTGATGAAATTGTTGTGTGACATTATTTATCTCAAAGATTTTTGGATATTTGACTCGTCTCTTGGATTAAAACTAGTATTTATTAGGAATGAATCATACTAGGAACTCATGATTATTTGTTGACATGAATCATTTATGTAGAAACTAAAAAATTACATTTTCAATGAGTTTTTAATTGAAAATTATTTTCATTGATTGTGTAAATTTGAAGAGAAATTTTTCTTATTGTTAATGGAAAATAAAAATGAAAATTTGTGTGATATGTTGTTATAAGAAAATGTTATCATATGGGAAATGTGAATAATTAGAATGTTTTTACCCCTGGTCACCCATGAACTTGATATAGGATGGTTAAGGGTATTGATAGCACCAAATTTTTGGGGGTGTGGTGTGTTATGAGGGATGAATTATTATGTTCTTATGTGAATCACTATAAATGTGCTAATTTTGTAAAAAATATCATTAGACATGTGTTTGGACTTTTATATTTATGAATACATGATGAAATTATGGCACAAAAATATCCTCCCTTAGTGGAACTTGATGAACCGATAGTCCAAGTATAGGGAATTGGAGCGAAATTTCTAGAGAACTTTTTTAGTTCATGGAATTTATTGAATGAGACCCTGGGTGGGTTGTGAATATTATGCCTGACCTAAAACATTATTATTAGCAGAAACACCCTTAAATGATTATCAAAGAGGGTTTAGCTAAGGTATATTTGTTCTAGATTTAGTATATTCTGACTATAGTTCACCACCTGGAGACTCCACGTGAGAAGACAGTAAAATTGGATACTTACATGTAACATGCTCTCGCGAAGTGATAATGGGATATTGAAACTGGGGATTGATAGCTGGAAATTATAGAGAGGATAGATTTTTAATAGATATCCCCATATCACTTTTACCTAATGACACTACGATATGATATAATAATTAGGCTTATGCAGATAGCTCAGGGGGGCATGTCTGTGATGGACTATAATGGTCACCTTATGTACATGAATCTATTTGATCTAGAACAATTAAGATAATGATATTATTGGAATTTTTCTATATTGTGTTATTAAATGTGATATTATGTCACAATTAAATTTAAATCATCCGAAAATGCTTTCTGTAGAGGTTAATTAGGTTCTCATAGTTAAAGGGAACCTGATGGAGGCTTTTAGTGGAGGACATGTGGTTTATATTGGAAAATTAAAAGGTTATTCATTGGATAGAAGTATGTTTCCCTTTTTTAATATTATCTATCAAATTGGAAAACAATGATTCTAGTGAGTGAGTAAGTTAATCAGGATCTTACATAATTATTTTCCAATAGTACAGTTGGATATGCCACCAATTTAGACAATAACCATGACCCCGATAAACTGTCGATAATGCGATAGAATGGAAAATATAAAGTGGTTATTCTGAAACACATGAATGATGGGTATTGATGGTGCATCAATGAAGATTTCTATTGTGGGAATGGGATATTATGCACATTACATATATGAAATATGCAGTTATACAATACTTTTGAGTAGAGGTAGTGGAACCATTAGTTTTGGAAAGGAGTGATTATATCAAAATAGTGGTGTAGCTTAGCGGACACATAATTGATCACAAGGATTTGGGTGGTTATGATTCATGACATCATCCTACACTAGTTCATATATAGGTCGGAACATTAACATGTATATGTTCTATACAAATAACATCTACACTAGATTGTTCCTTACTTGATTTCCCTCTCCCTCCCATTATTTGTTAGCTATTGAACATGTGAATTGATTGAGCCAGGTTTTGGAGTTCACGAGTGCTGTGATGATGACTGATTTACCTTCATGTGTACAGTTGAGAGTAATTTTTTTGTGCAAGGTTTGTTCTCATAAGGTTGTAGATTAATATTTATGTGGGGATATTTACATCCTCAACATGAATAGTTCTTATCTAATTATGTATATGATCTAATTTGTAGCATAATGAGGATTCATATATTGTTACCATTGGATAGTTACATACATATATCGAGGGTCTAAATTACATTAACCATGGAGAGTGGGATATCATAAAGGTCCAATGCATGGAAAATTAATCATCTATGGAAAGTGATTACCTCTTAGGTTTCTATTCATTTTACTGATGACGTGGGTAAGAGGAATGATATATTTTCACCCATAGTCTATATTTTCTAAGAATTCTTTCATTAGGAATTCATAGGTGTTCCACCTGAGGTAAATAATGAATATTAAATTGTGATCATGTTGGGTTTGGAGACATTTTATTTTAGTACACATAAAATGGAACCCATAGAGCTTCATGAGAACAAGAATCAACATAAATTGTTCATTGATAAGGTGTTTATCTATCCAATTATGTCACCTTGAAGTTTTATTTTCATGTTTTCAAAAAAGGATGATGGGTGTTTGGGATTATAGGTCGACTACCAAAAGATTAATAGTATGATATTGAAGAACTTGTATCATATTCTATATATCAATGATATTTTGGTCTAGTTTATGGGATCTTGTGTCTTTTTCATGATTGAATTGTGATCAGGGTATCATTATTTGAGTTCTAATCCATCTGATATACCTCAGACTTATTTTGAAATAATGTGTTTCCTAGATGATTTTTGTAGGCTATTGTTCTGGATAACAAGCACACCAGCAATGTTTATTGACATGGTGAATATAATCATTCATCAAAAAAGAATGATTTTGTTGTTGTATATGATTATGAAGTCTTACGTTACAAAAAGACTTGGGATCATCATAACCAACTTCGTCACAACATCTTGAGTATAATAATATAGGAATATCTATACACCAAACTATCTATGTGTCATTTTTGGATGGGTTAGGTACAAATCATGGATTACTTTATCTTAGGGTAATCTGTGTTAGTGAACATAGAAAAGGTTCAAGTATTTGTAACATATGATAATCCTATTAATATTTTTGATATATTAACTATTATATGGTTAGACATGTGTTATTGGAGGATAATCCAAGACATTTATGGTTTTCACCTCATTGATGTTCGAACAAGAAATTTTATTAATGTTAATCGGATGGATAATGTGATAATGCATTCTAGGTGTTTAGTAATTTCATTAACAGACCCCAATATTGATCCTACGTAAGCTAGGTGAAGAGTACATAAGGTTTAGTAAAGATTTTGGGATTGGTCTTGGAGTAGTGTAAATGGAGAGAGATCATGTTTCGAAATATGAGTCATGAATATTGATCCAAAATGAACACAATTACCCTTTACAAGACATTGAATTAGGTTAAATATTTAATGAATAGATGTTTTGGGGCAATATCAATAGGTTGAAATGATTACAGTGTATAATAATAACTTGATCATGGCTTATATCATTTAAAATATATATTTGAATCTTCTTATTTGTTGGTAGGTTGATTGTATGCAGTCATTTGATTTGGAAATAGAATATACACTCGTGAATGTAAATTGTGTTGCCAAAACTCTATGATGAAATACATAGACTCTGGAAGTCATAGAGTATAGTGGTAAATGGATGATGATGTATTTACTGAATGAAATTCACATTGTGGTTGGGATGATTCTGAAGAAAATTTATATTCTAATTTCTTTATTCGTTTTTATATGTTTGATTAATATTAGGGAAATGTTGAATTAAGATTGATAATGTTAGAACTTGTGGGAAACTCTTGAAGTGTGGTGTCATGATCATATTGGACCATAGATGAGGATGAATTTGTCTATGGGGGAATCATATTATTGTTACTGAGAGACAACATGAGTTGCTAGTGCATGAATTTTATTCCATAATATGTGTGGTACATCCAAATATGAAAAAATTTATTGTGCCCTATAATTAATGTTTAGGATATTTGGCCTGAAAGAGGATATTGAAGGGATTGTTCCATGATAGTACAATTGCAAATAGGTTAAGTATGAGAATCCTTAATGTGGTGGATTACTATATCTGTTTCCTACTATTCAATGTATGTGGGAATAGTTTAACATGTAATTTGTGGCAATTCTCCCATGGAAGATTCATCATAATGATGTTATTTTTGATCTTTGGGATAGATTGATGAATTAATGAATTTCATTCCCATTCTAGATAATTTCTGAGTGGATTTTTAGGAGAATTGTTTGTCATTGAATTAGACTATTTTCCTAGGGTACCATGATGTATTGTTTCATACCATAACTCACATATTATTTCAATCATATGGAAGGAAGAATAAAAAGCGCTCAGGAAACAAGTTTTACATAGTATGTTTTTCAACCCATAGACATGTTGGTACTTGGAGTACACTATTCTAGTGCTTGAGTACAATATTTGACCATGCATTCTTGATTTTTGTTGTTCATAGTAGAAGAACATATCATTGTTATAGATTTACTATGAAATAAATTATCATGATATGATATAGATGGAACCATATGGGGATATTTATGATATTGCATTTACATATCTTATTTTTCAAATGAATATTATTGAGTAACAACTATTTGGAACAATTTTCATGCAACAGATGTCGAAATAGTTTCATTTGACGTGGAATGGTATAACTATAACATAGAGTAAAAATTATTAGTATACCGAGAGTTATGGCTAACAAATAGAGTTTATATAGGGTGATTGTTTATTCTCTTGGGTGTCACCTAGATTGGTTCACCATATGATAAATAAGAAAATAAATATGGTTCCCAAGATTCTTGGACAGTATGTGATTAGGAGAAAATTGTGCTAGTGCAATAATGATTATCTCTTCCACATAGATTTGGTTCTATGAATATCAATTTTCATGTGTCAAAACATTGAATGTGTCACCATGTCCCATACCATGAGATATATATGGATTATGTTGATGTTGAGACTGATTATTCCTTTGAGTGGCATATAAATCAGGTGAAGGGTCACATTGAAAATTTAATGTCTGTAATGGTCATGTTGAATGTTTATATATAATGGAAACATGTTCGGGTTTAGGGAGAATCGTGCGAGAGAGAAAAATATATGAGGCCATAATGAAATGCACATTCATCCTCAGAATTATAGAGATGATTGGGATTATATCATGAGGGTGATAAATTATATGTTGGGGATATAATACGATCTTGAAATTTTAAGAATATTTCCTAAGAATGTTTTGAATTTTTCATTCAACAATTGTTTATTTTACTGCCTTTTGGTTTTATATTTGATATATGTAGGGAAAAATTTGATATTTATAGATGGAATAGGGACATTGGGATTTTTCTACATGGTTTTCCCAATCCATGTGGCTAGCCCCATAAATGAAGCCATGGAAGTGGAATTATAAAACACCAATTTTTTGAATAAAAAATTTTGAACACCACTCACTGCCCAATAACGTGACCAAATTTTACCCGAATCATTTCAACTCATTTTTTGAGGTTCTAGATAGAATTACAAGTAATTAAAACCTCTTATCATGTATTATCTCTGTCCATATTGAAGATAAAATTCTCTCCATATATGTGATTCATTATCATTTAGTTTTCTCTGGCTCTCTTAGCCTCCTAACATCCTGTAAAGGGATGTTATCCTATATTATTAATGGATTTAGAACAATGATTTGATATATATTATAATTTTTATCACAAATAATGTTTTTGGTTCTAGATCTCATTCCTCATCGTGATCTTGGTGTTACAATTCAATTAGTGATTTACACTGGTGATTGTTCATCAACAAATATTTGGTTGTTGGTCTTAATTTCAAATCTCATAGTTATATTTTGTTAACACATATATATGTTTAAATTTTAATTTTTCATGATTTGGGAAATTAAATTGTAAATTTATTTTCACAATTTGAATTCCGAAATGATAATTAATTGAGTTAAAATTGGGAAAATTGTAATTTGTAAAATTGTATTGAATAACTGATGATGTAATAATTGGAATATTATGATTTAGTAATTGATGGGATATTGTGTTTACATAATTTGTCAATTAATGTGAATTTTAATTAATTGACAATGGGGATTATGAGACAGATGGCTTAACATTATTGGATGTATGATTAATTTGATATAGTTATTCATGTGATTAATGTAATAAACAAACATTGAATTTATATATATATTTTAATTATTTGATTATAATTTTTTAAAATATTGTTAATTATTATTATCCATGATTGTAACGGAGTTTTAATAAATGTGATATTGTATTACATGTAAATTTTTTGATATACGTGTGTGGGATATGGATTGATTCCTCAAAATACCATTTTTGAATCACTGAAATACATGTGTTGGACATGGACTGATTTTCCAAATCCCATAGTGACTGATGAGTTTTGGGATATATACTTATGCATCGAATAACCACACAGCTCTAGATATGGAGTTCTAGGTCCAAAATTATAGAATATGACTATAGTTCCAACATTCCATAATATTAAATGAATAGAAATGGTATAGGATAAACATGGTATCATGATATATGATATCACTTGGGAATATTTCGTTCATCATTATGGGATGAATTAGATATTGATGGTGCACGTGTCCTCAAGATAACATTAGTTTAAGTTGTTAATTAAAAGAACATTGAAAATGTGATATCAATTTACTTATGAATTATACATTATCCATCATAATACTGTATAAATTTTTAATTTACATTATATTATTTTAGACTTAATTACTAGTGTCCCGTTGAGTTAAACTCTCACCTGACTCTATCTACATGACTGGTACCATAATAGAATTCTTGTTTGTAGGACAAGATAAGCGTAAGAGACCTATAATAGATAGCTGGTTTGGGATGCAGCATCAATGAGAAGACAAGACATGATTTTAGACTCTCTTGGGAGTTTTCGATGTCTTTATTTTTATATATTTTTCATGTTGACACTTTCCCATATTTGGAATTATATATTGACTATTTTGTAATCAGTATTGTATTTACCGTTTTGGTCATCATGTGATACTAGATTGGTTTGGTTATTGGATATATCAATTGTTTATTCATATTTGTTTTAATTTTCTACATTGATAATGATGGAATAGTCTACCCAAGATCGATATTAGACCCTCGTTGCTAGTTGGAAGCTACTATCATACGAGGAGGCACCCCTAAGGTCATGAAACCAACCAACATAGGGAACCATTAGGTTGAACCTGGTTCAAGACATATATAATTTTCTAGAAACGTTTTGATAAAAAATAATTATGCTATTTTATCCATGTATATTCATTAATTTTTTTTTAATCCTTTAAGGATATAAATATATAATAACTATATGAATATTATTCGATGTATAAATTAATTTAAAAAAATTAGTGGAAGGTAAATATGTATCTAATTATTTAATTTTTTGTATTATAATACTGAAATATAATATTAAACTACACTATCTATTATATTTTTAATCATCAAACGATGTTTTCCTCTAACTAAATATTAGTTATTTATAATTTTTCCCTTGATTTATGTGATTAATATTTTAATGGTTGTAATATTGTTTTATATTCATTTGTAAAATTGTTAAAAAGAAATAATAATTCATTACATTGAATTTATATTCATGAAAATAAATTAATTGAATAAATTAATTTAAATTTATTACTTTTCATTATTAGAATTATTTTTTATTAAATTTCTAGGGATATAAATGTACAAAATCATATGATAATCAAATAAATGAAATTCATATCACCAATATTATATTTGTTGTTTCAAGGGATCCATTGTTATAAAATATAGAGTGTAAATTCGCACGCAATATGTGTCTCCAAATTTTAGATTCCACCTAGAATTGTAATCACATGGAATGTAACCCATATAAATACCACCATGAGACTCACTGCATAATATATTTTTGTCATATATGTATTTTTAATTACCACAGGTAATCTAACTATGTGTAACAGACATATATCAGTCAACTTATTGTAATATCATCTTGATTACAGAGGAAATTTTATTATCCCCTAAAACACAAAAATTGTTCCACATTTTTTACATACCTAGTGTCCCTATATATTTTTCTCCCCATAGGATGTTTTGATGCACATATAATCCTCACATACAGTTTAAATTACTGTTACATAGTGTTTCATATATTCATGAAAATAATGTCTTATATGGATGGATGGCTAGAGAATCTAGATGTTTATTAATCTCCTAGATAATATTTAATTCAACTATACTTATTATCCATGTATATAGTAGAGTGTGTAACACATTCATTGGTAATAGTAATGTGTCCTATGATAATGGAATTAGTAAACATATTGGACAAATTATTCTATAAAATCTATGGTATAGGTTCTTTATAATGGTCTTTTAACTTCTAAACTGACATGTCTTCTTATATGGTGTGATTTCTAGAATACTAATTATTCTAATGGATGATTTGGTGATGATAAATGTAAGATAACTCTATATCACAAAGTAATATTGTCTTTGATGAAATATATATTAATTTTTTTGTACACTATTTTTATAGTTGAGAAAAAACATTTTTTAATAGATTTCAATAATAAGGAACATTATACACATAAATTCAAGAGTTATAAAAAGTTTTTTGTTGAATAATATATTTTTTAGTTAGCATATATTATATTATACACTTGGGATCCTTATATAGTTTGGAATGTGGGAACTGAAGACTGGGGATTTACAGATCCATCAAATTATATAAATTATCCATCCATGTGAAAATTTTGTCAAAGATTACTACTTAAAACACACTATTAATTTATCCAACATAATTGAACTCATATTCCATCAATTATGTGATTCATATTGATGTTTAGTATAGCTATGTGGATACAATAGTCCCAAATGATCTCATGTTTCAATTCACGAAAATCATATCTTGGTTTTTCTGTTAGACTCATATTCTATATTTTTATGACACTTTACTTTTCAACATTCGATTATTAATCATCAGAAAATTGATATTATTATATATACTCACCAATGAAAAATATATTTTTTATTCATTTTTGGATTCCTTATATATGATGTAATGTTTTTACATAGGATTTTTGATCATGGAGTAGAAATTGTTTTCTATACAATATTTGATTTTTGATGCATGGTCTTATATGATGGTAGTAGGTGTTTCATGAAACCATTAGTTGAAAAAAAAATTATTCAAAAACAAGTATGAATTAATGAAAATAGAAAAAGAATTATAATATTATATTTACATTATTTAAAAATAATTCCTATGTTATTGGATATGTAAAAATATTCATTATGATTGGGAGAAAATTTCAATTCATCTGCTAAAAGTATAGAAACCCCATCTCAAAATGTCCTTACATTGAAATAATGATCCACTATAATAAATGTTTATACAATGTTTAATCTTGTATAATTGGTGTAATTATTTATTGTAATGGTTATAATATTTCTAATGATTTATAGTACCCATGATATAAAATTCAATGATGATAATGCACCACGTGGATAAGGTATCTATTGCAACATTATCAATTCTCGGTCTCATCATTACTTTATTATGATAGTTATGTGAAATAATTTTATATAATGTCATATATTTCCTGTCTATTATGAATAATTATAAATCTTAGGAAAATATTATATAAATGTGAAGAAAATATGTGGTAAATAAAAATTAATAGATGAATAATAGTTATCCTTCTATTTTAAATAATATTTAACAGTTTATTGAATATCTATGGTAGTTGAAATAAATGTGGGAAAAATTATATAGCATGAATTTAAATATAAACCAATAGTGTAATATATTAAATTATTAATGAATAATTATAAATAAAATGATCCTTAGAATTGAAGGAGCCCAATCGGTGGGAATAATAAAACATAAAATATTCAAATCTAACACACCCAAATTCAAATTAAAAACATCCAAAATATAAAATAAAATAATCCTTTATAATTTATATGGTCACATAATTGATCCATTCAAAATCCCATGAGATTTTATGTAGAAGGAAGCCCATATATAAAAATTTAATGTATCATTAAAATATAAAAATACTAGGATTGGCTATGTGGAGGCCATTATTTATAATCTTGTAAATGTTCTAATAATATTCATCATGATACTAAATACTTAATCTTAATTTATGAAAAATATTTTTATATTAATAAGAAAGTAAGAGATGAACAGATGATGGAATTTAAAATATTGAATGAAAAAATTCCATATGAAATCACAAAATCTAATGAGCCATTTTATAGAATTGATATTTGACATACTCATGATGAACTGCATGGATTGTGAAAGGAGGATGGAAAAACCAAAAAGTATTGCTTCATAACATAACAATAATAAATGGATATTCAAAATAAAGTTAATATTATATGATATGATATCATGATTCCTAAAATGATTAGTGAGAGAAAAATTATAAGAGATGATACGATTAAACCTTATATTTTTATAGTAGAAATAGATAGAGTAATATATTTGTGATGAAATAGTAAATAATGATTCACCCACTAAAGAGGAAAATTTATTCACTCTAATATTTTATATATTGATTTCTTATTTTGATATATTATTAATGGTCATTTTAGGTTATTAATGCTCTTTTATAGAGAATGAATGATAATTGGGATGATATTAGAACTAGATAATAGATATGAAATCACCATAGTAAATTGATATGCTTTTTGGTATTATTATGCCTATATATTAAAAAACATAAAACATGGTGAATATAATCTAGTTGTATAGAATGTAAAATGGAATGAAAAAATCCCATCATGAGAGTGAAACAATATTTGATATTTGGAAGTATAGTTGAAGATACCGAATAACCCTACTGACAAAATTTTTTCATTTTACTCTCTAGTGGGGATTCATATGTTTATAGAATATTAAGAATAGTAAAATCATCCATGTTTTTATTTCTATAAGTTTCATGATTTTTTTTAATCCATGTTTTTATATTCTATAAAAAAATATTTTATGATAATATATTGTTTTTGACTAATAGAAATTAATCATATCAATGAGAGAAAAAGGAAATGATAATTTTTAATGACTTTTAAAGTTAATACCTGCAATATTATTCTAATTTTTTTAGTATTTGTGTTATGATGACAGTTATATTTTATATTTTAATTTTAAAAAGAATTTATTTTAAATTTGTGTCCATTTTTTAATCCTGATTATATATATATATATCATTTTGAATGGTTTTTTATATTTTTCATATTCTTGTAGTTTGGAAAGACATTATTTTCTAATTTTGACCATTTTAGTTTCCACACTGAGCATTTATAAAATGCATGTAAGTTAAAATAATCGATGACTTGTTGATTTATGGGAATTATTATCATCCTCTCTCATTGTTAATTATATTTATCTATCAATAAATTAGAGTTATTATAATATCGATGAAGACTTATTAAAGTGAAAAAATACAATGGGAGTGATATTTTAAACCATGTTTTCATTATTATATTTTTTGTCAATAATCATGATGGTAATAGACATAATGTCAAAATTTTATATGATGATGAAAAAAAAGAATTAATTTGGAGTACCCAGTTATATTTATGGTAAAATTTATAAGTTCAAATGAATTTTATGTTTATATGTTGATCTATTAATAATTAATTAGAATATTTTTTAAATGCCTTGAGACTTATTAGTGATTGGGATCCATAATTTATAAATACATAACTAGTGGAACCATAAAAAATGAAATTGAATAGATTCTACCAATTTTGTCATGAAGAAAATGCTACGAGCCTATTGATATTTAGGGTGATATTTTAAACTTATATCAATTGGTATCCATTAATGTAGAAAATAATGATGAATAATATTTTTTCTAGAAAAAATTATTTTTCTTCCGAAAAGTATTTTGAAAATTTTATTCTTGGTGTACGTAATAAATTCTAATGAGTACAATTTAATCATGAATATTTGACAAGAATTCATGATTGTTTCATTGAATATTTATATTTTTTGTTTAAATTACTTTTAAGAGAAATTTATCTACAAAATATTATATTAATGCCTTCCAAATGATCATCAGAAAAAAAAGTGATTATACCTAAATTTAAGAATTGTTTCTCCAATAATATAAATGGATTTAAAAGGTGGTTGATACTCATGGATTTTGTGATCATTAATGTAATATATGATGATGTTACCATCATGAGATCACATGAATTAACTATTTTCTATGAATACCCTTTCTATGGCCCCACACATCCCCTTCGATAAAGTCCTTTTTCTATTGTGAACGTGACCATGACATTCACTTCCCATGCTGTGATAGCTAGATAAGATCCCTCTGGTCATTTTTCATGACATCATGTGAATTCGTGACTAAACATCGATATGTAATTGGAAATTGGTGAAATATATCCAAAAGGAGGGATCCACTTATGGTCATAAAAATCAGGAGACTCATCACCAATAAAGGGGATGATTTTCATCGACAACGTTAGAGAAAACTTCGGAGAGTAAAATATCATGTAATTATATAATATGAATTTTTAATATATATTTATATTTTTGAAAAATATATTAATTTTACCTAATACATACATTACATACTAGATCGTACCTATCACACAACAATGGGTTTCTCCAATGTCATACGTTGTATACAAGACATAGTTATATAGAATAATAATATATTATAATATTATCGTTTTTAGTTATGGTTATTTCTTAGATGTTAGAATATTAAAAATGAATAATGGTAACTAAATTATGAATAATTTATATATATGTTCATATAAAGATTAATTGGTTAACAAAATTACTAGAAATAAAAATTAACCCCAATTTCATATTAAGGATGTATTACTAATGAAAAAAATTTAAAGTTGGAATAATTCAGTTTAAAAAATAATCAAATCAATATTTTTGGTTATTATCAATGAAATATACATTAAATATCATGTTTAAAATATATCTCATATATTTTCATGACATTATATAAGAACAAATTCAAATTTTTTCATAAAAGGGTTATTTTTTCAATAAAGGGGATTTTACCACCATTTGATGAAAACCACATTATAAATTGACTTTTTGAAGTATTTATATGTGGTTTTTGACTTAATACACATTTTAATAGGTATACAGGACATAAAAATTTACTTAGGATTAATTTTTTTGATTTTTCATAAATGTATAATTTATTTATGATTAGTTACAAATAATCCATTTCAGTTAAAAATTGATATATTTGGATTCAATAGGTATTGTACCTTAAACTAATTTATTATGTAATAATTGATCAATAATAAATATATTAATCAAATTTAGGTAATTAGAATACATTTTAAATTAAAATTATACACAAAAATTTATTTATATTTTGAACCTCTCTGTTACCCATCTTCTCGTCAGATCTATGTGATTATATTTAAACCGAATTTAAAATATTTTGTGAATCGATTTTATAAAATGTATATAAATTATTGTAATCATTATATTTTTTTCCCAAATAACATAAAAAAATAATTTTTTAACAGTACCTTAACTATTTTATTTTACAAATTTAATGTTAAATAGGGAAATGAAAGGTAAAAATAATATTATAACAATATAAAATTACCCAAACACTTTACCTAATCCAATTGAATAAGTGGTTTTCCTCAAAAATATTTCTTATGCATAAATTATAAACTTTATAAGGCATATGGGTATGAAAAGAAAATTTATTGTATTTTAATTAAATATAAGTTACAAATTTAATACCCATATTTTTAATAAGCAAAACAATTTTATTATGCTATTATATAAGTGATTTCTTAGAATATAAATTGAACATAAAATAAATAAACATATATATCATGATAATTTATTTATTATTTTTAGACATTAAAAAATTAATTTTTTTTCACATAATGATTATTAGGTAATATATTTATTAAATGAAGAATCAAATATATGCTATTAATAATATTCAACTAAATAGAAATTGAAATATTTGATTCCATGCACATATTTTATGGGTTCATTTTACATTTTCATGGTATTTTATTGATATTTTTTGGACGAATAAAGTTATTATTTTTTTGTTAAAATTTAATTAACGGAAGTCAATCAAAAAATAAATAATTTTTATCACAAAATTTAAAATATTTAATTAAATTTAAGTAAATTCTTAAAAAATTACAATTTGACCATAATTTTGAGATAAGTGTAAAAATTTAATCAATGTAATATTAATTGGTAGTTTAACTTATTATCGTAATTATTTTTGTAACCATCTATTAAATTACATAATAAAATTGTAATATTTGAAAGGTTTAAGATAAAAAACATAGAGATAATAGAATATCCAAAAATTGTTTAATTTATATTGTATTTAGTTACTTATAACCATCCAAATAATATAAGTGAACAAAAAAACAAGGATACATTTAGAATATAAAATGAATTTATATTAATTTAATACTCTTAATATTTCCAAATTAATATCACATGAAAATTTATATATATATAATTAATATTCATATGTTATATTAATGAAATATTAATAATTATATTATTATAATATATAATTTATTTTCATATATTCCCTACACCAAAATCTGATAATATCATTCATGTGTACTTGTGAACTTTCACATCCATGTTTCATTGTGGATCATATTTATTCATTACCTCACATATAATATATATATAATTAGATTTAAATGATTAATTTGATATTAATTTTTCATAATCATAAACTAATTACAAAACAATACTTACATTCTCTCTTAAATGATAAATGAAAATGGAAAATATTACTCATTCATACGTACAACATACCATCTATGGGATTATAAAATTATTCCTTTTTAATAAACATAATTAATGGTTTTTTAGAAGTTATAATTACTGTATAAAATGTATATGTTTTTTCATGAACATTATTCTGGTGAAGACGGAGTTATGACCACATGGACTACTGTCATCTTACAATGTCCAATTTCTTCTCAAGTATAAAATATCAATAAAATGTCTCTAATGAACATAAATAAAAATTTAATAGTAATAACCTTGTAATAAGGGATATAAAACGATTAATAATGGCGAAGTTGTTTTTTAATCATGTCTAAATTAACTTTATTTCATTATTCAAGAAGATAATGATCATACATGGTGAATTGGAATAAAAGTAAGGGACTTCATCCCAATATATTTTAATTGAGGAATATTTATACACCTCCTTATATTATAATTTATAAAATTAACCCCATTTACTCTTACTTTAAATAAATGGTATTAAAAAATAATCATCTTATATGAATAGTTTCACAAAAATACAATATTAATGTTTTTGACGTATATAGAGACCACAAAATCTTTATATACATAACCTTTATTGGATATTTGGATTCCTATATATTCTTTAATGATTTAAAATGAAAAATAAATCACTTATTACTTTTTCTATGTGTTTTTATATTGAATATGATCTTGATAATGAATTTATTTTTTCAGTATCTGGAAATTATTTTTTGCGATTACCCAATAAAATTTAATGAGTGAATTTTTGTTAATTGAAATCATTTATGTGTTATGTGGTGGTTACATGATAACCCACTGATGGATGGCTCCATGATAAATAATGGATGGGTGGTTATGTTATTCTAATTACCAAAACATTTACTAATGATAATTCCACTTCATCCAACTAAATGACTTCTTATGTAAAATAGATATATAGTATATTCACTTCTTTGGTATTATTATTTTGGATTCAAAGATACCATTAAGAATTGTTTCTATTTCTATATAGTCATTTAATATTGATTAATCGATTAGTTAAAATATATAGCTTTAAAAAATCCAATTTACTCAAACATAGGAAGCGATGAGATCTTTCAATAGAATTGCTCTGTATGAATCCCATTGTTCAGATCTCAGAAAGGAGGTGAATTCACTGGGTATCATATTTTAACAAGCCCTTGATGAGCTTCAACATGTTATGCTCGAACGGACCCTCCTACGGTAGTTGCGGATGTTGATAGATATTACCACCTGTGAGATGTTATATGATCCACCCCGAGAGTCAATCACCATTACACACCATACCATGATTTCTTTTGTGGGTGTTACAAGGGTTTATGTAACAAGACCATATAACTATGATAATGTGAATTATTTTTTCTATTGAATAATGAATATGAATTCATTTTATAATTTTAGAATTTTAAATGGGTTTTAAAGAAAAATTGTATTTTTATATAATATTCGAAAAAGTAACTTATTTTTATGAATTAATGTATTTTTGAATTAAATAATATATTATAAACATATTAATAATGAATTAAATTTTATTAAATATAATTTATCATATAATTTTTTGGAATAAAAATGTAATTTTTATTTATGGTTGAACGCTATTTTTGTCAAAACCCATGTATTTCTGTAAATGTCAATTTTTCATTTAAAAGTAAATATTCACATATTTATAAAATTATTTTGATAAAATTAATATTATTTTTGGAATAAGTTCATTGAAATTATCAATGGGTGAATTTATCCTAGTTTTCCGACTATGTGGAATTTTTTTGTCAAAATTAAATATTGATTAATTATGTAATGTATTTTATGAAAACATAATGACTAGATAGTGTTGTAATAAAATAATATAACTGGTTTATCTGGTAAATATATGTATTAAAATTAAAATAATGTTATTTAAGGTATGTTTTATTTATTTTACAAAGAATTAGTGGAGCATCCAAGATTTATAAAACATCTAAACTTTTTAAATTGATTTCCTTGAGAGTCTTACTCACCTCCACATAATAAAGCCTAATATTTTAATATATTCGACTAATGGCCTTATAAAATACTATTTTCACCCACCCTTTGGATAAAAACTGGTCAAAAACTGTGGGATCATTTTTCATTTTGATTAGTTTAATGTGTGGTTCCCAAAAGCTTGAAAATTAATAATTTCATCCCTTTTCCTTTATAAACTCACCCAAAATACCACATCCTATTCACTCAATGCATTTGGAGCTTGACCATACCCCTCCCACCTCTTTCTATAATTATCCCATGGTTCTCCAATCTCTTAATAATCCTCTCTCAAGCCTCTCCGAAGCTTTTGGGATCACACTTCCATGAAAGGGATATCTTCCTCTCTCAATTTTTCCATGGTACATTATATTTCTATAAACTTGTATTTTCAATTTAAAATATTGGGATATGATTTTAATCATCCCTAATACATCCATTGTTATGTTTTAATGATTATAGACAATTTCTCTCTCATTAATTCATCCCATGTACAGTAGTTTCAATTCCAAAAGTCTATAAGGGATTTATATCCACTCATTTACATTCAAGCACTTCTTTTATATTATGCATCTAAAATTCAACATATATGATGGTAAATGTATCTATATTACTGAAATAAATTCCATTTCATGTACATAATATTAGATTACCATTCCTCTCTCATCATCCATTTTTGAGAACTTATATGCAACACAATTATGCGGCTGAAATTGCTCCTTGATATCCCAAGCCAATGTCCATGTGTATTGAATAATATTCACATTTCTCTCTTAATGATATTCACCATTAATCATATTTAATTATTGATTATATAGTTTCATGTATTTATCTGTCACTATTTTATCAGGTAATAATGATTATATTTAATTAATCAACATTTTATGATCCATGTAGCAGACTTATGCCATAAATTATATGATTAAGAAGGGTGCACCCTGATAGCACTTCAATGCATTGAGAAAATATTATTATCATGATATGTCAAGTTAAATGGGTGTTTAATCATTAAAATTCAGGTTAAATTATGTTTTACTAATTATTCATGTGCAGTGGTACTTTTATTGTGCTAATATAATATTAAATGTCATTGCCACATTTCCATGTTATGATAACCATGATATATCATGAATTTATGTTAATGTTTTTCTTATGATCCATTTATATACCTATTTTTAAACATGTATTGTATTCTTTATGTTTTTCCTTGTTTACTCACTTACTGTAATTATAGCTCACACTTTTCTTATGCAGGTCCTCATGTTATCCCGTTCAATTCTCTATACGAAGGAATGTGTGTGGTCATGTAAAACATGTGTTTAATAAAGCTGTATATTTTAGGTTTTATATATTTATGTAATGTTCTGGAGCCCCAAAGATACTAGACATATTGATCTTCTATATTGTATCCAGAGAATATATTATTTAGTAAATTATGTTTAAGTCTATAATAAGTTTATGGGTTTAGTTATTTTTTGGATTAGTATATGAAAACCCTAGTGAGAGCCTTAGGGATAAAGAAAAGAATAATAATAACATCGCCAAATTTTTGTGATTATTGAGTAGTAATTGTCTCATGAAAACACATCCCTATCTGGATATGAGTCGGTAGAGGCGGCTTTGGCCCCAATGTATCTTGGGGTAAAATCTGAAAACATCACATTGTGCTATACTTGAATGGGAACTAGTGCCCAAAAATAGGATTTTCTGAACTCATGGTTATGACATTCCCAAATGATATTCTTTAGTAAATTCATAATATTAGTATGAAACATTATTAATGGAATAAACAAAATCCACTAAGAATATATCTTGGTATTAAGTAGATAATGAATAACATATATTGAAGCCTATAAATTCATATGTTAAAGAAATAAAATTAATTCATAAGTCATCGGTTTTTTTGTTGGATTAACAATTTTGTGTTACCCATTAGATTCCTTGTATTCATTCCAATTGATAGTAATAAGAGGACTCGGGCTAACAACCGATGGCAAGATCAATGTGAAGACTATTTGAATGAGATTCCCTATCTGATTAGAGTAGTAATTGAAAACATTATCATGATAAATTCTTAATTAACTAAAATTTTGAATAGAATAATTTTTCATGTGGAACATTCAACCCCCCTGAGAAAGAAGAAGTCTCAATCTAGAGCTTCAGGTAACAAATACCTCTTTTTAATGGATCATCTTATCGCTCAATGGCCAAAAAATGGATCCACTTCAATGAGATGATATTCTCCATCATTAACTATTTTAAACAAGAGGTGTTACATCCGGATTCTTATTATATTCATGGATATGATAATCAATAGTATACATTAATCAAAAATATTAATCCTGTGTAGAAGATTGAGGCATAGAAATGGATGAATTTTGGGAAAAACATTTATAAAATAGTTTTCCTTGGACCCTCTGACATAAGATAAAAATGGACATCCATGAACTCAAGAATAAAAGGATGAATCCATTAGAGCGTACATGGAAAATATTACAAGGGTTTCAAAATATGCCTTGTTCTAATTCGTTTCCCCTGAATGCAAGATTGAATTCTTCTTTGGTGGGATAAAACCTTGCTTAGGGAAATCCCTTGCAATCTATAACTTCGAGATCTAAGAAAAAATTGTCTGATGAGACCACAATGTTGAAATGGAGATCACTTATTCTCATTGGTATCATAGGGATAAGAAGAAAAAGGTGGACTTACATTCCGGAAGTCAGATGGATATATCTAACAGTGCGAGAAAAATCATTCACCCCACATTTCCATTGTGCAGAATGAAGTACCCTATAAATTTCATGAATGAGATGAGTAAATGATTTATGGGTAGAAGAGAATGGTTTGTAGACATTGAATTCCACCAAGAAAATCATGCGGTAGTGATAGGGGATTGGAATTCTCTGTTCGACACACAAATTAATATTTATTTCTTCCATTACAAAGAACCAGGGAACTTTTCAAACAGGTTCCCTATGAAAAGGGTTTTCGGAGACAACCAACAACCTATAAGGAATCAAGGTAGATCTTTTTCCATCACTACCACCAATGTGAACACCGACAATGAAGTGGGGATAGGTATGATAATTATTCATTCCATAATAGAGAACATAATTTTCTACTCTATTTCTACACAATCTTGTATCTCCAGAATGTTTAGTAGTACAATCCCAACACCACCACATGTCATGGAAGTAATTATATCAGTGAGAAATGAACATGGTGAAATCATTGCATCCAATTAATATAAGTTATGCCATGTCATTATTTGTTTATTGAACATCCCAGCCTACCTTTTCATACTTCCTCTGGTGTATTTTGATGCAATTATGGTCATGAATATGATTTTATTTTGTAGAGCTGACATTAATTTTCATGAGAGGAAAATCAATCAAAATATGGATAATCTACACTTATTCTGTACAAGTGCAATGATGAGGATGAATCTTCTATACCAACATCATCTAAAACAAGGATATTAATACCTTATGAGCATGAGTATCTAGATTAGATTATGGAGTTTAAGGAAGTAACTATCCTTGATGACATGTATATTAGTGAGGGAATTCGCAGAAGTGTCTCCTGAGTAATTTCCTAGTCTTTATCCCAAAAGAGGTGCTAAATTCATGATTGATCATATTCAAAGGTTGTTTCCAATATCCAAGAATCCATATATAATAACTGTTGTGGAGATTTTAATAGATGAAGTGAAAGTAGAGAAGAATCTAGATTAATGGTTTATACGCCTATGTGCTTCACCAAGGGGTAAACCAGTCCTATTGGTCTTGCAGAAGCATGGGTCAATGCAACTTTATATTGATTATTGTGATATCAACCAGATAGGGATAATGAATAAGTATCCTCTTCCCTTAATTGATTACTTTTTTGATCAGCTAGGTAGATCATAGTAATTCTCCACAGTGGATTTGCAGTCGAGATATTTTCATGTAAGGGTGATGAAGGATAATTTACCCATGAATTGTTTTTGTACAACATATGAGAACTATGAGTTCACAGTAACTCCTTTTGGACTCATTGATTCTCTAGAAAACTTAATTTACTTGATGAATATAGTCTTCAGATATTACTTCAACAAAATTTTGGTTTTGTTTTTATATGATATTCTAATATACTTCAAATCCAAGGAGGATAATGAGGAGCATCTAAGCACTGTACTAGAGGCCATCCTTGTTGAGAAGCTATATTAAAAGTAAAGAAAGTGTGAGTTCTGGTTGAATGATGTCTCATTCTTGGGTCATATCATCACAAGAAGTGGGATATATGTGGATCCCTCCTTGAAAGCAACACTTGAGGGATAAATGATTCCAAAATCAATAATAGATATCCATAGATTCCTAAGGTTATATTGATATTATGGCAGATTTGTGAGAAATTTCTCCAGATTATCAAACCCTCTTATATTGTTCACATGGACAGGGGTCAAATATTCAAGGAGTTATGAATGCGAAAAGAGCATCATGGAGTTAAAAAGGATGCATATCACTGCACCCTTTCTCACACTAACCACATGTGGATAATTTTTCCGATATTTTTTTATGTTTCGAAGAAGGGAATGGGTTGTGTGTTATTGAAAAATTACAATGTCGCTGCCTATGCATCAAGGTAATAGAAATTACACGAGATAAACTATCCAACACATTATGTGGAGTTGGCTGCAGTGATCGTTGCTTGAATATTTTGGAAGCATTACCTCTTTGAGGAGAAGTGTGATATATACACACAAAAAGCCTCATGTACGTATTCCCACAAAAAGAGTTTCATATGGGCTAAATATGATTGTTATAGCTGATAAAAGACAATGAATATCAACCCTTTAACAGTATGGAAATGAGAAATAGTTGGAGAATGCTCTATGTTGAAAGGATATAGAGATTCTATCGTTGATGAGAATTTAAAAGGATCCAATCATTTTTGATTTGATGATGATGGAAATGTGAATAATAAATTAGGGAACATCATCAATTCCTTAACAAATGGTTGATCAACCATTCATATGGGAATGGTTAAATGATGCTCAAAAGAATGATGTTGGAATTCAGAAGAGAGTTGAAAATATCCGAAAAGGTTAGTGGTCGGAGTTCAATATAAATAAAGAAAGTATTGTGAGATTTGGGACAAGAAAATATGTTCCATAAAATATGAATTTTACAAATGAAATTTTGGATGATACACGTAGTTATAATTTATCCCTTAAATCAGTAAAAAAATGATGTATTGAGATCTCTGATTTCCTTATTTGAGGGATAACATTAATAAGGAGATCACTGAGTATGAATCAAAGTGCTTGGTAAGTCAGCATGTCAAGGCTGAGAGGAAGAAGTTCATAGGGATGATGAAACCATTAACCATATTATCATGAAAATGGGATAAAAAACCACAGACTTTGTCACCAGACTTATAAAGAAATCCAAAAGAAACTAATGCTATATGGGTTGTTATGGATCATTATATAAAGACAATACATTTCATTTCAATTCGAGAGTATTTCTCATTGGATAAACTAGCACAGATATATATTAGAGAACTAGTAATTCTATATGGATTACCACTATATATTTTATTAGATTGAGTTCTATCATTCATCTCTAGGTTTTATAAGATTCTACAATAGACTCTTAATACTGAGATAATATTCATTATGAATTATCATATTTAAACTGATGGCGTATCTGAGCAGACTATAAAAACACTTGATGACATGTTGAGAGCATTTTCAATGGTCTTTAAAGGATGATTGGATCAACATCTTTCTCTTGTTGAGTTATCTTTCAATAACAGCTTCCACCCAAGTATCTGAATGGTTCCATATAAATACATTTATGGGATGATGTGTAGAACACTGTCATGTTGAAAAGAAGATGAGGATAAAAACACCTAGTTCTATAAATTATCGAAGAAATGGTGGTAAATGTAAATACCATCTATGAACACATTAAAAAATCATAAAGTCAACAAAATACATGTACTGATAATTGACAACAAGACCAAGCATTTGCTGTTAGATACATGGTATTCCTCAACATATCACCATTGGAGAGAGTTTAGTGATTTGGAAGAAAGGGAAAGCTTATTCGAGGGAACATTATCCCCCTTTAGATCCTTGATATCATTGGATTAGTGTCCTATGTACTAGCACTCCCAAGGAACCTATCTTATGTACATGATGTATTCCATGTATCACCTTTGAGTATGTACATATATGACCCATCACATATACTCAATCCAAAGGTGGTACCATTGGAGAGTGACCTTTCATATGAATAGAAGATGGTCCAGATCTTATATCATAGGGAAAATGTTCTATGAAATAAAACAATTACCTTTGTCAATGTATTGTAGAGAAACCACATGTTTGAAGAGGAAACATGAGAATCCAAGGATGTGATGAATCAGAGTTACCCTCACTAATTGTTTGTGGGAAATGTAAAATTTGAGGAAGAAATTTATTAAGGTGGGAAGATTGTAATTACCCAATCATTAGTTAATGAAATTTTTTCTTTATCTAAATAATGTATTATTATATAAAATGGTTATATAACATATTCACTAATTTTGTTTTATTATTTATGATTTCAAGACACCATTAATAATTATTACCATTTCTATATGGCTTTTTAATAGTTTTCAATTTATTGTTATAAAAATAGGCGTTAAAAAATCCAATTTACATAGACAATGGAAGTGATGGCCTCATCCAATACAATTTCTTCTTACAAAGCCCAATGGAGGATGCTCGGAAACGAGGTGGCATCCATGGACTTCACTACTAATGAATCCCAAGATGAGCTTCAACATGATAAAGTCAAATGTAATATCCAATGGGATATGTGGATGTTGATAGAGATTACCACCTGAGCGATGTTATCGAAGCCACTCCAAGAGTCGGTCACAATCGAACATCTTATAATTAGTTATTCTGGGGGTGTTATAATGGATTTTTTTACAAGACCATATTACATTGATTATGTGCATTATATTCTATATTGAATAAAAAATATACATTCATTATATCATTGTTACTTTCTAAATGGTTTTTAAAGAACAAAAAGTATTATTAGTTAATATTAAATTATGAAATCTATAATTATGAATTAATGTATTTTTTATTCAATAACATTTTCATAAAATTTTATTAAAAAATTAATTTTTATCAAATATATATTATCATTTTAATTTTAGGAATAAAAATTAAATTTTTATTAAGGATTGATAGATATTTTTGTCAAAACTCATGATTTTTTTATAATTGTCGATTTTTATTTTAAAATTAAAAATTCAGATATTTAAAAAATTGTTTAGATAAAATTAATATTTTTTTTGGAATGAGGTCATTGAAATTATTCATCCGTTAATTTTTCATAGTTTAATGAGATAGTCGAATGTTTGAGTAAAAAGTAAATACCGTTTAATTATATAGTGTGTTTTATTTCATCATAATGACCCAATAGTGATGCAATAAAATACTATAAATGATAAATTCAGACAATATATTTTTCACCATTATTATAATGTGAGTTTTGGTTTGTTTTATTTATTTTACAATGCATTAGTGGACCCACCAACACTTATAAGACATTTTAACTTTTTAAATTGATTTCTTTGAGTGTGTAACTCACCTCCACGTAAGAAATCCTTATATTTTAATAAGTGTGAAAATTATAATTATGAAAAAAATTCACTCCCCTTTTTCAAAAACCATGTGAAAAAACTATGGGTTGGTTTTTTGTTTTGATTAGTTTAATTTCTGGTTCCCAAAACATAAAAAATGAATAATTCCCTCTTTTCCCTATATAATTCTACCATATATCCAACATCCTCATCACTAAAATATTTTGGAGCTAAAATAACCCTAGAATGACATTCTCTAGAATCTTTCCAAGGCACCCCAAGATCCCAATATGCCTCTCTCAAGACTCTCCCATGCCTTTGGGATCACACATCCTTTTAATGGATTTCTTTATCTCTCATTTTTTGGTTAAGTTTCATTATGTTGACATACCCTTGTCATATCAATTACAAATGATAGTGAATGATTTCACAGCTCCTCCATACATTCCTCATCATGTTTAATAATGGGATACCCATTTCACTCTCATTAATTTTTCTTATGTTTACTTGTTACTATGCTAAAATTCTGTAAGAGATTTCTCTCCCCTCATTTACATCAAAAAATTTATTTTATATTATGCATCTAAAAATCATTACATTTGTTGTGATGTGTATATATATTACCCCTTTAATATACATATAATGGAAATATTATTAAATACATCTTTCATTATCGTCAACAATTTTTACGAACTCCTATTTCATGTTGTTATGCTACCGAAATTGCACAATGATTTTCCAAGCCAAATTCATTGTGTAGTGAATATCATTCCTATTTATTAATCAAAGTAATTAACATTTATGAAAATTTACATGTTATTAATATAGTGTCATGTATGTATTCCACATTCCTTTGTCGAGGAATAAATGATGATGTTGAATGATTCCATGTTGTATGATCCATGTGGCACACTTATGCATGATATGAAATGATTTAGAAGGGTGTTCCCTGATACCACTACAATGCATTGGGAAAATATTAGTATCATGAAACATCAGGTGCTATGAGGTTTTAGTCATTATAATTAATGTTCAATGATTATTTAGTCATTCTACATGTGCAATTGGCCTTTGATCATGCTGATATCATGTTAAATACTTATTCCAAATTTCAATGTTTTGATAGTCATGATATAAAATTAATTTACGTTAATGTCTCTCATAGGCTCCAATGATTTGATTATTGACTAAAAGATACTATAATGTTAATGTTATTTTTTATTTACTCCCTTTTTAGGATTTATATCTCATTATATTCTAATGTATGTCTTCAGGTTATCCAGTGAAATGCTAAGTACGAAGGAATGTGTGTGGTCATGTAAATGACATTTTCAATAAAGATATATATTTCATTATTTAAGTGGCTATGTAAAGTTCTTATGTCTTAATGACTCTATAAATCTCGATTAACTATGTTTAATCAAGTGAAAATTTAATGTAATAAATTATTTTTAGTTGTGTTTTAATGTGTATGGATGTTATAGTTAAAACATCAAATTCTTTGAGTACGGAGGTCAGTCCTATAACTTTTCAATTTTAGAGAGTGATTTGTTTGGAATTCGACCATATGGTTTTTCAATTTATGAATGACTATGCCCCAATATACCATTATATTTTAAATATTCAATCTATGTGTATTTTTGGTAATATGTTTATTATTGTAAATGTAATCAATGAGCTCAAACTCAAGGAATGTATTTATTATTTATTAAGGTTAAAATTTATTACATTATGATAATATATTGATAGGGTTACATGTTTTTATAAGAGTATCATTTTTCCTTTTTGTGTGTCCTTATCTAATATTTTAATGCATATCCAAAGTTTTAAAATTTTATTCATTTGATTTCAGAGAGAATATAGTCATGTATTAGATCATGGAAAATCTAATATGATTACGCATGAAATGAAACCATATTTTAATTTAATGTTTATTTTATTTTTGAATGAAATAAATATTTAGTTCCAAGTCTATCTATTGCAATATTCAAAATTTTATGTATAATTTATGTCCAAATTATCTAAATCATTAAAAATTAGGAGATATTTGTTGTTTAATAAATTATAATTTTTGACATTACTAATGATTGTGTACTTTTCATGGTCAAGTCCTTATAGTTTGTTCCAAAATAATGTTTTCAGACATATTTGGGATTATGAGTTTCGGTTAAACATATGGTAAGACGATATGTATATTTTTTAAATAAATATTTATTCTTAATCTTTATTAGATCAATAAATTTCTATTACAAATGAAATGCGGAGGATCTCAAAAAAATAATATATCTTTATAATGAATTTCTTGCAATAATTATACTTGATTCATGCCTAGATGATTCCAAAAAAAATTATTACATACATCTTACTTTAATGTATTTGATTGAGATATCAAACACTACCACTATACCACAATTCCCTCATGTATTATTGGTTATTTTATAAATAATACTATTTTTTTCAATATTATCAAATTTTGAAAAAAGTTAAATTTTATCAAGGAATTTTATGATATTTTACTTTATCGTATGATTTTGAAGAATATTATTATTTGGAAAAATATTATGAAGAAGGATACCCTAGTGAAAAAATTTATATTTTTTACCTATATTACTTTATAACATACTTATATAATTTTAATGGGACCCTTGACTGAATTATTTAATACAAACTCGCGTAGATTTTTTTTTAAAAAAATTTGGCATTTATATTATTTTATTAAATTATAAATTATACATGATTATTTACCAAATTTTTTTCATTTTTAACACCCATATTACCCTAGTTGTACTAGGTGTATTTGAATAATGTAAGAAAGTGATTCTAAAGAATATCTAAATCATCAATGTAACACATCGACCTTATATCTATATAAAAAATGATGATAAAACCAGGTGGACCCCATGAATAGGGTATGATGTTCTTTTTTTTGGGTATAGTTTTATAAAAACACATATAGTAGAAATAATAAATTTCAATATATATATTAATTAATGAATTATAATTTTGATGTAATTATGATTTGTAATAAAAATGAAAGGTCTATGAAATCCAATGGGTTGAAAACATGTTATCATAATTTTGTGTACAGAATTTATCTAATTTTTTTAATTGTATAATTATTATATAGTTTTATTAAATATTAAAACCCATTGTAAGGATGAAAAACCATCCACATTAGACAAGTCTATATGAATCGAACACACAATAATAGGGGGACAAGGAATTATTGCATACCACTAGACTATGTAATGCCCTTGGTTAGAATGATTTATTTCATTTTAGTTTAATGAGTTCGTGGAATATGATTATGTTGATTTTTTAATATTTGTTTTATCAAAAAGATATCCTTAGTAATTGAAAAATGATTTCGGATTAAGTGATAAATGTTATTTTGAAATACGTTCACTATTATCTAATAATTACATGATTATGTTAAATATAATACTATGGTTTCTTAATTACATTGTAATGACATAACAATATTTTGGAAGAATCTATGAATTTAATTATGTAATAATGGGGAATTAGGTTATTTATATAAAATATTAACCAATCATGGAGAATATGTTATTTGATTATTTACATTTGGATTGGGAGATGTTATTTGGAGATAATAGTTAAAATTTATCTTAAAATACTATGTGAACAAATACTTATAAATTTATTGATTCAATCATTATTGGATTTTAATGGGTAATATTGTGGACTGTTATTTTTTGAATGGTATATATTGTACATTGCGTAACAATGTTTATTTTTATTGATTAATAATTTTTTTCTCATATAAATGTTTATTTATTTAGGAGAAATATCGTGTCCTAACCATTTTATTTTTTGTTAATGTTTCCCGAAAATAATAATATATAGTTAATATTTGTTTTATTATGTGACACTCAAGAAGATGATTTTAGGGTTTTATGTGAGAAAAAAATCATCTTTAATACTAATATTTTACTGAAAATGATGAGTTAGTGGTAGAAATTTTCTAAATAGTAGTACACTAATTCTCGTGTAAAAATGTTTCTTTATATTATTATCCATGGATGTAAATTAATTAAACAACCTGATGAAAATTATCTTATTACAATAACATTACCTATAAAATTTTCATTATAATAAATCAAATCACTTTTAACAAATAACAATTTTTTATGTTTTATGATTTTTAACTTTATCTTAAAAATATTTTCTCTCAATATCCAATAGAACCTGATGGATTGTTTTTTCATCCACATAAATGTTTTGATAAATGTAACCCTAGTATTTTTTTTCTCTGGTGACCTATTTTTCTTCGTTTTCTTCTATATAATGTGGTGGTTTTGTTGAATTTTTTTATATTTTTTATTTCAATGGTGTAATTTTTAAAAGTGAAACCTTAAATACTAAGCCCAAATTTAAAATATCAGGGATTCTATTTCCAATATAGTGAAGGATGTAACATCCAAATTAATTATAAAATAATACATTTTTATATTTATTAATTTTTATGATTTATATTGTAATTTTACCATAAAGAGAAACTATGTATGATAGAACACCCAACACAAAACAATAGGTTTCTCCAAAATCATACGTTGAACTTATGAATGATTTATACAAAAAAACTAACATATTATAATATTTTAATATCATGTCGAAGTTATTTCCTAGTCGTTAGAATGGTATGAATAAAAAATATGAAGTTAATTAAGAAAAAATATTTTGTACACATGTTAATATAGTGATTCATTCAGTACAAAATTAACTTTGAATGAGAGTAATATTCAATTGAATAAAAAGGATG
The DNA here is from genome assembly GCA_963277665.1 of Viscum album. Classification (NCBI taxonomy): domain Eukaryota; kingdom Viridiplantae; phylum Streptophyta; class Magnoliopsida; order Santalales; family Viscaceae; genus Viscum; species Viscum album. The sequence goes on from CAUJRU010000573.1 coordinate 443,799, forward strand.
TATCTATTTTAAAAAATATTTAAATGTGAATTATTATGTTTATAATATAATAAAATATTTCATGTTTGATTATATTACGTAAATATAATTTCCATATGATGTATAAAATTGATCTTATATGTTTTATAGATATTATATTGGAACAAATTTAGATTTTTTCACAAATGTTATATTTCTCAAAAAAGGAATTTTTACCTCCTTTTGATCAATAACCAATTTTAAATATCATTTTCTCACATTAATAAGTTTTATCTGACAAAATAAAATTTTCCTTTAAAAGAGAGTCATTAACGATAACTTTGGTTGATTTTTTGTTTTTTTGAAGAGATTCATTTTTTAATGAATATTTAAAATTACTATATTGTAGAAGACACGTGATATTTTGTTTAAATAATTAATTAAAAATAAATTTATTTTTAAATTTATAACAGATCAATAATTCATATATTTTTCCAATTAAATATGGGAAAAAATTAAATTGAATTTATATATTAAAACATAATCACATTTTGTACTTCTATTTTCCCATCTTCGAGCGACATCAGCAAGAATAGACTTATATCTAATTTAGCATATTTGTTGAATTGTATTTCAAATAATTGGACCTACATAGTTGTAATAATTATGAAAAATGTGTTCATATAAGATCAAAATAATTTGTGTTTCATAGAATTTTTTTGTATTTTATTTACCACAGTTAAAGGTAAATATTGTAATTAAAGGTAAAAATAATATTATAATAATATAAAATTATCTTAACACTTGTCCCAATAAAACTGAATGATTGGTTTTATATCATTATCATCATTAGGATGAAATTATAAACCATTTATGTAACATGTTTCAGAAACTGTAATTTATTATATATTAAGAATTGTTATGTTGAAAATGTGATACTCATATTTTTAATATGTAACTTTTTTAATAAGTTGTTTTTAAGTTATATATTTGATAATAAATATTTCCCAGAGATATAAAAGTATTATCTACATCATGATGATTTTTTATACTTTTTATACATTAATATTTTACATTTATCCAGGACATAATGATGATGCATAAAAATATTTATTATAGGTAGAATAAAATAAATGATATTAATAATATCAAAATAAATATTAATTGTAATATTTTAGGTCATCCAAAAAAATTTATATACTCATATTATAAGTTGTTGATAAGATGAATATGTTTTTTCAAATTAATCATGTTTCTTTGTTTTTATTAAAAAGTCATTTAATGAATAGTGTCGAAATTAACATAATTCAAATATTAATATATATAATATTTAATAAAATGATATCAAATTTCTAAAATATAAGATTTAGCTGGAATGTTAAGATATTTCTGAAATGATAAATAATTTAACATTCAGTTGTATTTGCTTTAGAAATTATCTTATCTCTCAAATTGTAAATTACCTAATAAAAAGATAAGATATAAAAGGCTTAAAACATAATGATAATTATTAAAAAATATACAAAACATGTTTAATTTTTAATGTTTTAATGAATTTAGACCCATAATCATCATAAATTCATAATAATTCAACTTGGATTCCTTTTTAATATTAAATTAATTTAATTTAAATTATTAATTTTAATACTTTTAAGACTGCCGCAACCCTCTACATTAAAAAGGAACTCTTATTTACTATTACTTTCACTTGATAACATTTTGGTTTTGCCAATCCCTTCCCAAAACTCTTCATATAATTCCTTACCTTATTAATATGGAATTATTTTACTCATAAAACCTTGCATAGAGGTGTTATGGTGTTCATCAATGGTGATCAATAAAAGAAGAGGTATCATTATAATTTAAGTTGTTCTCTAATACATATTATTCCACATTCATAAAATTTTATAAACACATAATGAAAAATACAATAGTATTATAATAATATAGATATGTTATTTCTTTAATATCATCATCAAAACACATCTTTACTTCCACGAAATGGGAATGGAATTGATCACTCAAGTGTATGTGTGGACTATCTCTTCTACAAACCGATTTTTTTTTATTTTCAAAACAATCTCTAATGACTGGTTATAATGATATATTTAGTTTTAATATATGATATTTGGAAAATATTAACATTTTGAAGATAAAAATATATAATTTACATTTATATTTTCCATGAACATGAAAATGATAATGTCGTTCATGTGTGCATGTGAACTATCACCTCCACAAAGCGATATGACTTGTTTTTATTCATTACATCACATGTGTAATATATATATATATATTTATATTTGTTAATTAATATGATATTACTTTTTTATTATCATTCATTAAAGGTAAAATAATACTTAACTTATTTCATTAGGATCAATGAATTGTAGAATATGTAAATCATGCATACATAAAGACTATTGTCTTCATGATTCTAATGTTCTTCATTTTTCAAAACAATAATTAAAGGTTTTGTAAAAAATTATTATTAATATATAAAATTATTAATTATTTAATGAATATTAATTTTTAGATGATGTAATTAATATCCAATTTATTATTAACATTTTATGATGTTTCTTTTCAACCCATGAACCAAATGTCAAAAAAACATCTAACATGACCCTAAATAAGTATTTAAGTGATATAATATGGTAAAAAGTTATATAATATGAATAATGTACATGAAATAGGTTTTTAATCATGTATTTATTAAGCATTTTTATTTATTTATGAATTTAAATAACATACGTGGAGAATTTGACACAAGATATCATACTTCTTCTTCATCTTCTATCATTGAGGAATATTTTGACGTTATACACCACCTTCATTTATAAGGTTTAAAATTAACTCCATTGACACATAATTTCATTTCGATGTATCAATATAGAATATTTTATTATTAATATATTTAAAAAATGAAAAAAGGAATATTCTAAATGTTTATGATGATAATAACTTCTCTCCCACTTTAACCATTATTTGATATTTGTCATACATTATAACCCTTGATGAATTTTTAATGAAAAATAAATCACATAATACATTTTATATATACATCGGTATTTAATAGGGTTTTTATAATAGATTGATTATTTCAATATCATTAAATTATTTCTTGTAATTTAGTAATGAAATTTTATTATTGAAATGTTGATAATTTATTTCTTTTATATGTTATGATTATGTATTGGTACATGGAAATTTAATCAGTGATTATGTTATAAGACCAATATGGGTGGTTCTGTGATAAAACAAGGATGGGGGGTTATATTTTAAACTCTAATTAATTGATTATGGAAGTTATCTTCTTGGATATTCGATTTATAAGAGTGATATGTATGGAAGTCCACCTTATGGTTTTTCTGTTTAAGTATGACTATCTACAATGTTACCTTTATATTTAATATCTTCTTTATATGTGATTTATGGTAATATCCAGAGTTTAGAAAATTAAATCAGTGATATCATATTCAATGAAATTATTTACTAATTATAATGGGAAAAATCTATTAGTTTATGATTACTTATTAATGGGCTTACATGTTTTCACAAGACTAGTAGTTTTATTTTGGCTAATCGTTACATAGATTTTTATTCTCAATCTAATTATTGAAACAATATTTACTATATTTATGGGAGAATAGATTCATAGATGGTATCATGGAAAATATATTGTGTTTACACATAATATGAAACACTGTTTATTTTAATGTTTTTGTTTTATGAATGATATGCATATAGATGAATAAGATATTATTTTGTAATATTCAAGTTCTTATGTATATGTTAGGGAGTAATTATTTAAAATTATAAACATTAAAAGATACTCAATTTTATATAAATTATAATTATTTACGTGACTAAATATTATTTAATGTTTATGTCTGGGGCCTTATAGTGAGTCCCAGAATGTTACAGCCTGTGATTTTTGGAATTGTTATAATTTTTAATTAACTTAATCTTTATTATATTTACCATTTGACGGAACATTGAAAATATATTGTTAAAAAGTACTATGTTTTTATTTATTTATATGAAACACAATTTTATCATGGTTTATAAACAACAAAAATTTTATATTTCACTGCACATAATACTGAGGTGAGCTTCTATTATATGCAAGACTGAATATCCTCAATGGCTTGCGTAACAATCAATATCGAGATTTACCAGATAGAAATATATTATTAAAAATATTATCCAGTAAAATAATAAGATATAATATAGGCATTATGTTGGAGTATATGAATATAAAGATCTAACTTAATAAAAAATATTTTTTAATTCAATTCTTACAAATTAAAAAGAAATTCATGTGAGAAAATATTTTATTTAATGTGAATGTTTTTATTGAATTGAATTTTATTCTCACAAAAGAATTTCATCATATGAAATTAAATTTATAATCGATGAATATTCATATTAATTAAAATTATATTTTATATATTCATTAATATATTTTCACATTCATGAAATATTTATGATAAATACAAGATTAGAAAAACATAATATTACATATAAAAATATATATTTTATATAAAAGTAGTTTAACCACCATTGAATGGAAAATAATTAATAAATATATATTATCAAAATTTTATAATTTTTATATTTAAAAATAAACTTTGTTTTTCAAATTAAAATACAAAAATTAGCTTAGGGTGAATTTTTTCCTTTTTTGTGATGTTTAGTTTTTTGATAAATAGTGAAAAATAAATAATTTAATTTCAAAATGATTTTTTTCAAATATATGAAAAATGATAAATTGTATTTATTATTGTTTTGGAAGACTAATTATATAAATTTTAAATAATTTCATTCAATTTTAGTCATTGGTATCAATTTCACATTCAAATAATTTATAAAAACATATAAATCATTTGAACATTTTTATTTTAAAAATGCACATTCTCATCTCGTCTAATGGATTAATATAAAATTAATTTCTACCACATACGTGATTGGAATTTTGATTAATGGATTCCCCAGTTGGAAGAATAATAATTTATAATTTCTAAAAAGGTTAACTTTGTTTTAGAAAAATATTATTTAATGTAATTAAAATTAATTACAAAAATTAATAACAAAATTATCTTAATAAGGGAAAAAATGTAAATCCGGAGGGACAGTATTACCTAGATAATTTTCTAAACTCCCTTCTGTATGAATATTTTGACTATATTGATTCTCATTTTGATGTTTATGAGTTTATGTGACAGTATTTATTAAATGTTATCTATTTGATATGTTAAATATGAAAAACGCAAAAAATGTACATTCCATAAATTTAAAATTTATAAAACATTGAGATATGAAAAAAACAATTTTTTTTAAAATAATATTTTTAAATTTAAATGAGATTTTATTATCATATTTTATATTTATGTTTTAGATATGAATTAGTTACATTAAACACATAATAAACAGTAATGTATGGAATATTTAATTAATAATTAAATAAAAAATATGCTAAAACATTAAAATAAATGTAAATTTAACAAATTATTATCTTGAAATATTTTGGATTAGGTATATTATAAGGCCCTAGCATTATTCATTACAAAATATGGTTTTTTGGTTAGGAATCTATTTTATTTTACAATGATGATCTTTTCAGGTTTAGTGCATTATATAATTAGGCAGTAACTATTACATTACATCTCAAATATTACAATGAGGAATGATTAACCATATCTAGGAAAATTCCTTAAATAAAACAAGAAATATTTTCTTGATAAAAATATTATTTATTTCATCATTTATTTTATGATTACTTATATCCTATTAAAAAACATTTAAAAAAAGTGGATGAAAATAAAATCTTAGTAAGGGAGGTTAAATTTGGAAATAAAAAATTAGACCATGAATACATAGAAATCAATTAAATCACACTTTTTAATAATAAAACATGATCTCTTTAACATACCTAATGAAATCATATGATTTATGTATAACTCACAGAAATAAATCTTAATGGTAATTTTTTCTTTCATTACATACTTACATTTTAGCTTTTACATCTACATAAGGAGTAACTTCGAACGACACTAATTTTCCCAGGTATATATTTAAAAATATTATTGGAAAATTTACGACGCCAGGTGCTAAGATGGTGTTTCATTCCAAATACTGGTGTCTCAGGAATGTCTCGTCGGATTTTTTTTATGTTATAACTAGAGAGAGTGAGAGGTTTTTTAGAAAAGGTGGAGAAACTCAAAAATGGGTTCCCATATTAGAAATCTGAGTGCACCATTGTGTTTATAATAGCTAGATCCCCCTAAGAGTGACTAAACATTAGTCGATGCATGCTTCAAGTGAGAAAATGAAAAAATGGTATAAATATAAATAAAATAATTAAATATTATTATTTTATTTATTCAAATACATATAGCACACGAATAGTGACGTGGATTGAAAATATAAAACCATCATGGATCCCGTGAATGCATGATTTATTTAGGTGGATCCTAACATTTACCAACATAGACCAACATTGGAATGTAATTTTTTTCACACTACCATAAATAAAATAAAATAATTACATTATTTTTTAATCCTATATCTCAATAAACATAAATTAGATTGGAAATATGAGAGTACTGTTTACCTCATGAGGGTGTGTTTCCTTTAGGCCTGGCCTAACATCGATTGCAATGGGTCGAGTGTGAATGTTAGTTATTCGATGTGAACCTCATTAAAAGATTTAATAAAAATAAATTCTTTTGACATTTTGCAATGATGTGTAAATACTACAATGCCACAATGGGGTAGTCTGTTTCCATTAATAAATGAAACAACATTGACACACTATAACAGCCGTGATTTGGAAATGTTTAAACATATTTCTCCGTTTAATATATTGGCATGGGTACATGATTTGATTGATAATCCTGAAAAAATTCACTGGAACACGAGAGAAGTATTGCTTTGTTGAAACATTCTGTTAGACAAATGACAACAAATTATGGGAAGTAATGAAGAAACATTGGATCCAGGATAATCGAATCCCGACATACACAACCAATCATAGAAAAATCATTTTTTGTCATCAATAATAGAATTAATCTAGGTAGGGCTCGTCATATGCAGATTTCAACCAATATAATTATATTTATTTTTAGAATATATTTCATTCATATATCATTGCCCGGTTGCATCCTTTAGATGTTCCTATGTATTGGAATCTCATTTATTTATGTTCTTTTCTAACCATGGGATCCCCTTTCTTGATATACTAGCCTAAAACACCTAGCCACTTTCCATTAATCTTTGTTTTTGGTTCTTTTCCCCATTGTTCATCATATTCTTCATTGATATCTAGCGGGGTCACGATATGATATTGTCGGGTTGTGTTCGAGTGTGATCAAACCCTTTGGTTCGTTTCCGTGGTTTGAACGATACATGAATCGATGATTTGTTGACAGATTTATAAAGGATAAAAGGATTTGCATGGTTTCTTATGGAAGAGGCTTTTTGGAATGGACATGATTATGGATAGACTAATATCGTCGACGATGTTGTCATATGTGGTCAACGATGCGTGCATTAATGATGAATAATAATAAAAACCATTTGGTTGTTTTTTTTGAGAATTTATTATTATTATGTTAGTAATAATTATAATTGTTATACAAAAAGGTCTTAAGGAGTTTAATGAAATTAAATGGAATAAATTTATTGGGTGTTATTAATATCTTTTATAATATTAACAATTTGAGGAATTGATGAAATGTTTAATTAAATGAATAAAATAATGAATTAAATAGAGAGGCTCCATAACCAGCCATGAGATGGGATCCCTATGTGCTGCAAGTGGTGTATGATTTTAAGGTGTTTGAAAAACCCACATAATGTTATATTTTATGTTAATAATAATAGATAATTTAAAAAATGGGAAATTAAAAAGGGGATAGAAAATTATAGGGGCACACAAAAAATGTGGGGAGAAATTTGATCATGGATTAACATCGATATATTTTTTATGATAATAATAATAATATTATTATTATTATCATTATTATTATTTTTGTAATAAAACATTATGTCGGTTAAAACTTCTTCAAATGATGTCTGATTGGTAAACCATCAGAAATAATGTGATTATAGTATCGAGATCGAAATTTTAAGATTGATATTGTATAATTATGTTCAAATGTGTGCCTCAAGTTAATGAAACACCTAATAATAATAAAATTATTATCATTGTGGGATCTTGTATCTGAAATATATCCCTCATACAGAAATGGAATTTCGAATTGTATGTGACTCTGCAACCCTAAAATTTAGATGTACATTTCTAGAGAATTTTTTTTGTATTTAAATTCGGATCGATGTACATCCCCCATGATGCATAATTTGGGTGTTATGTGGGGAAATGCCGTATTTCACTAGGTGTCTGTTTTAGAAGAATGATTAGTTAATCTCGTGTGTTTTATCATGAGGATAACAATGGTGATGATGGTCGAGTAGTTCTGCCCATATTAGATACAATTATTGGGAGTATTCCTCTACCGATTAAGGAGTTACTCAAATGTCAGACTATGGTATCTATTCCCCATAAGTGATGTATAAATAAATTACTTACTCCCCTACAAGTTAGGGTGCAGGTCCTCTATTATAGGATTTGGTAATACCATGTTGTTTTATGGTGTATGTCTTCCATATACGTTTTTCTGGTCATGTATATACTCTTCTACAATGTCAGGGAGCAGGTCTATTATCCTAGGGTGGGTACACCAGTAATGTACTAGAGTGCAGGTCCCCTATAGAAAATGTACTGACATTGTCGATACTCACCTATCATACCAGGGTGCCGATACCCTATTTATTTAGTGGGACTCCCCTATCGGGTAGGGTGAGGGTCACGACATACAGAGTTGTATTCCCCAATCTCTGAGTAGCAGTGTGGAGCAGGTCCTCCATTGGAGTTGGAGCTCCCTCAGCTATCAGACACATATACGAGGATCAGGCCCATCCATATGAAGAGAACGATAGATAGATAGTTTCTTGTGCTCCCTTGATAGATTGTGTGGTGTGCCTCATCATATAATAGTAACATTTGTTTGATGATATGATTAGGATAAGGGATCCCTCAATTTTGTATAGTGGTGGGGGATGGATTCTCCACCATCGTTTCCTTATTCTTGTGTTGGGTGTATGATATTAATGAATGATCTCCCAGTGCTGGGAAATTGAGCAATACCTAGTAAGAAGTTCTAGATGGATCACATTCTCTCAGATGTAGGTAATGTTATTCCTGATGGAGTGTACAGATCAAAAGTGTACAATATAGGATGCTGGATCTCGTATAGCGTGTTTCACCTGGTTTAATATGTATCTTTCAAATCTATGATGAGAATCATATTAATGGATTTGAGGTTGGAACCCTATGATTCTTAGTGTATGAATTGTGTATATCTGGATGTTCTTGGTATATGTATTGAAATTCAACTATGTGTAGCTGAATATACATTTCATTATGGTTATTCCCTTGTTCATTGTTTTTTGGTATAATGGTCACCTATTGTGTATTTTTTTACTCACCGATGGACAGCCTTTGACGAAAAATGTTTTGTAATGTGAAGATATTCACCACTTTGATGAAATCTAGGGCGGACCAGGACAAGATGGTGTTTAGTGATGACATAAAAACAAGGCGTACTACTATGGATTCAGGCTTCTACCAATAACCTTCACTTTAGGTAAAGTTATCGATGAGCGATCATTAGGGACTTTGAGTTTTAATTGTGTCATTTCGTTCATTTGGTGGTTTGTATAATGACCTGGATTTCCACCATGTACATTACATTTGTTTCAATCTGGTTGTGCTAATATAACTGGATTTCATGCAGAAATTCCTTGGCTTATTTACTTTCGAGAATCATTGGTTTTGTGTTATTTGGGTGTGTGTAGGTACTTAGTCTAATTCCGCTTTACCAGCGGATGCGGCCCAGTTCCGCGTCTCCCTCGGGTCCCGCACGGCCGCCGGACCAGTCGCCTGCCGCCGTGGCGGTCCTTACTAGCGGCGCGCCGCCGGTGAAGTCTGCAGGCCACCAGAGCCGCTCCGGTGGTCCATTCTTGCTCCCGTCTGCGCCTAGGGTCGTCTCGGGACCCGTAGATTACTATGACGACCTCCAATCGCTCAACAGACCCGTTTCATTGTCAGCCAACATTCTGTGCATCAATAACAGAGAAACGGTGGGTTCATACATGTTCGTTGGTCCGCACCCACTGCGTTAGTGGTTCAAACGACTTCCAACAATTTAAGTATATGCCAAGGGTATAATCAACATAAATTAAATTAAACAAAACCCCCTACCTGAAGCATTGTTGAACGATGGTTCATTGCGGAAGAATGTTCCGTAAGCGTCGTTGGCGTTGCGGTACACGACGTCGTGGAGAAGAGGATCGGTGTCGCGGTACATGACGTCACGAATAAGAGGATCAGTGTCGTGGTACACGACCCAACGTCATCGATCTCCGAGGAACTTGTGTTCTTCGTCGTCTTTCGTCTGAGGCCGGCGTTCTTCGTCATTCTTCGTGTTCTCCAACGAAAAAGATGATGATTCTATGGCTTTGATCAAATCCTCTCCCAATTATTCTCGCACAACGAAACAACAAAAATAAAATAAGGCATCGCCTTATTTTATTACTCATGCCAAACTTTGAAATTTAAAATTAAAATACGATTTAATTATCAAGAGTTGACCAATTAATGAGGCGTTTAATAATCCTATTAAATGTGGGAGTTGACTTGGAATTAAAGAGGGGGGTGCGGGTGAGTTACAAAATTAAATGCACGTGGGAGGTAAAAAAAGAAATAAAGGGGGTGGGGATCCTGTGGGCCCCACATCACTAATATCCTACCTAGGAGTTAGAGTATTAGTCGGTCCCACTCCAACCGCCATGCCTAGGTTATCATTACATAGAATAAAAAAAAAATTTGGCAAAATATTTTATTTGTATTCTTCAGTTAACCTAATTAATTAACAACTCACCCAAAAAAACACAACTCCAGAAAAGGCGTACTTAAGCAATTACCGGCGCTGCGATTCCATCGGTGCCCTCGGAATTCGATTCTGAGCACCGGTTCAAAAGTTAAGAAAAGCTGCTCGTTCGTTCACTGAACGTACCCGAGCCAAACTTCGGAAATTGATTCTGGGCACACCGAGCCTCGGAATCAGGTGCTGTCAGAAACTGTGTTCTTGTAAAATCCCATAGAAAAATAAGAAAATATTTTTTCTTTTGAATTTTATGGGTCTTTACAATCCATGGGCGATTTTACGACCCCATGGAGACACATTGGGGTGATAATGACCAATTAAAATATTTATTTAAAAAAAGGACATATTACATAAACATGTATCTACTAACTACAAAAATTTATTTAATAAAAAAAAATAAATCTTCACCTATAAATATAAATTTGAAATATAATATTATTTTATACATCATGAAATTTTATTTATAATTTTTAGAACATAAATAAATAAATTTATTTATGAAAAAATGATGATGTAATGATTACCTTATTATTTAGTTATTCAAATAAAAGACATTATAAATATTGAAATAAATACAATATAAACATTTACAGGACATCAAGAAATTTTTATGATTACCCTATTATGTGAGGGAAGATTTAATATCATTGGATCAAAGGAATCATGTTTTTATGATTTTAAAGGAAATCAATTACTAAATTGTATCAAAATTGAAAAAAAACTAGTATTTAAAACAAATACTATTTTATTGAATTATATATTTTTTAAAAAAATCTATTATTTTTCCTACAGACAAAGATAATGTTAAAATATTAATTATTTATCATCTTTTTTTAAATTTTATAGTAACTATATTAAACATAATGTATTAAAATACAATAATACATGGTTAGAGTAAATATTTTTAAAAAATGGTTATATATAGAAGATAAAGATAGTTTATGGCATAAAATTTATAGAACCTATTAGTAGACTAGATTTAGACCCATCCTCATATTATCCTCAAAATTTATCTCCTTTGGACTATTACTGTTCGAAAATAAATCTAGAATAATGTAATAATTCACGATATTCTTAAAGGGCCCCTCCTCCCCCTTATAAAAGGCAACCAACTCTACCATCTTAATCACACCTATAGTGAACCTTGTATCATAAAAATTAAAATAATATAACAACCAAAAATTACTACATTACTCCTTAAATCCATTTTTTGTTAAATAATGAAACTAAATGATGCTTTTGGCTCAAATAAAAATGAGTTATGCAATTTTGATGCAACGACTTTTCTGAAGCTCTGCTCTATTATTTTCCTTCTCCACCCATACAGTCTTTTTATTCCATTAATTTATAACAACACTAGTATAAAAACCATACATCGATATTTTTATGCTCAGGGTTATACCTACATATACACGCACCTCCATCTAATGGATATAGAACATATTTTTTTTGTGCCCGGTGAACAACTACCTCACGAAACGATGATTGTTCAATTTTCTCATACAACCTATAATTGTGGCCAATATGGTGGAACTATATTTATATGTTATATTTATTATTTATATTTTTTCTCCATTTTTATATAATTTATTTTGACAGCATACCCTTATGCCTTCCATTATGTGTAAATACGATAATTTTATTTGACGAATTGTGGACTACAACCCCTCAAAGTGATATGATTCGTTGATGGTATAAATGGACTGTATAGAGGATGGTTTTATTAAACATGTGAGAAATAAATCACATAAATAATATATTGGTATTGTAATATACATTTATATCATTTTATTAAAATTCATTTAATATAGAAAATAAATCAAAGTATCGTTCAACTGTACGTACGACCTACCATCTCCATGAATGGTGTATTTCATTTCCTATATCCAAATATTATGTATATTATAAATACATATATAATTAATATATATGATATTTTAATAATGTGAGATATTCTGGAGATTTTTTACTTTTGACGTCATGGAAAAATCGCATCAAAGCAAGTTCATTTTTTGACTCAAATACCGAATATCATCAAAACGGCTGATTTGTACATAAATACATCTATAATTTTTAAAACATGGAAATAATTGATATAAAGATAATATTAATGATAAAATTTTTTCTCAATCAAGTATAAATTAAGAAACATCTATTATTCAGGAACATTAAAATTGTATGGGATGAGTCAGACTCAATGTAAGGTAATTTCTCATCCCAATTTTCATTCATTGGGATAATCTTGTACTTCATGACTACACTGTGCTATGATTATGTGAAAAATAATATTTGATATCCTATCATTTATTTATACATAATTTATTTATATTTTTATTTAATACACATAATAACTATATTTTCTTAACAATATGATCCTTTTAGGCTAAATCTTTACTCAATCTCTATTCTTTGAGTTAAATATCCATGTCATGGATTTTTTTTCCATGAATATGTTTGAATGACTTGAGATTATTTAACACTAAATATTCACTTATATTGGGTTTATTTATAATTTTCCCACATATTTATTTCATTTATTTAATCTTAATATTATAACATGATCATTGCAAGGGACATTGTCTCAATAACCTTTCATTGAGGCATATATCGATGGTAGAAAAATTTATTATTACAGAAGATTTATATAAAAAATTATCGAAATGTTATATCATGAATAAATACAGTCATCTGATATTTAATGATTAGTTTAATGTTATTATTTAATGATTTTAATTCAAATTTTTCTCATGTTTTATGTGATTATTTAACTGAAACATTGTTATAAATGTTTTATTGATTAATTCTTTAAATAATTCTCATTATGGTACATATTTTCAAATTTTTTAAGGATATATTTATATTGACATGTCGATTTTAAATTCTAAATTCCATTAAAAAAATTTAATGTGTAATGAGACACATTGAACCAAATCTTTTTTTAATTTTTTAAATGAAATGATTATATTAATATGCTGAAATGATATATTGCGATTAAAAAGTGGACATGTTTTTTTACATTATTTGTTTATGTATTATGATTATGTAATGGTTCTAGGGAATTTTTTATGTATGCATATGGTTCTGTGAAAAACCAAGTGTGGGTGATCCAATGATATCCCTACAATTCATTGGGTAGTGCGACATATGTAAACGTTATGGTATTTCCTAAGAGATATAAGAAATATAAAATGATGGTATTTAAAATGTTACCATTATGGTTACTCCCTATGTAGCTGGGAATGATAAAATGTAATTAAATTTTTAATTATACAACATACCTTTTTAATTTATGATTAATGTGAGTTATTCATAAATATAATGATTTCATAAGGTATGTTAATGATCTTATGGTTTTTGTATAATAATTTTGATTTCATTGATTTGTTTGTCTTCATTGACTAAAATTTTAGTTCCTTATTTTATATCCCTTATAGAACATTTTATGATCATCCCATGTCTTTGAAAAAAAATCATAGGATATAAAGAAGTGTAATAGAAATAAAGAATTCAAGATCATTTTTATATAGAAAATAATTATTGATTTATTAATGGTGTTTTATTGGATAGTGTAAAAGTGGCTACTTTGTAATATTTAAAATTTAATGTAATAGTTGTGGACTAAATCTCTTAATATCTAATCCTGAAATGATACTCAATGTAAAATAATGTAAATTTTTCATCAATACTGACAATTATTTAATGTTTAAGTCTAGGGACATATAGTTGACATCAGAGGTTGGTTTCGACCAATTTATGGATTATGAGTATTGGATAACCACGTGGTATGTCTCTATGACTATTCATTTAGTAATATCATTGATTTTTAACTTTTGCAGATCAAGGAATGCCTAGTAAAATTTGAAGAAGTATGATCTCATACAACATTACTTTTTATTCCTTATTACATGATTGCGATAATTATTTCAAATTATGTTCAGATGATTCTGAATCATTATCTTACCTAAAAATCACTACCAAATAGTTTTTTTGAGATATCAAAGACCTCCAATAGAACTTTATAGAATCATGGATCATTGGTCGTATTTACTGATATACTATTTTTTCAATAATCTAATACTTTTGAGAAAGGTAAATATTATCATGCCATTTTCATGTATTTTACCATATCATATGAATTGGAAGCACATTATGATTTAGAAAAAGTTGCAAAAAAGGAAACTCATACTCAAAATATGTGTATATTATTTTAATATATAATCATTCAGAACATAATTATGTCATTTTAAAAGGTCCAATGATTTAATGATTCAATCGAAACTCAGTCCGACAGTTTTATAAATATCAATTTTTATTAGACATTTTTGAGATTTTAAAGAATACATTATTTTTTCACAATTATTTTTCTATGAACACCCATATAAACCATGATATACAAGATGTAATTGGATAAAGGGAAAAATGATTTTTAAGTATCACTAAATATTTATTAAAATTCATGGAACTCCTATCAACATTAAGAAGAGGACTATTACACTTGGGGGACTCCATGACTATGTTATGATGTTCTTTCTATTGGGAATAGTTTTATTTAATCATATGGAGGTGAAAAACAAATGTCAACACATATAACACATTAGGAATTAAGATGTTGAGGATATTATTGTTAGAATGAAAATGAGATGTATAAGACTATCGTTGAGGTTAAAACACATTAGGGTTATTTTTGAGTTATATTAAAAGGGACAACCTGCATGATGGGAGACAACCCATTATGTCCGGCAAGGCCATGGGAATCAAACCCACAAACAAACGGTGATATGAGCGCATCACCTACCACATTACTATGGGAATTACGTGGTATGTATGACTTTTATATTTTAGTTAAATGAATTTATTGTCGAGATTATATTGATTTTGAGAACTTCTATTTTATCAAACTGATATCCATAGTATAAGAAAATGTTTTGGGGATTAATTGATAATTGTTAAATTGAAAGGAATTTCCTCTTTTTGCAACACTATATGAATATGGAAAATAGAATACTATAGGATTTCATTTGAGGAGTAATGGTTGAATTTTATTTTAGAAGAACCATGTTTTGGACATATGGGGATTTTGTTTATTTATGTAAATGATTATACTATCATGGATAACATATGATTAGGTTAATTACTTATATGTATGAGACTTTAATGTTATTAGATGTTATTTAGAGATAAATATTATTATTAATCATTGAATACTATTTTTAGAGTTTTGAGGACAATTTTTTATTGAATTTTCTTTTGTGAACATTATGTATGACGTGTTTAATATTGGATATTAAAAGTTGTATTTTTTTTAATAAAGGATTATTGTTTATGGGGATTACCAGATATTGTACCAACCATAATTTTGTTAATTTATAAATATAGTGTAAATGTAATGTTTATCTTTTATGGATAATCAGATTTTCTAAAAGTTTAATATAACAATTCACGTGTGACCATGTCATATTGAATTCTAATTGTTTGGAGAAAAAATTATTTTTTCGTAGATAATTATTAAAGGATGATATTCTACATTACATGTGAGTATGTATACTTATGTTCTTATTCTTACTCGTAGAGGAATTCCTCAAAAATGTGAAAAAATACTAAAAAATAATCAGATTTCTTTTCCTGCAAGGTAATCAATTACTTTTTAACCAATTATAATTTTATGGTTTTAAGTTTTTTATCTTTCTTCTGAACATGTTTTATAACACTCTCCATCAGAAGAAGATGATTAGATTCACTTCAATATCCATGTTTTCATACCTAGAATCATAGTATGTATTATATCGGGGGACCTTTGTAATAATTTTTTTTCTTTTAATGTGACTATTTTATTCGCTCTTTTTTATAGGTTGTATTTTCAAAGAAGTTTCTGAGCCAAATTTCATAATTACGAGGAGAGAATTTCCAAATGGAGGATTGATGTAACATCTCTAGTATTTATAGAATAATACATTTTCATATCTATTAAAATTTTAGTTTTTAATATTAATATTAGCTTGAAAGGGACATTATGTATGATAGAATACTCGACATACAACAACTGGTTTCAATGAAATCTATTGTTGCACACAACACTACGTTATTGCAAAAAAATAATACAACAAATATATTATTATTTTAAATAGTATTTTATGACAATTAATTATATTGGTGGGAATGAACATAAATAACTATTATATGATTTTACATATTTTTTATATGTTTTTCAATTTATCCAATGAATTTATGGGCTTAACATGGGAATGAATCAAATTTTAAGAATAATATAATATAATATTTTTAAATAGTTATTTTACAACATTTTTTTGGAAAACCCATTATAAAAATAATTTTTTTCTCTTATATAAGTTCAATTTGATAAAATTAACTTCTTATATAGAAGCGGGACATTAAAATATACATTTGTAAAAATTGTTTTCTTTTTCAAATAAAATATTTATTTTTATAAATTGTAAAAAAAATTCATTTTAATTCAAAATTTCATCTTCTTCTTATATATTTGTATAGATATATTTTCCATTCAATTGGTTTTATTGTGTAATTGGATCAGGTTTTTATCATTTAAATCAATATTAGTTATTATAATTAATTTCACATTGAAAATGAACATAAAATAATGTCCATATATTGATAGTTTTAACTTTTTAAAAACATGCCTTCTGGTGCTGACAACAAAAATTAATTTTAAAATTAAAATCATCAAATTTTATTTTTTGAATTTGAAAAAATAGATTCTAGATTTGGATGTAGAAGTTCAAAATTGTGTAAATAATTTTGTTTTTTTATCATATAAATAGTAACTTTAGTGATAATTTTTATGTACCATGGTATAAGGATAATCCTATAAATAAGGGTAAAAAATTAATAATATGATAATAAAAAACAATCATAACACATTTCCTAATATTATTTTACTAGATATAGAAGATCATGGTCATCCTTGGGTCTATTTAAGGACTCAATGGAGCCAATTGGGTGTGATAATGATATTTTACAACATTTGGGTTAAACAAAAGCAAAATATATCATAAACATGCATCTCCAAACTAATACAATTTTAATTATGTTTATAAAATTGATATATTAGACTACAAAAATTCCTTATAATGATAAGTAAATTTATTTATCATTGTATTTTATTTGTAATTTTTATACTATAAATAATTAAATTTATTTCGGATAAAATGATGATGAAATGATTAATTTATTAATGAATGATTGAAATAAATGATATTATATATTTTAGAAAAAATGTAACATTAACATTTTTAGTCTATCCATGAAATATTTTTATTCCATTTACATGTGACAAATGATTTAATTCCGTTTTTTTGAAGGAATTATGTATTTATTATGTGAAGAAAATATCAATTACTAAATAGTGTCCAAATTGACATAAATGTGTTTTTAAAATAAATAATCTTTTATTAAACGATTTAATAGTTTTAAAAATATAATATTTGAACAAATTACTTGTATAATTTTAAAAGTATCTTTATTTATCCACATTTGGTACTATTTTAATTTTATATTTAGAATACTAACCATATATTATGAAAATATAAGAAGACATGGTAAGAGTTAATGTTTCAATCTTCGTGTTAAAGATAAAAAATATGGTAATTTTTTTTCCTAAACTTGTGTAAAACCTATTATTTTATAAGAATTAGACCCATCCTCATATTATAATTGAAATATATCACATTTTTACTATAAGCATTCTAAGATTAATCTATAATAAAATGATACTTTGATACATTTCTAAAGTGCCCACCCCCCTCTTATAAAAGGATAACACCTCTTCCCACTTACTTACACCTCTCAAGAAAAATGGATCGACCAAATTAGACTCAAATAAGATCACAAAATCACTCCCATAACCCTATAATTCTTACCTGGGTATGTAGGCAAATCAATGAAGACTTTTGGGTCAAATCAAAAGGATATACCCAGTTTTGATGTAACAACTTCTCTCAATCTCCATTTCATTATTTTTCATCTCCACCCCTATATTATTTTTAAAAAATTATTTTATAAAAAACAAGTATCCCAATTATAAGATGTTTTTTAATGATAATGGTTCAACCTCCAAAAACACAAACATCCACCAAATGGATATAGAACATATTTTTCCTCTATATGGTGAACTACAACCTCACGAAATTAGGATTGTTCAATTTTAACCTAACAACTCACATGATAGAAATTATTATGGAACAATATTTACATATTATATTTATTATAATTATTTTTTCTCTATTATTATTTAATATTTATTTAAAAAACCAATATTTTTCCGTAATGTGTAAATATGATAATTTCATTTGAGAAAGTGTGGACTACAGCCCCTCAAAGTGATTTGACTAATTCATGATACACATAGAACATATAAATAATGGATTTATTATAAATAATATGAACATATTACATAAATAAAATATTGGTATAATAATATAATTTTATATAATTTTATTATTATTCATTTAATATTAAAAAGAAATGAATGTGGCGTTCATTCATATGTACGACCTACAATCTCCATGAATTGTGACTTTAATTTCATATTTCCAAATATTATGGATGATATAAATACATATATTCAAGATATATATGATATTTAAACAATTAATAATATTATGGATATGAATAACTTTTTACCACATGGATAATTTACATCGAAACAAGTTCATTTTTGACTCAAATACCAAATATCAAAAAAACTACTGATATAAACATAAATAATTTTGTAATTTATTTAACAGGGTAATAATTTATATAAAAGGAATAATGAAATTGTAATTTTTTTTAAATAAATTTTAAATTAGACTATGTTTATTATTCTACAACATAATGATTGTACCTGATTAATCAGACTCAAGGTAAGGGAACTTCTTAACACAATTTCCATTATTTGGGTTAATCTTATACTTCGTGATTTTTTCATGCTATGATTATGTGAGAAATAAAATTTTATATCCTATATTATAATTATCATTTATTTATTTTTATTTAATTTCAATACAAGAAACTGATATTTTTATTCAAAAATTTTCTTTGTAAAGGAAATATTTACCCAATCTTCATTGAATGAGTTAAATGTCCACGTTATTGGTTTGTTTTAAAGAATATGTGTGAATGAAATATCATTTATTTTCATTAAATATCCACATATAAATTTTGTATTTATATTTTTCAGACATATTTAGGTTATTGATTTTTCCTTTTTCTAGTGATAAGAACTTTTAAAGGAAGTTATCTCAATAACCTTTTATTGAGGTATATCATTATGTTGGGAACCTTTATAATTCTATATAGTATATAAAAAATAATTTAGACATGTTATGTCTCGAATTAATATATTCTCAAGATATTTAATTTATGGTTTAATGTTATTCTATATTTATTTTTATTCAAGTGTTCCCCTGGATCGGGGTTACCAACAGTTTACAAACTGTCCAAGTACTCACACCTCTACCACAGTTATCCATGGGAAAAAAACCCAACATCACATAGGTTGTCCAGGTCCTACTTGACCTCTACCACTATCCCTAGTGGGAAACACAAGAGATAAAACAGATGTGAGTGAGGATTTAGAGATCCTCCAGTTCAGCATAGGAGACAGTGTGTGTGTAAAATAACCAGGGTACACACACTACTTGAATGTAGATAAATAAATCACTTAGAGAGACTATATGAATGTTTAGAAAGCTCTAGTGATTATTAGTAAAGCTCTGGACTCGTTGGATTCATCATAAATGCTTCTGAGTACTTTTCTGATTTTTTCTTTAAAAACAAAGTGTCGTGGTTCAACTTGTGTTCTTCACGAGTGAGATTGTTCTCTTGATTTCAGTTCCTATAGTAGTGTCAGATTTCATGATTGTGAGTTCTTGATGAATCTTGCAATCTCATCTTCGTGCTCAGGATTGTTCCTCTGTTCAGTACAAGGCTCGCGTGTATTGTCTGTAGCATCTCTTATGTTCTGGTATGTGTATTTGTCTGTCACATCCTCTATTGCAGCTCAATCATCCATATATTCACTGAGCTCCGGCAATAGGAAATATTTCCTTTCCATAGGTATGAGATACGGTTTCCGGACATGCAACAACTATCATTAAATAAAATTAATTCCATTGAATAAAATAAATTGCATTAAAAACATCAAATATGACTGTTATTGTTATTTAAATAATATTGACAAAAAGGTTAAGAAATGCTGTCAAAGTGGTTATGAATATGGTGTCTCCTTGAACTTGTGTCTCCTTCACTGTACGTGCATCACAATGTGTGGCTCACAGTGTGTCCTTCATGGTATGTCCGTGTCACGGTGTCTGGGTCACAGTGTCTGAGTCACGGTGTCTGAATCACGGTGTGTCCTTCACGATGTCTCAGTCATGGTGTCTGAATTATAGTTTCCGACTTTCTGTACCTTTCTCATAGTATTATCCTTCATGGTGTCAGGCTTTCTGTCATGGTGTGTTGAGGTCATGGTGTCTCACTAGTCACGATTTCTGAGACTTAGAATTCACTTTGTCAGGCTTACTGTGTCTTTCATACACTTTATGGTGTCTATGACTTGCACACAGTCTGTCTTACTGTGTCAGACTTCATGGTGTCTTGATACTTATACAAATAATTATATTCAAACATACACAGTAATATGCATAATATGAATTAATCTTAACAATTATAAGGTATGAGAACTTGAAACATAAATATAACGGTTTGATAAGATAAGTAATATTTGTGATCATGCATAAGATTTGTAAATAATAATGAGATTAATTAACAGTAATAAGATTTGGGATCATTAAAACATGATTAATACACGAGGAGTCCAACACTCTACCCATTTTTTATAATCAAAAATCATGTATAGAGAAAGTATAAAATGAATTCAACTGTAGAGCAAAATAAATATTAAAAACATATAATTTTGCATGAGTTAACTTCTTATGTTTTCTTCTGATGTTTTTCTCCTGATGTTTTTCTCCCCCTTTTGGGATTAATAAATATTAGAGATAATGAGTGAAACAATTTATTTTTCATTAAAAACGATCAGAATACATCATACAATATAAATAAAAAAACAAAGACATCGCCTCAAAAATTAAGATTCATTGGTTGGCATCACGGATTGGATTTCGCTTTTTCGTTATCAGTAGCAGGATCTGGAGATGATGTAGATGAAGGCATGGAGGTAGTATACAAAGAAGTTAAATCTATAATTTCAAAAATAGATGGAGCCAAAGAAGGAGCTGTAGAAGATCTAGTTTGTGTTTGATCAAGAATGACTGGTCTGATCCGAGACAGGGCTTGGCTGACTGACATGGTAGTTGAGGCTAGGGAAGGTAGACCAGGTTGAGGAGGGGTAGCAGCTGGTGCCACTATAACTGTACTCTTCACATGACGATATGGATTCAAAAGATTGATGAAACCAGTAATGATTTCTCTACCATATAGCATAGCCTTTTAAAAATAATCTTTATTCTACATGAATTTATCCAACAATATGTTGAACTTTGTAAGCTTTTAAACGTGAGCTTCAAAAGAATGACTCACTGGAGGGATTTTCAGATTCTCCCCAAGATACATAAAGTGATTGGTCATGTAACTTTAAGAAAAAATCCGGGTGAGATAAAAGTATACCTTCTTGGTGATCTCATGTTGAGCATCACTGGTAATCATGGAATGAATGCAAACCATGTCAAGTGCTCTATCACTACTCTTCACCAATTTAGATAAAGAAGACAAATCTAAACCACTAAGGGAATTCTGAATTCCTTCCTTGATTATGGATCTGAGCAGATAATTATACAAAGAAGGTGTGGAGGTCTGACTAGAGGGAGGAGAAGCCTTGATAGCTACGGTTAGAGCTTTGAGCTGTTTCAAAACCTTTTGAAGGCATCCAGTGTACTCATCTGTAAGGTTATTCGGATTCTTTATAAGCTCTCTCATGTATTGCATCATCTTTGTGTGCCTTTCTCCAATCTTCTCATCCAAAGATAACAGATATGGATGAACTAGAGATACAATCTCTCTTTAAATGTTGGAAACATTTGGTTCAGAAGAAGTAGCAGTAGGTGGAATAGCAGTAACAATAGAAGCATGCTCTGATCATGAAGACAATTTTTTTTGCATGTCAGCTACCATACTTTTCAAATTTTGAACATTAGTACAAATCAGATTTTTTTCAACCATTACTTCTTGAATTTCATGGATCATCCTTGGTTGAATATGCAGAATAATAAACTCCAAAAGAATCGATGCATCTTCCTGACTTAGTTGAGTCACATGACAGAGTTGAGAGGATATAATCTTCCCAAATATAGATAAGATAGTCTCTTTAATGAGTTTCAAATCATCTTTAGTTACAAAATACTATTTCTTGGGTAAGAGTGCTGGTGATGGTAGTGGTACATGTTCTGGTAGATATTCTGGTTGTGGTTGAGGTTCTGGTTCTGTCTCAGGGTGAGTGACTGATTTCAATTGAAACAAACAGGAGAGATCCATTCTAGTTGCAGTAACTTGTTGTGATTCAATCACATCATAAATGATGGGGAATTCAAACCGAGTGTACATAGAGTATGACTCAGTGGAATGAGGTGCATCACCAAGTTCATATTCAGATTCATCTGACTCAGCTTCACTAGTTTCAAGGTTTTCAGGTTCCTCCCCCACAAATTGTGCTTCCATTTCAGAAACAATAGGCTCAGCAGCAAGATCATGATCCAGAAGATCAACTCTATTCTCCTCAGCCATTACTTTCCTTGAAAACCGAAAGGAAATTTCCATCCTCTCTTCAGCAGTGGGTATGTACTCAGGAACCGACTGTTCCATAGGCTCTGCTTCTAGACTTGCTTCTTTTTCAATAGGGAGTTCTTCTAGACTAGCGTCTAGCTTTACTGGGAGGTTTTCTACACCACTATACTCTTCCATGTATTTCTCCTCTAAAACAGGTATGATCGAATATCTTGCAGCATCAGGTTGGATTTCTGGATCAACACCCTATCTAGAAGACTGAGATTCTTCATCTACAAGAACAGAAGGAGACTCTTCTTCTCTATGAACAACATAAATTTCCTCTCTAAGAGGCATTTCAGCCTCTTCTCTAGGTGGAACATTAATTGCCACTTCCTCTTCTTCTACCTCTTCTAGATACTCAGTCACTTCATCTAGTTCCAAACCAGGATCAGTAATATTGTTTGGCCTTCTTGGATAATCGACATGATTATACATATTATACAGTTGATCATTATTCTCAACCCGCTGCTTCATCCAAGGGTTCCAATTAATTTTCATCCTTCTAATGGTAGGCTTGGACAAAAAAATCAAAATCCATGATTACTTCCTCGTTTGGTCCAACCACTCCTTTGGAAACTAGCATAGTTGAGATCATCCTTGAGTAAAACAAGGAGGTGTATTTGGAAGTCAACTTAATCAGTTCACACATGTGGTGAATGATATATTTGCAAAGATTGATCTAATGGCCATTCTTAATCAGATGAATCGGGAACACATAATGATACTTCAACACATCAAAGTCTTCATTCCTCAGACTAATCAAATTCTGAAAAAACTTAAACATGATCCTTGTCTCCCCATCAAATTCTTCGGCTATGGCCCTTCACTTGGTGCTATTTCCAGTTAAGATTTCCAAGGCATTTTTCATATGTAATATGTCAGTTTTAGGAGAAGGGTATCATTGGTAATCATCACAAATCCCTTCATAAGGGATCCTAAGGCATGAAACCCATAGCCTCGAAGAGAATGAGCATGTTCTTTCATTGATCAATCTTTTAACCATAAAACATTCTACAGTATTAAAGGAAAACATTAAATACTGATAGAATTGTGCAACCAAACTCAGGTTGATAGGTCTATCTTTTCTAGAGAACCATTCGAACCATCCATGTTCTCTGAAGATTTTTTGAACCAAAGACTTGCTAGAAAGAAGCCACTCAGGGAAAATCTCTTTCTCGAGAACTACAATATGGATTACTAGGTTAGGATTTAGGAGACCATAGGGAGATATATTCGGTTCTCTTTTCTATATCTTCATGCAGATCTTCTGAGATGAGGGTGAAGATGGATGCTTCATTCTGGGCATCCACCGAATGTTCGGGCGAGAGAGGAGAGAAGGTTTGCAAGGTAAATGGGGTTCGAGAGAGAGTGAGCAGGAGAGATCTAGGGTGAGTAATCGTATGAAAACCCTTTTTTTTAACATTTGGGAATTTCAAAAATCATAAAAACAAAAATGCGGGAAATTAAATAGCAGTTAAATAAAAATTATCATGATACAGATTAATATAAATGTATAAATAATCTTCATGGTATGACCGGAACTAGGCATTATAGTGTGATGAAAATCAGTCTTCACGGAGAGACATTTGGTGGTCATCACGGTGAGACAATGACTATTCTGTGCAGTCACAGTGAGATAGTTATGTCACGGACCGTGAACACAAGGTGTTAACTGTGAGACCATAAGCATGAAACAGTAACTGAGAAACAGTGATCATGAAACCGTAAAGTAAAATATAGTAAAGTATTAAATAGTAATACCAGTAAGATATCTATTTATGATTAATCATACCAATATCATGTATGATGTAGTCTAATCTCTCAGGATTTAATGGTTTATTGAATATATCAGCACGTTGATATTCAATACCAATGAATTCTAATGTGATATCACCTTTTTGATAATGATCCCTCAAAAAGTGATGTCTTA
Organism: Viscum album; assembly: GCA_963277665.1. Taxonomy (NCBI): domain Eukaryota; kingdom Viridiplantae; phylum Streptophyta; class Magnoliopsida; order Santalales; family Viscaceae; genus Viscum; species Viscum album. The sequence goes on from CAUJRU010000573.1 coordinate 469,500, forward strand.
CATCAATATGATTTTTCCTATAATGTGAAGTAGTATTCATAGAAATATTAATAACACTTGTGTCCTCACAATTTATTGGTACATGTATGTCTTAAAATTAATAAGGTTCCGAGTAAATATGTATGTCAAAAAATTATCTTGATAATAAAAGTGGAGTGGTGCATATATAGGTAAAAATATGCAGCACAATAGGGATATAATAATCTATGTCATAGGTGATCATTATTACAAATCATTGTTTTCTTTTATGTTCCTACATAATTATACTCTACACATTGTAAAAAATGTTTTAAAAGTGTGAGGGATCCATTAACCAAATAGATGAATAGAAAAATAGTAAGGAATTTATTTTACATGATAATTAAATTCCAATCTTATAA